>MNCI01009176.1:107654-264392 GCA_015680685.1 Gnetum montanum | reverse complement strand
GAACTGTACATTTCCAAGCCAAGGGAAACCATAGACTTGATGGATGGATGGATGAAGTGATCTCATTGCCTGCCATATCAAAAGAACATACCTTAGTATCAACAATGTAACTTAAAGGTAAAAACCAAACATTAGCAATCAATGAAAAACAGTTCATCCCATCGGCCCGAACACTTATTGGGTGACGAAATTACATGATGGATGACACAGACACACACACACACACACACACACACAAAAAGATAGAAAAATATAATGATGTTGTAAAACAAAAAACAAGAAAATTTAAAGAAAGTTGTAAAACAAAAATGCGTAAAACAAAAAACATTGTAAAATAAAAACGTGTAAAAAAAACTGAAAAAGAACTGAGGGCCCCATATGGTTAGCATAGGTGGCCATCTCCCCCATGACTGAGTTGTGAGGGAGAGATCCGGAATAGTGAGCGCCTATTTGAATTTCTAAGAAGTGCCCAACTCCTCCCAAATGATGATCTTAGATTCAGGGGTGGAAGTTGGCGACGCTCATGTTCTAATGTATCTATGCCACGGTTATTGGCATGAGTTTCCTCAGTTCGTTCCATGCATATTTGTTTGCCCTTATGAGAAGCTGTCAACCACGGGGTGTCTACTATTTCTTATGTGGTTGCTACATACAGGCATCTTTGTGGCATAGTTTCCTGGGCACACCTGTGACATAGAGACATTTCCTCCGTGTCATCACTCGATGAATCACTATATGTGATGCATGGAACTATCCTCTTCTTGATCTTTCCACATATGTTTATCTTGGAGATTTCCAAGGAAAGATCGCGGATCCTAAGGCATGCATCTACTGTGCTTAGCCATGCCCTTCCCATTATAATTGGGAAGTCCCCTTCGTTGTTGTTAACATCGATCACTAGGAAATTCGTTGGGTAGGACCAACCACACACAGTGGTAATAACGTCCTCCACTAATACCAAGGGAATAGTGATGGACTGGTCTGCCAGCTCTAGTTGGATGTTGCTCTTCTTAAGTTGGGGCAGGTTCCAGGCGTGATACATCTTTCGCGAAATTAAGTTGACTCCGGAACCTGAGTCAAGAAGAGCCCGATGTGGTGCATTTCCAGTGATCTGCAAATGAATAAAGGGACTCCCAGGATCAGTTAGTTTCCTGGGAAGGTGACCTACCTTGATCCAGTTAGTTACGGTATGTGTTAACATAATCGTATGCATTACACTCCCTTGGACTGAAGGGTGCTTCGAAGCGTTAGTAGTTAGAGGCCTATCTATGTACCCGTCTGCTTGTTGTTGCGAGAGTCTATCCGGGCTCCTAGTTCTGAAAAAGGGTCTCTTTTTTGTACAGTTATCGCCAGAACTAGTACCCGGTTGGGTATTTACACTCTGAATATTTACAGCTCTCGCGGCGTGACGCTGCTGCGATTGGGTAGGCAATTCCCCTTGCATTGGTGGAGCAGGAGGTGTTATGGGAACTACTTGAGGAAGAGGTGCGGGTGGAGTTAGAGGATGGACGGAATGTGGGATGTCTCCAGGAGGAGAAGGAGTCCTTCTGAAATACTCCCGAGCGTAGTAGTGACGTTGTGGAGTGGTGTGACCCATAGCGTCACCTAGAGAAACTGGCTACCGCACATAATAACCATAAGGATTAGGCTGCTGGTAAGGGTACTGATGTGTTGGCGGTGGCATCCCCCATGACTGTGGGTATTGCCACTACTGGTGTCATCCAATGGGCTGCGGAGGTGTTCCACTTGGATAATACGTCAAGGGTTGGTGGAATTGCCTTGGGTTACCTTGCGGATAAGGTAACCTTTTGGGTGTTTGCCGTTGATTGAGTCTTGGATTTAATGCATACACCCCAGACTCCTGCAGATGTGAGATAATTGGACAACATCCCTTAGGATGGTCATAGTAGTAGACCTCACATCCACCATCATTGTCTGAATCAGAATTTTCAGCCTCATCGGAGTTAGAGATTTTTCCCTTACCCTTGTTATGTGCAGGGTTAAAGTTTCTCCACATGTTTTTGCTTTTATCACTACTTTGCTCATCCTTAGACTCTTCTACTATTTTCAGGACTGTTTCTATTCGTGAGTCTAAGGAATCCCACATTTGGTCTACCTTAGCCGATACCTCCGTTGTTAACTTTTGGATCGGCACGGTTTTCCTGTTCACCAACTCTTCGAGTGGTGACTCATCCTCCTCATCACAGAATTTCACTCCCTTCTTGCGAAGGGAGGGATCGCGGTTGTATTCCTCCGCACTTTCTCTTTTACGTAGCTCACCCTCTTCTTGCGCTACTTGTTCCAACAAAACTTCAACTTCATGGGCTCTTAATTGGGAGAGTCTCCCTTGGGCGTAAGTCCCAAGAGTTCTTCTCGTTTCATTTCGTAGCCCATCCACGAGGTGGCGAAGTTGATCCCGCTTAGCGTACCCATGGCCCGGGCAACGATGTAGCAATGTGTAGTAACGGGCCATGGCAGCATCCAAGGATTCATGAGCTCCTTGTTTCCAGCCTTGGATCTGCTTACGCAAGTTAGACACTCTGGAGTACGTTTGATATTTGTTGTTGAACAATTCGAGCATCGTACTCCACCTCCTGATGGTTTCCGGTTCTAAGGACCGGTACCAGCTTTCTGCTTCTTTAACGAGTGTCGTTGGGAACAACTTGAGTTTCTACCACTCATTGTCAATGTTCAGCAAGGCACATGCATCGTGGAATGCCTGTAGATGATGTTGAGGATCAGCGTTGTATCCCCCTTCAAAACGTGAGATATTATTTATATCCAAACACTTGATCCTACTATCCTTTAAATGCCTTGTGGGAATCCTAACTGCCTCTCTAATATCAAGCATGCTTCGGGTTGCGAATAGGGGTTCGTCATGATCATCTCTTTCATGACGTCTGTGATGTCTACGTGGTGGTTCCCTATTCTCCCTACGTCCTTGTCCTTGTCCTAACTCCTCTCGACTTTCCTGTTGAGGCATTTCATCTCTTTTACCTTTACTCTCTGCGTTATGCCCATGGTGGCTGCGCCCAGATGTGGAAGGAGAGTGTGAATGATGAGATGAAGGAGAAGAAGAAGGGGATCCATCACCATGGTGATGTGTCGTGCCTTCTCTTCAGCTGCTTCGGCCCCGATCGTTGTGACGATCAACGAGTCCGTCATTAGTGTGAGTCGTTGTTCCTGCCGTGAACAGCTGGTGCTCACAGGGATCAGAGCCTGGAATATGTATCGTTGATCTAAGGCCCTGATGCCTAACCTCTTCACTAGAGTAAGGAGGAGGAACATCATTTCCTAAGAAACCCGTTGTGAGGGATTCCTCTTCTCCTATTTCACTAATGACGTGGGAAACCTTGCCCTTCAATAGTGAATGTTGGCTCTCCTGCCTTGCATCCCGAATACGTTGGGCATTTGTGGGACGATAATCCCTCATGCGATATGTTCCAGCAACGTATTCAGCGAATAAGTCCTGCATGCCAATCTGTGCCAATTCACGGAGAAGCATGTTCGGGACGGATCGATCTGGTGGTAAAACTATATTACCAACGGAATCTCTCCAGCGCAACTGTTCATCCTAATGGAGGGTAAAAGTGTAATCAGGAATATACTCATCGGAATGAGTATAAGTTATCGAATACTGTTTAGGACTTGGCTGATATGGGTTATGCGTACGATGCTGACTTTCTCCTCTATTGTCCTTAGGTGAGTTGATTTCATGAGAAGAAGCCATTTCAAATGGTGTGCTAATTTTCACCGTTATTTATGCTCTGAATTAACTGATTAACCCTAAGGTTCGTTTAAGCTCACAACGATGTGAGTGATATCCCTTATGTTAAATTGGCATAAAAAACAATAAGTTACCGGAAACGGTGCCAATGATGAGTGGCGAGGTACCCCTACACTCAACCATATGAATACGAGCATACACGCGCGATCCGGTCAAACTCCGCAGACTAAATTCCTTAACTCCACAAGAAACACTTGGGGTTAATCGTCCGTTGTCTTCCTAGGCTTGCTTGTAAGTGTCACGGTGTATGGTTAAGCAAGTCTGAGGTATGTGATTTTTTTGGTATTTTCGGCTTATCTCCTATGCTATCAGGGGGAAAGGGTTGAGAAACTAACTAACTCTAACTAATGTCCTAAGTCTAAATTAACTAGCGTCAGCATCCGTTCCCACTTACCGGACACACCCTGAACTATGCAACTGCGGCTTACCAAATGCTAATCATTACTGCGATCGCTGCACGTAACGCAAGTGCTCGAAGTGGTCGTACTGAGGCACCTATTTAGCTTAAGTGTGATAAGCAGCCGATTCCTTGACTAGCCGTACACGTCCGTAGACGCTCGTAATCAAGTCGTACTTGAACGCACTAGGAAAGCAGTAAATGAAAGCAATAAATAAAGCCACGTGCTGCAAGGTTTATCCAATCAAGTTCATCTTTATTGCCGTACACAACTTGGGTTCAGGTTTACAAGTTGCTCGAATAAAGAGCCGTTCACTCTAGGACTCCTACTGCGGGCACATGGGAAAAATTCTAACTTTGGAGTGATCAATCTACCAGAGCTTCGCTACACTAGCCAGGATTGGGAAATGAAGGGAGTACCGCCTCTTATTTATAGATATGGCGGCGGGGCACAATATCGTGTACGCGATATCGCAGGGTAAGACGCGATATCGCGGCGGCCGCGATATCACGTACGCGATATCGTGGCCCAGTGCAAGTCGCGTCTCATCAGTTAGTAAGATGTTACATTATAACTACCATCATGTTAAATGAACATGAATGTTAGGCTCATGATCCCCCTAAAGATAAGTTATAAAGAATAATGGCCAAGTTAGAATTATACATGAGCAAATTTATAAGACAAAAAAATGTAGTTGAGGAGTTAGCATAACAAATGAACAACTATCAAATTCACAAATTATGACTCTAGAATTTGGAACATGAATTATGCATCTTTATAGCTTGGGTTATTAATGTGAACAATCTCTTCCCAACTATATCATGTCTATAAAATATTTCAATTTTAGAAAACATTAGCAAGCATGCTTGGACTACAAGGAACGTATAAACTAATGAAGAAAATTTCCATGATACCAACCTAAAGTGAAAGACCAAGAAGAAGTAATTGATGCTAACGTAAGCATGATTTAATTAATAAATATTTTAAATCTTTTTATAAATTTTTATTTTCATATAATCTATTAGTATAATTTTAGTAATAATGTTTACCATTCAAATTATCATATCAAGCACCACTCATAAATTTGTAATGTTTGTTAGTCAATCAATCATTTGATCAATATCACCTCACATTTTTTATTTAAAATTTTCCATTTTGTATAACTTGAGGATGAATTGCGAGTTAGTCATGGGGGTCTGATTAAGAATAAAATGTAAAAATTCAAATGCTATGTCAACATATCTACAGTAGATGCATTTACTCAGTGTCCATATTTACTTATAAATATGCACCCACTACCTCATTTATGATACTATTTGATTTCTTGTAGTTTGATTTCTTGTGTTTTGTAATAGTAAATAAATGCTTGTAGCATAGAATTGAGTTTTCTTTCTTATATCTTATTGAAGTTTATTTACCTAGATGCTCTCATGAACAACAATAAGATCAAGATGTATTTTTTCATTGCAATACTTTGATTTAGTTTATACTTTTATTTTTTTAGCATTTCATTACTATTTTCTAGTATAATATTTATAGTTTCATGCATGTTAGTTATGGATAAATAAGTATGATATTACCTCAAGAATTAAAATTCTATTAACTTGGTAATCCTAATAGCTACTCACTTTATACATCCACCAATGGGATGGCATTGTAATCCTAGTTGTTAATTCATAAATCCTAAATATAATAGTTGGTTATGGAATAGACACATTATCCTAGAATACAATACAATATATTCTAATTATTAGTTTGGTACATTAATTAGCTATTTTAAGTAATTTTTATATATTAAAAATCATGATCACTGCAATATCAATAATTATGCACCTCAACTATACTTAACCATACAAAATAAGGGTCATTATAGGTATAGCTAAAAAGATAGTAACTTACGATCACCTAACTATGCTAAATATTATTACTAGTCCATTCAAAAATTATGACATCATTTACTATGATACTTAGAGATTGCATGATTAAGCATTATACATACTCATTGCAACAACTTTGCATTCTTCTTAATCATCAGAAGTGCATCTTTAACATCTTAATGGATAAGATATTGAGTTTATTACTTTTAGAGGATGGCATAGCTATAGATCCTAATAAAGTTAAGGTTATCCTTAACTGACCTTCATCTAAGAACTTGAAGGACATGCTTATTTTACAATGGCATCTTAGCTCCATTTGTTCACTTAATTACCAATTTCACTAATCACTTCCATTTTTATTTCATCTTCTTTATAATTCTATCATCTTTACCTAATATTAAGAGTGTTAGCAAGTGATGAGACGCGACATGCATAGTGCCGCGATATCGCGTCTTTCCCTGCGATATTGCGTACGCGATATTGCGGTCCGCTGCCATATCTATAAATAAGAGGCGGTACTCCCCTTATTTCTAAATCCTGGGTAGAAGTAGCAAAGCTCTAGCAGATTGATCACTCTAGAGTTAGAATTTTTCCCATGTGCCCGCAGTAGGAGTCCTAGAGTGAACGACTCTTTATTCGAGCAGCTTGTAACCTGAACCCAAGTTGTGTACGGCAATAAAGACGAACTTGATTGGATAAACCTTGCAGTACATGGTTTTATTTATTGTTATTTACTGCTTTCCTAGTGCGTACGAGTACGACTTGATTACGAGCATCTATGGATGTGTACGGCTAATCAAGGAATCGGCTGCTCATTGCAATGTTTGAGTACGACTTAACTACAAGCATTGGCTGCTTGGTAACCCAGTAGCATATTCCAGGATCTGTGCTTGGTAATCCCAGTGGTAGTTCAATGTGTACGGCTAGTTAAGGAATCGGCTGCTCATCGCTAGGCTAGAACGTGTGATAAGTACGACTTAGTTACGAGCACCCACGGGTGTGTACGGCTAGCTAAGGAATCGACTGCTTATCACACTTAGGCTAAATAGGTGCCTTAGTACGACCACTTCGAGCACTTGCGTTACGTGTGGTGATCCCAGTAACGATTAGCGTTTGGTAGCCACAGTTGCATAGTTCAGGGTGTGTCTGGTAAGTGGGAACGGATGCTGATGCTATTTAATTTAGACTTAGATCCTTAGTTAGAGTTAGCTTAATCTCTCAACCCTTTTCCCTCATAGCTTAGGAGATAAAACTAAAAAATACCAAAAAAATCACATACCTCAGACTTGCTTAACCATACACCGTGACACTTACAAGCAAGCCTGGGAAGACAACGAACGATTAACCCCAAGTGTTCCTTGTGGCGTTAAGGCATTTAGTCTGCGGAGTTCGACCAGATCGCGCGTGCACGCTCGTATTCGTATGGTTGAGTGTAGGGGTACCTCGCCACTCATCATTGGCGTCGTTGCCGGGGACTAAGTGTTTTCATGCCAATTGAACATAAGGGATATCACTCACATCGTTGTGAGCCTAAACGAACCTTAGGGTTAATCAGTTAATCAAGAACATAAATAACGGTGAAAGTTAGCACACCATTAGAAATGGCTTCTTCTCATGAAATCAACTCACCTAAGGACAACACAGGAGAAGGTTAGCATCATACGCATAACCGAGACCAGCTAGGTCCTAAACAATCTAAGGTCACATATACTCATCTTGATGAGTATGTCCCTGACTTTACTTTTATTTTCCATCAGGATGAACAACTACGATGGAGAGATCTGCAAGGTAACATCGTGTTACCCCCAGATAGATCTACCCCTAACATGCTTTTCCGTGCCTTAGCATAGAATAGCATGCAAGAACTGATTGTGGAATACGTTTTGGATGATTATGACATAAGGGATTATCGTCCCACAAATGCCCAACGTATTCGGGACGCAAGGCAGGAGAGCCAACATTCACTATTGAAGGGCAAGGTTCCCCACATCATTAGTGAAATAGGAGATGAGGAACCCCTCACGATGGGTTTCTTAGAAAATGATGTTCCTCCTCCTCACTCTAGTGAAGAGGTTAGGCATCAGGGCCTTAGATCAACGATACATATTCCAGGCTCTGATCCCCGTGAGCACCAGCTGTTCACGGCAGGAACAACTACTCACACTAATGACAGACTCGTTGATCGTCACAACGATCGGGGCCGAAGCAGCCGAAGAGAAGGCAAGAAACATCACCATGGTGATGGATCCCCTTCTTCTTCTCCTTCATCTCATCATTCACCCTCTCCTTCCACATCTGGGCGCAGCCACCATGAGCATAACGCGGAGAGTAAAGGTAAAAGAGATGAAATGCCTCGACAGGAAGGTCGAGAGGAGTTAGGACAAGGGCAAGGACGTAGGGAGAATAGGGAACCACCACGTAGACATCACAGACGTCATGAAAGAGATGATCATGACGAACCCCTATTCGCAACCCGAAGTATGCTTGATATTAGAGAGGCAGTTAGGATTCCCACAAGGCATTTAAAAGACAGTAGGATCAAGCGTTTGGATATAAATAATATCCCACGTTTTGAAGGGGGATACAACGCTGATCCTCAACATCATTTACAGGCATTCCACGATGCCTGTGCCTTGCAGAACATAGACAATGAGTGGCAGAAACTCAAGTTGTTCCCAAGGACACTCATTCAAGAAGCAGAAAGCTGGTACCGGTCCTTAGAACCGGAAACCATCAGGAGGTGGAGTACGATGCTTGAATTGTTCAACAACAAATATCAAACGTACTCCAGAGTGTCTAACTTGCGTAAGCAGATCCAAGGCTGGAAACAAGGAGCTCATGAATCCTTGGATGCTGCCATGGCCCGTTACTACACATTGCTACATCGTTGCCCGGGCCATGGGTACGCTAAGCGGGATCAACTTCGCCACCTCGTGGATGGGCTACGAAATGAAACGAGAAGAACTCTTGGGACTTACGCCCAAGGGAGACTCTCCCAACTAAGAGCCCATGAAGTTGAAGTATTGTTGGAACAAGTAGCGCAAGAAGAGGGTGAGCTACGGAAAAGAGAAAGTGCGGAGGAATACAACCGTGATCCCTCCCTTCGTAAGAAGGGAGTGAAATTCTGTGATGAGGAGGATGAGTCACCACTCGAAGAGTTGGTGAACAGGAAAACTGTGCCGATCCAAAAGTTAACAACGGAGGTATCGGCTAAGGTAGACCAAATGTGGGATTCCTTAGACTCACGAATAGAAACAGTCCTGAAAATTGTAGAAGAGTCTAAGGATGAGCAAAGTAGTGATAAAAGCAAAGACAAGCGGAGAAACTTTAACCCTGCACATAACAAGGGTAAGGGAAAAATCTCTAACTCCGATGAGGCTGAAAATTCTGATTCAGACAATGACGGTGGATGTGAGGTCTGCTATTATGACCATCCTAAGGGATGTTGTCCAATTATCTCACATCTGCAGGAGTCTGGGGTGTATGCATTAAATCCAAGACTTAATCAACGGCAAACACCCAGAAGGTTACCTTATCCACAAGGTAACCCGAGGCAGTTCCACCAACCCTTGACGTATTATCCAAGTGGAACACCTCCGCAGCCCATCGAGCAACATCAGCAGTGGCAATACCCACAGTCATGGGGGATGCCACAGCCAACACATCGATACCCTTACCGGCAGCCTGATCCTTATGGTTATTATGTGCAGCAGCCAGTTTCTCCAGGTGACGCTATGAGTCACACTCCACGCCGTCACTACTACGCTCGGGAGTACTTCAGAAGGACTCCTTCTCCTCCGGGAGACATTCCACATTCTGTCCATCCTCTAACTCCACCCGCACCTTTTCCTCAAGTAGTTCCCATAACACCTCCTGCTCCAACAATGCAAGGGGAATTACCTACCCAACCGCAGCAACGTCACGCCGCGAGATCTGTAAATATTCAGAGTGTAAATATCCAACCGGACACTAGTTCTGGCGATAACTGTACAAAAAGGAGACCCTTTTTCAGAACTAGGAGCCCGGATAGGCTCTCGCAACAACAAGCGGACGGGTATATGTATAGGCCTCTAACTACTAACACTTCGGAGCACCCTTCAGTCCAAGGGAATGTAACGCATACGGTTATGCTAACACATACCGTAACTGACTGGATCAAGGTAGGCCACCTTCCCAGGAAACTAACTGACCCTGGGAGTCCCTTTATTCATTTGCAGATCGCTGGGAATGCGCCACATCGAGCTCTTCTTGACTCAGGTTCCGGAGTCAACTTAATTTCGCGAAAGATGTATCACGCCTGGAACCTGCCCCAACTTAAGAAGAGCAACATTCAACTGGAGCTGGCAGACCAGTCCATTGCCATCCCATTGGGTTTGGTGGAGGACGTTATCACCACTGTGTGTGGTTGGTCCTACCCAGCAGACTTCCTAGTGATCGATGTTAACAACAACGAAGGGGACTTCCCAATTATAATGGGAAGGGCATGGCTAAGCACAGTAGATGCATGCCTTAGGATCCGTGATCTTTCCTTGGAAATCTCCAAGATAAACATATGTGGAAAGATCGAGAAGAGGATAGTTCCATGCATCACATACAGTGATTCATCGGGTGATGACACGGAGGAAATGTCTCCATGTCACAGGTGTGCCCAGGAAACTCTGCAACAAAGATGCCTGTATGTAGCAACCACACAAGAAGTAGTAGACACCCCGTGGTTGACAGCTTCTCATAAGGGCAAACAAATATGCATGGAACGAACTGAGGCAACTCATGCCAACAACCGTGGCATAGACACATTGGAACGTGAGCGTCGCCAACTTCCACCCCTGAATCTAAGATCATCATTTGGGAGAAGTTGGGCACTGCTTAGAAATTCAAATAGGCGCTCACTACTTCGGATCTCTCCCTCACAACTCAGTCATGGGGGAGATGGCCACCTATGCTAATCATATGGGGCCCTCAGTTCTTTTTCAGTTTTTGTTTTACACATTTTTGTTTTACAACGTTTTTGTTTTTCACATTTTTGTTTTACAATTTCTTTAACTTTTCTAATTTTTGTTTTACAAATTTCTTTAACTTTTCTTGTTTTTGTTTTACAACATCGTTATATTTTTCTATCTTTTTGTGTGTGTGTGTGTGTGTGTCTTCCATCATGTAAATTCGTCACCCAATAAGTGTTCGGGCCGATGGGATGAACTGTTTTTCATTAATTGCTAATGTTTGGTTTTTACCTTTAAGTTACATTGTTGATACTAAGGTATGTTCTTTTGATATGGCAGGCAATGAGATCACTTCATCCATCCATCCATCAAGTCTATGGTTTCCCTTGGCTTGGAAATGTACAGTTCCCTTCCAATAAGAACTTTAACGAACCGGTGACTGGGCATTTCTCAAACTAAGGAAGGACTCAAGGATTGCAAAGGGTGTGACTTCAAGGGAACTTGATGCTCTTGTGTTGGTCATTCACTTGGGTGCTTGGTTGTTTTCTTCTTGATTTTTCTTACTGTTCCGATGTTACCCATTCTTCGGAAGCTGAGACAATAAAAATAAAGAAGTCTTTGCATGGTGTGGTCCCCATGCATAAAAACACAAGATAAAAAAAACAAAAAAAAACAAAACAAAAATAAACAAAAACCAAAGTGAGGGTTCAAAGCACACCCCTTAGACGAAATAAAATTTGGGTTGCAAGCACTGGTTATGGAACCAACGTGTTCCCTCTAACTAAGGCCCTTCTCGCTTCCCATTCTCTCCGTTGTTTCGCCGGTATGGTGGTGGCTCTTTGAAGATGCATCCTTGTTATCCAAGTGGATGGTTTGACCAAATGCATTGATGCGAAGTCACTGGAAGTGGTTGGTTTGAGCCAAAGTTGGAATGAGATTCGCCAAGTCACATTGATCATAAACCATACAAGGGGCTGTACACCACCTTGTTCTTGGGATTCCATTCCACTTCTCTTCTTCCCATCCTTCTCTCCATAGTTCATCTCATTGCCGGTTGTATCATTAGTATATATTTTGGTTGATGCATTGTTTTATTTTTGGTAAATTCTTCCAGTTAAGACTTTAACTCTTGTTCCAAAGGACATTCCCCGAGCCTACGGACTCTTTGAATGTGGGATTGTCAGGGCATTAAGGGCATGAGCCTGCTTTGGGGAGGACCCACTGACATTTCTGTTTGGAACATTAGTTAACTTCTTTTCCTTAAGTTTTTGTAATTAATTTTAGTTTTGTTCATTTCCATCTTGACATCCACTTCACTGATGCCATAGTTGTCCCTTTTTACCTATCTTTCTTACTCCTTTTCTTTCTCCATTCTAATGCTACCGGTGGTTCATGATTAGTCATGGGGGTCCTGGGCCTGATTTTTCGATTTTTCTCCTAAGCCCCAGATTTTTTTGTTTTTCTTCCTAACCCCTACACCTTTGGTAGTCATCATCTACATTTTCTCGGATCCATATCAGCCATACCACAACCTAGCCAATGAACCTAAACCGAAGCAAGGTATGCTTTACTGAATGATTCAATTACCCTTGCTAATATATGATTGTGTTGTGTGTGCAGATGGCAATCATACAACAACGGAATGGATCTGGAGCAAACACTTGGAATGGAGCAGCGCTGAAGCAGCTATGCAAGGAGTAGAATGGATAATGCGCTTACGGATGGACAACGGAAGGCGCAATCTAGGCGTTGGCAGCAGCAAGACTCTTCTCTCTTCTTCTCTTCTATTCTCTCTCCTCTTTTCTCTCAGCTGCCAACTGTGGCCTGATGTCATTGTAATAAGGTGTTCACCCTTGTTGTCATGAACACCAGTTTTGTCAAGTCTTGTAATAAAGACCGTTCACATGTCATCCCATTAGTTCCATTTCCCCTAATAATCCCATACCTACCTGATATCATTGTAAGGAACTCGAGGACGAGTTTTCATTCAGTCATGGGGGTATGATGAGACGCGACTTGCACTGGGCCGCGATATCGCGTCTTCTCCTGCGATATCGCGTACGCGATATCGCGTCCCGCCGCCATATCTATAAATAAGAGGCGGCACTCCCTTCATTTCCCAATCCTGGCTAGTGTAGCGAAGCTCTGGCAGATTGATCACTCCAGAGTTAGAATTTTTCCCCATGTGCCCGCAGTAGGAGTCCTAGAGTGAACGGCTCTTTATTCGAGCAGCTTGTAACCTGAACCCAAGTTGTGTACGGCAATAAAGATGAACTTGATTGGATAAACCTTGCAGTACATGGTTTTATTTATTGTTATTTACTGCTTTCCTAGTGCGTACGAGTACGACTTGATTACGAGCATCTACGGATGTGTACGGCTAATCAAGGAATCAGCTGCTCATTGCAATGTGTGAGTACGACTTAACTACGAGCATTGGTTGCTTGGTAACCCAGTAGCATATTCCAGGATCTGCGCTTGGTAATCCCAGTGGTAGTTCAATGTGTACGGCTAGTTAAGGAATCGGCTGCTCATCGCTAGGCTAGAACGTGTGATAAGTACGACTTAGTTACGAGCACCCACGGGTGTGTACGACTAGCTAAGGAATCGACTGCTTATCACACTTAAGCTAAATAGGTGCCTCAGTACGACCACTTCGAGCACTTGCGTTACGTGTGGTGATCCCAGTAACGATTAGCGTTTGGTAAGCCACAGTTGCATAGTTCAGGGTGTGTCCGGTAAGTGGGAACGGATGCTGACGCTAGTTAATTTAGACTTAGGACATTAGTTAGAGTTAGTTAGCTTCTCAACCCTTTCCCTCATAGCTTAGGAGATAAACTGAAAAATACCAAAAAAATCATATACCTCAGACTTGCTTAACCATACACCGTGACACATACAAGCAAGCCTGGGAAGACAACGAACGATTAACCCCAAGTGTTTCTTGTGGCGTTAAGGCATTTAGTCTGCGGAGTTCGACCGGATCGCGCGTGCATGCTCGTATTTGTATGGTTGAGTGTAGGGGTACCTCGCCACTCATCAGCAAGCATTTAAATCTATTAAAAAATCCTTCACTATTTTTTTCATCCTTCATTATCTTAATTTAATTAAAATTTTTTTATTTATCTTTCTAAATCTAAATACTCCATTACTAATATGCTTTGCTAATAGTGTGAAGATGAAGTGGCATTTCCATCTATTATATTTCATACAAATTCACTAACTATGAGATTTCTTACTTTAATACTAAGAAGTCTTACTTGATTCTAACATTCACTCTTAAGAAGTAGAGGCACTATCTCCTAGGCTTAAAAATATGTATAATCTTTCATGACAATGTTCTTAGGGTTATTGGTAATAACACCTACAATAATAAACAAGTGGCTCACCAAAAATTCTCTTAACTAAATTCAATCTAGCTTATTAGCACAACATTATATCAAAGTTTGAGTAGCTTCTAATCTTCTTTCTTATTTATGTTCAAATTCTCTTCCATCTAAGAATAAAGTCCTTATGAACTTCATCAAATCTTAAGGCTTGCATAATGTCCTTAAGAGTTATAGTGCTTTCTTCTTACTACTTTAATGATGTTTAGACTTCTTACAGTGTTGGTATGTCTTGGGTTCTTATTTGTCCTATGGACATATCATAGATCAAACCTTTAGATTTTACTTTCCATGTATGAAGAAAATTGCTAAATATAAAGTGTTCATCCATAAATTAATTTTTCTTTATGTTGTAAGATCAAGATCATGATTGTTCATAGTAATTCATTACTAGTTATCAATCAAGCTAATGATAATTATAAGTGTAAAGCTAAACATTTACTTCATTATGTATAATTATCCTATAAAATTATTACTTAATCTAAAATATGTACATTTGTTTATGTTTCTTACTCCAAGAATATTCTTATTGACACTTTTGCATATTTTTTTATCTTATCTAATCCTTCAACATTGTAAGAATCTTGATCTACTTGGTTGTGATTTAGCTATCCTATCATAGAATGTTCATAATTTTCATCTATCAATCTAATATCTAAAAAAGGAATCATCAATTTAATGATTCTTCATTACCTTAAAATTGATGAAATCTTTGATCATTTATCTTCTTCCCAAAAAAAAAAAGAAAAAAAAAGAAAAAGAAAAAAGAAAAGAAAAGAAAAGACTTACGTAAAGATTATAGATAATTTTGCATAGTTAATCCTGACTTAAGAAAATACTTCCATTAACTCATGTTCATTACTCCATTTTTTGACTCCTTATAAAACTTCTTATGAGAGAATTGTTCATATTAATCATTAATTTTTTTGATCTACCTAGAACCATGTAAAGGATTTGGGCCAATTTTGACCTTAATCAACTATGCATGTGTGATTTTAGGATTGCTAGTGTCAAGGACTAGGGTTTGAGGTCAAGTTTGATCAATTTGGAGGTTTTCTAGGTGGTTTTTGAGATTTGTCCCTTTCTTCCATGCTGAGGATGGTATTCTTAGCATGGAAGACTAGGGGGAACAACTTTTTGATCATTTGAAGTTACTTTTATAGGGTTTGGGGGCTCTAGAAGGTGTAAAACTAGTCTTAGGTTTCATTTAGGGCTGTAGGATGTCTATGTGAGGTGTCTAATGGTCATTTTTGAGAATTTTCAAAGTTTCCCTTGCTTTGATGCTAGCTAGCATTGAAGAGGTGTATCTAAACTTAGAAGAACTAAGGGATATTTATTTTTAAAATTTTCTATTGTTTCTGGCCATGCATGTGGGTTTCTAAGGATGCTAGTGTTAATTACTATTTCTTAGTATCCAAATTTTATCGTTTTAATGGTTGTTAAGTGGTTTTTGATGTTCCCCCTTCTTCCATGTTAGGGATGGTATGCTCAGCATGGAAGATTGGGGGGATGGGATTTTTGGCTATTTATGATTAATTTTGACAACTTTGAGGGTTCTAGGATGCACAAGTAGGGTCCTGGGACACATAGAAGGCTTTCTAGCATTTTTTTTAGGGTACATAAAGGCTATTTTTGAGTCCCCAAAAGTTCCCCCTACTTCCAAACTAGCTAGCATGGAAGAGGTGGCTCCCAACATGGAGGAACTAGAGGGATATACTTTTTTGCTAATTTTCATTAGTTTTGGGTATGCATGTGTGTCCATAGGGTTAATAGTATTGACTATCAATCCTAGGAATTGAAATTTCATGATTTTCATGAATTTGGAGAACTTGAGATGCTCAGTTAGGGGTTGAGATGCTCAATTTGGCGAACTTGAGGGGGGCAAGTTTTGATCATTTTAGGTAACTTTTGGAAGTTTAGTGGATTTTGAAAGGATTGGGTTGCTTCTAGAAGTTAAATTGCATGCAAACTTCAATATTTTTGGCTTTCCCATTTCTATCCATGCTAAGATTGGAATGCTTAGTGTGGATTAGGTCCTCCCTAGCATGGAAGAACATTAGGGAATTGGTTTTTATTGATTTTTTGTAGTCTAGTAGCTTCCAGAGACCTAATCTAGGTTCCAGTGTTAGTTCAAGATAATTTAGGGTTGTTTAGGCTCCATCCATCTTATTTCCACATTGATTAGCATGGAAGAGATCTCTCATAGCATGGAATAGCCAAGAATGTTAGATCTAGCCCATTTCAACAATCAATTGACCATGCATGTTGGCCTTCGAGGTTGTTGGTGTTAACAATCAATACTTGGTGTCAAGATCTAGTAGTTTAGAGGCTTCTAGGTGTCTCATGAAATTTCCCCTTTCTTCCATGTTTAGCTTGATGGCCCTAGTGTGGATGATAGGGGGATGATAATTTTGTGCCATTTTTTACTAATTTTGAGATCTTTGGAAGTTCTAGATGGTTCTAGTAGTGTCTAGGGATTACTAGGGTAGCTTATTTGGCTATTTAAGGTTATATTTTAGGTTTTCTTGCATATCCCCTATGTTTCAACACTGGCTCCACATTGGGCAGTGTGGAGGAGGGATTTACCAGCATGGAACATGCCATGGATGGGCAATAGACTTGTCTAAGAATCAATCTAGGCTATTAGAGGCTATGAGGAAGTATTAGGCTTTGAAATATGGCTACTAGGCAATCGATTTAGGTGATTTTGGTCTTTCCCCCATCCATCCACATTGGGGGTAGGATGTGTAATGTGGATGAGGCTTCCCCCAGTGTGAAACTACTAAATACCAAGGTTTTAACTAGTTTTGACTAGGTTTGATGAGGTTTCAGGGTTGATGGAGGATGCTTGGAGGGGTTCTAGGTCATGTGGGTTCACTTTAGGGGTCAAATGTGGGCTAGATGGGCACTAGAAGGTAGGAATGTGTGTTACCCCCATTTTTCCACATTGGGCAGTGTTGTCCCAATGTGGAAACCCAAGTTGTCTAGTTTTGGGAAGGCCTAACCCCTTTTGGAAGCTCGAGGTTGGAAAAGGTGTGTTATAGTTGCTAAAAATGGCTAAAAGATTATGTTTTAGTGGCTTTGGACAATGGGAAGCATGTTTCCACACTAGGCATGGAATCCCTAGCATGGATGCATGGGAGTTAAGGTTGAAATATTATTCTAAGTATCAAAAGTGGCCAAAACTTAGCATTAATGAAGTTTTTAGGTCAAAAGTGAGGGTGTATGGTGGGATCCACCATCGAAAATTTTAAAATTTTGAATTCTCAACCTAAGTTCCATCAATCTCAGCATGGAAGAGAATTTTTTTTTGCTTTGCACTTTAGTGCACTTGGAGTTATGGTGCACTAAATGAACAACTTGGGTTTAGAGGGAAGCGTTTTAGGTTAATGTTTGATTTTTATGGTTATTTCTCACAAGTTTTTATCATAATTCATATTCTTGATAAGTAGTGAATTAGCAAAGAGACCAAGTAGATATTTCTTATTGTAAAGAGCACCAATATTTAGTGTGGAAGCTTCCCATCTCTCTTGTAGCCAATGTTGAACGTCCATTCCTCCATGATCTCAACCATTCCTAGTGTTGGTGCAACAACTATGGTGCCCAAGTAGTGTGGAGGGAAAGGTAGAAATCCCAAGATTTAGAAGGCAGATGAGTAGGTAATGAATCTTTTAGGGCTACCTAGATCCATCTCAATTTAGGCTTCATTTGTAGTAGCTTCCAGGTAGACAATCCTAGCCATTTTTTCTTAGGTTTCTAGCTATTTTTATTTCTTTTTCTTGCCATGTGTGGAGCTATTTTCTTTAGATCTACACCACTAGAGGAGGTAAAGAAAAATTATAATGAAATCCTACCTCCTATTTTGGCTATTTTTATGTAGATCTAGGGTTGTTTCATTGTTTTGGTAAACCTAATTTTTAAGATGAGCTTACTATTCTCATGCTTTTTCCATACAATTGAAGGTAGGGTCATTTTTCTCAGATCTAGGCTTTGATGTTCATTAAAATTTAATTCTAATGAAATCCTATCCTATGTTTTGATGTGGTTTTAAATGATTATGATTTTTTTGGCTTTCTTGGCTATTTTTCATGGTTATGTCAAATTAAGCGTTATGAATTTTAAGCTTTTTGCATGAAAAAATCAACCAAGGTGGTACAATTTTAGAGCTCACAAATTGTGGTACATAGGTCTAAAAAAACTTTTTCATTTACAATTTTTAAGAAATACTTTGATGGTGGTACATAGAGCTCACAAATTGTTCTAGAGTGCACTCAACACTATGTATTATCTATTAGGGTAAGTATGGTTATTATAGCATTTTTATGTTTTTTTGGCTTTATTGGCTAAACTACCTTTTCTAACTTTGTCAGTTTTGTGAAATTCTTATAGGTATAGGGTTAGTGATCAAGGCTTGATCACTAATGATCAAACCTTCGTAGTGGCTCAAACTACCTTAGATGTACTTACAAAGGACCCCTAGATTAAAACTATTGTGTATCAACCATTAAGAGGGGACTTTGATGCATACACTAGTAGATTCAACCTTGTCTACAAGAAGTGTGTGGATGAGAGGATGATACATAATTGGTGGATGGGCTCCAAGAGCTCCTTGGATCAAACCTTGGTAGTTGGTACCTTTGCTCAAATCACACCGAAGAAGAAGAAGAAAGGTAAATGTAAAGGCTATAGCTTCTAATGTTTTATGGTTATGAAAATTATAAGTATTCTATTGCTTTAACTAGTTATTAAACTTACTTATGTTGATGCTAAATGTTGGTTGTTACCTTGTAGAACCTTCCACCTCTACTAATGTCATCATAACCCTTTTAGGATGTCATGAGGATACCCTCATCCTAAAGTTTGATGAAGTGATACCAACACAAGAGTGGCTAAGGGGACAAATGCCTAGGTACATTCAAGCAAGCATTTAGCATGTAGGTTTGCTTAATTTTTTTATGATACCTATTGCTTCCATCTCTACTATGGAGATGATGCATGTCATTGACTTCTTCAATGAGGAGGCTAATCATTTTAGCATCACCATTCAAGGCATGATAATTAACATGGACATTGATGAGGGCATCTTTTGCAACTTTTTTGGTGTCCCTGCTAATGAGGCAAAGGTTTCCACTAGAATAGTGAAGGAATCAGGCCATCTTGAAGAAGCTTTGGAGTGGCTTGGTGTCAACATGAGCCATTCCGAAATTTCCATGGATAGCTTCAAAAATATTGATGCAAAGGAATCATATCCATTTTTGTAGGTCTCATGCATTTCCCAAACTATTATCACAAAAGAAGATGATTAACATCACATAGGGATGGACCTTTAAGAAGTTTCTAATAGATGGCACCAAGTTTAATTGGGTGGTTGATTTGGTTGTTGGGCTTCAAGATGAGATCCTTAGACTCCATGAGGACACTCTACCATAATCCACATGCATTTTGCATTCTTTGCAAGGTACTTGAAGAGGTTTGTGCAACTTTTGGTGGTGTGGATGAATGGATGATGAGTTTCCCAAGACCAAAGACAAATTTTTAGGCCTTGGATGAAGAAAATTTATCCAATGATGTAGGTCTAGAATCCACCAAAGGAGATGGATGATTTCCTATCCATTACTACCAAGGATCTTGATGGTAGGTGATATGAGTTCCTTGATAACATGGATGACAAGGAGCTTCTGACATTTCTAGCAAGCATATTGGAGGCCAAATGATGATGTAGGAAGGCTAAGGGGGTAGCCAAGGAGAAACTCAAGAGGTCCATGGAGGAAGCACTACTAGCATTAGACTAACCTGCCCCACAGAAGATTAAGTTTATGCTTAAGTCATTGTAGCAAGTAGTCACGAGTATGCTTCATTTAAGTTTTGGATATTTTATTTTATTTTGAGAGTTATGGTTATATTATGGTTTCATATGTTAATTATTTTTCTATGTGCTATGGTTGTAGATAAGTGTTAGGTCTTCGCAGTCCAAGTTTCCATAGAGGAAGAACAAAGGTTTGAAGAAGAGGCACTCCTATAGCAACTTGAGATAAACATAAATGATCTAGATTCTTTTTTCAATGTGGTGGTGCTAGGTACATCCCAGTACATCCTACATCATCATTATAGAAGAAGAAGAGGAGGAGCTTGGTATGCCCATGACTTAACACTTTCATTATATCCTATTGTTTAATTTTGGTTTTCATCCTAACCATTTAATGATTGTTATGCTTGTAGTAGTTCCTGAGTTACTAGTGTAGGCTCTTATCCCTAAGTTTCATGTGAAACCATGGGTAGAGATCTTGAACAAGGTGGAGTTCATGCATGTAATGGCTAAGAACATCATCAACTAGTTGCACTAAGTTGCACCTGAGATAGGTAAGGACTTTTTTTTATATGTTGTAGTTGTTTAGCTATGTTATAGGCTATGTTTGTGTTATCGTTACACCATGTTTATGGTTATATTTTTGGTTATGCAACACCTTTGGTGGAGTGGGACTCTACTTGAGGCATGGAGATTGACTCCTTGTTGAAGCTTCCCTCTAATGTATCTAGTGTATCCTTGAAGTTATACGAGACTACTATTAATCTAACAATGTCATGTGGAAAAACTTCATGGGAGCTAGAGAGGTCCAATGGATCCCTATGGGAATAGGTTGTGGCCTTAAGGAAGAAGACTCAATGGTAGGAGGAGGTGATTAGAGATCTCCAAGACCACAAAGCCTTTGTGAAAGCCCAAGTGGCTAACTTAGGAAAATTTTGGACCAAAGAGATCACATGGGCTCACTACTGGCATACCATTCTAGACAAAGTAGTGCTCTTATGAAAGATGATGGAACAACAGATGCAGATGAAACTCATCTTCTAGAAGGTTGAGGATTGGAAAATCACTATGCTTGGGTCCTAGAGTGGGATAAGAAATAGAAGGCCCACAAGTGATAGTACAAGGTAGATTGTGGGGCTTACCTTAAGTGGCTAAAGGAGGCATTATTTGAATGGCATAAGAGAGAGCTATTCATCTAGGGGATTCAGGTGAAGAGTGCTTATCAAATTTTTGAGAGTACTCTTACAGTGGAGTAATTTCCTACTCAGATTATCACTATTGTAGGTGATACCTCTATGGCTGCTATTACTTGAGAGCCTCCTACTTGGATTGTAGTAGATAGGACTGGTATCATTCTAGCATTGATCTTGGAGATGTTGATTGGGTCAATGTGATGGAGGACCAAATCCTCCATCATTTGGAGGAAGGCCTTCCATATCTACCCTCGAAAGTTATGTAGCCAGAATTATGATAGGTTTGATATATTTTATGTTTTATATTTTTAGTTTTTGTTTATGGTTTTGGCTATTGGTTACTAATTGGCTATGCGTTATTGTATTCTAGACCTCAAGAAAACTTGATGGCCCCAGTGGTAAGGGTGGAAATGACCCATACTTCCTCCTCTAGATTCCTCTCAATAGCTTCAATTAGCCTAGTCTAGCATGTTGGCTATATATTTTTTTTACTGTTGATGGTTATTGTTAGCTAAGACTATGTTATAAATGGTCCTTGTTATTATTATTTTTGAAATTGTTTCCACATAGTGTGGCCATGGCTATGTATGTTATGGACACTTTAAATTTACATTTAAAATTTTAGTTTCATTTTTGGCTATATACAATGTTGTTCTAGTGTTATAAATGTTGTATATGGCTATGTTGACAATTTTGGTTATAACATTAAATGACTAATCGATGTTGTAGTAGGCTAAACAAAAAAAGAAATATAATAAAAGAGACGTTTGATATTATTAGGCCATGTTGCCAGTTTAAAGTCTTAGTAGATTGTAACGCTAGTTTAGAGTCTTAGTAGATTGTGATGCCAGTTTAGAGTCTTAGTAGACTATAACACTAGTTTGGAGTCCTAGTGGACTATGACACCAATTTAGAGTCTTAGAAAATCATAATGCCAATTTAAGGCCATAGCAAGCCTTGATGCCAGTTTAAGGTCATAGTAGGCCTTTGTTGAAGAGAAACCTATATATTTTTTTGGTGATTTTATGTTTTAAAGTTTTTAAGGATTTTTTGATGTTTGTAACATGAGTAAAAGTAAAGAAAAAGGAAGGTTGTAATAAATAAGTAAAAATGAAAATGAAACTTAGGCTACATGCATAAAGAGTAAACCAAAGTACATAAAAAGGTATAACAAATTAAGAAAGATAGGTTAGGCTACATGGCCATCAGTGCATCTGGTTATAAGGGCATGAAAAGATTAATGTGCACTTCACCTATGCATATTCTTCCTAATCTTTGAAAGATTAGGAAATGAGTAAAGTCTACTCTACACAAGCTTTTATTCACCATCACCTTCATTGATGATGTTAAAAGGAAGTTCATCCCATAACACATCTCATTACCTACCATTGTCATAATTGGCTTTCTATTCCCTCTTAGGTTGATGTATTCCATGTTTGGGAGCTTCTTCTTGAAGCTCCACTTCAAACCCCTACTCTATGTTCACATTATTGACAACCATAGGAACTATGCTATCACCGTGAATGATGATTTCACCTCCCTCATAAGGCAGGTGAATTTATTGATAGATGGATGAGGACACAACTCATAATTGAGTCAACCATGGTCTTCCCAGGATAAGGTTGAACCCTAGTGTCCCCTCCATCATCAAGAAATTGGCAACTATGCGGAATTGCTCCCCTACCATAAAATTCAAGGAGATGGAACACTTGACCACAACTCTAGATCTATTAAAAGACTTGAGGGTAGTTGTTGATGTATGTTGTATTAGCTTTGTTAAACCTAGTCATTCAATGATGGTGCATGAGATAATGTTAGTCATAGCCTTGTCATCTACATGCACTCAATGCACTTTAAATTGCCCTACATGAATGGTTATGAATAGAGGAGCCCTAGTTACTTTACCATTTTAAGGATTAACCTTGATTTTACTATTGTGAAATACTAAGGATGTTGAATTTTCCTCCTTAGGTGATGGAGGGACCAGCATTGCATGGATGGATTTCTCATCAATGGGGATGTCTTCACTAACAAGAATAGAAGTCAACATTTTGACTAACACTTTACAATATGTGGCAAAATTCATGATTAGGTTATATAAGCTAAAACTTGTATTCTTTTACTTGAGGGATTATCTAACCTAATCTATTACACTAAGGAAGTTTTATTATTAGTTGTGAACTTGTTGCCCTATTTGTGCTTCACTTCCTCCATGCACCCCAAAATGCGAACGTTAGCTTTAGGTTATGGTTGTTGGGGCTTTTCCTCATTCTTTTGGTTATGGATTTTGGTGTCCTCCTATGGCTTGTTGGTTGGAGTAGGTTGGGCATAGGAGGCCATGGATATAACCAATATGAGAGTGGGATTTGGTGGGTCCACTTTCTTTTGTGCCTCCATCTGCTTGTCACCATTGTTGTTAGGCATTTGCTTATGCTTCTTCCTTTGCTTGGTTGAGGTTTTTTGGTTGTTAGTCATTAGTTGTGAGGAAGAGGAAATAACATTAGCCATCATAGGATGTTGTCATGTAGTTGGTTGGGCTATGGCGAGTTAGGTTGTGTCAAGTTAGGGCACCCTAATGAAAAAAGGTTTCCTTAGAGGCATTCCTAATGGTAATATTATAACTGAGGGGGATTTTAAGTTAGTGGAAGTTGAAGAAGCATCTTCTTCATAAGGGGGCACCTGTATCATGTATGGTTCTCTTGCAGGTCTTTGATCGTCATCTATGTTGAATTCTAAAATATCATAAGGGTTGTTATTAGAATTCAATGGGTCTTTGTAGACTTGCATCGATTGATTTTGTGGTTAGACTAGGTTGGAAGCATCTAAGACTAGCTTCTCCTATCTATAATCCTCTAGAGGTCATCCTTCAATGATAGGTGGAATTTTGTGTCATGACCAGGTAGTTGGTGATAATGGAAAAAGTGGTCTAGCTTGAAGTACCTAGGTAGTTATGGATCATCCTTTATTTCTTGAGTAGGATCCTTGGCTATTTCACATAGATGCTCATGCTTCTTTCGAGTGGCTTTGGTCATCTATTTATATTGCATGCACCCACACTTTAGTAGTTGATCTAGAAATTCAAATGGTTTCAAAGGTAAATTTATGTACTTACTATAGTCTTTTGACTTAAAATTCATCCTAGTGATGATCAATGTGATGACCCTAGAGGTTGATGGTTGGTTATCATGGTTATTAGTAGTAGGAGCCTTGGGTGGGTTGCTCCTTGACTCCTAGTTAGTGGTCTTAGCTTGTTTGGTCACATTTGCTATGACCATGTTGTTTTGTTTACTCTTCTCCTTGTCCCTTCATGTATGTTGATTTTTATATGCCATTTAGGCAAAATCATGACTAGCCTCCATGGCATCCTCTATGTTCTTGGTTTAGGAAAATGCTTGGATGAGGGACCATGGGTCAAGATAGTAAATTTTTGCCTTGATAAAGTCATTCATTTCCCTCTTGAATATGGCTAAAAGATGGGCCTCAGTGATGGGTTCTGGTATTTCATTCAGTAGTCCATTCCACTATTGGATGAACTTCTAAACAGGCTCAAGGGATCCTTGCTTGACCTTCATGAGTTGGTCAAGCATGGTGTTGGAATTCAAGTTATACTTGAAGTGGTTAACAAATTGGGCTATCAAGTCCTCAAGAGAGGATATGGATCCTCTAGGTAGTGCATAGTACCAATCAAGTGCTTTTCTAGTTAAGGACATAAGAAAATTCCTTATGATGGTATGAGGCCATGTCTATAAAAGTAAGCACTTGGATTAAAAGGTAATAAGGTGAGCATTGGGATTACCTTCTTTGTTATACTTGCTAAATTGGGAAATAGGAACACTAGGAGGAAGTGTCAAGGGTGGGATCATAGGACTGATGGGATCATCTTGGTAAAAGTTCATAATTGACACTTTGAAAAGTAGAGGCTTTGAGCCTCTTTAACTCCTCTATCAAGTCCTAGATCATCTAGAATGCTTGATTTAGGCCTTATAGTGACATTGTTTGACATGGGGATTGCACATATGGTTATGGTATTTTTTGTGAAGCTTGTAGCCTCACTATGGATTGTAAGATGGAAGGAAGTTGTTGTGTTATGGTTGTAGCTTGTAGGCCAAACAAGGAAAAGGATGTTTATGTTGGTACTTGAGGCACAAATTGGACAAAGGGGGTGTGTAACCCCTAAGTTGTTTGGGGCTCCATGATAGGCCTTGCATGAGTAGTTAGTGGTCTTTTGATGGTGAAAACCATCATTGATAGTTGTAAAAACTAGGGCTATGTGGCAAAAGGAACTGATGGATTATAGGTCATGGGCTATGACATCGATTGAGTTTGATGTGTGGCTATGACCGATGTGGGATTAGCTATGGTAGGGTAGGAGGGAGTGGAAGATGATCGTACCATGCCCATGGAGAAAAAAAAAGGGATGAGGGGGAGGCTCAGTGGCCTTGGGGGTTACTTGTTGGAACAACCCTCCCAGGATGTTTTCAGGCTTAGATTCCACCCTAAACTCATCCTTGTCTTTCTATTGTTCCTCTGAGCTATGCTTGTCATCTTCTTCCTCTATCTCAATCAATTGGATAATGATACTCACATAGATATCAATGAGGGGTATTTGGTCATAGGAGGAAGGGATGTACTCCTTACCATTGTAGTGGAGGAGTTCAAACTACCTTTTTGATTCTACTTTTAAACATGGAATTAGCATGTCGACATATATTTTGGCACAAATGTAGTTATATTGGCCTTCATTTATGGTTGCAAAATCTAGGATTTTTTTCTTGACCCTCAAAGGCTGCCTACATCCAATGATAGTAGGGTCTTTAGGACCATAAAGCCTCATGGCTTGTTAACTTGAACCTTCACTAGTGAAGGTGAGAGGCAACTTGGTGGACTATTGGAAAGACATGGTTATAGTGCTTAAAATGGCTTAAAATAGGCTATAAAAGGCAAAATAGAGATAATTTCCAACAAGTGGAATTCAAACATGATCAAAGGAAGCAAAAATGGCTTAAAATAGAGCACTTTCTATAATTAGTAAGTGGGGCTTAGGTGGGTTTACCCCCTTTACCAAAAATAGAAAGCTGGAAAAGTTGGTAACAAGCATTACTCACATTGGCCCCCTAACTACCTCTATGCTGGGTATGGAAAGGTGGGGCGGAAAGGGGTGGGGAAAGAAGTGGGGTAAGATGGGAAGAATCTCACACCTTTCTAATCCAACATTGATGAGGGGGGAAAGGCTAAAAACCAAAGTAAATAGCTAGTGTTTTTCTACTAGAACTTGGTTTTAGTAGGCTATCAATTTTCTCAACTAGGAAAAATGGGGGGAAGATAACTTCTAAAAGTTTGATGGTTTTTGAAAGGGTTGCACCATTTTCTTTAGAAACGAAAAAAAATTAGCATAAAAAAGAAAAAGAAAAAATGTTTTCAATGCTGCCTTTGGGATGAAAAATTCACATTAGTTGTTGTGAAAAATCATCATCCAACCACTTGCAACTTCTATGTTGCAGTACATATCGTATGAAGAAAGGGGCAATGTTGGGCTTTTAAATTTTTGGCTGCAAAAAATTAAGAAAAGGCTTTCAACTTGCAATTTTGGCTATGAAAAAGATAGGTCTGATCATAGAAATTATGTGTAGGCCCTCCTTCTAGCACCAGATAACTATTGCAATTGGAAAAATTAATTACCAAAAAATTGATAGATTCGGCATAGTAGCCTCAACCCCGAATCCCCAAGGCCTTCAAAAAAATGGAATTCAAGGTGCTCTGGATGGTTTGGCAGATCACCTAGGGACTTAAAAAATACAAAATGGAGAGTTAAGAAAATATAATGCAAAAATTACAGATTTGTAAAATGGAAAGCAAATATAGATTGCACACAAAAATGAAACTTTAAGACCTCATTAAAATAATAAAGAATGAGTTTCAAAAATGTGTACAAGAAATGCTTTTGAGAGAGCAAAGGAGGACTCATTGAGGTAGGAGTTCAAAGCCTATTGAAGCATATGTGATCTACTCCATGATTCGGGTACTAAGAGACTTCTTATATTTTCAAATCTCCTTTGCTGCAAACTGTAGATCTGCAATTTGGGTTATTGCTAGGGGGTGAGAAAAGTGAGAAATATGGCTACCAGATTACTCCATGCTAGGGGTTGGAAGTCCTAGAAATGTAGCATTGACACCAAAAATTGACAAGTCTTAGGGGATTTGTAAAGGCTACATGCTTTCATGCTAGGGCTCAATAGAATGCAGGCATGGGAGATTGCAAGGGCTCTTGAATGATTAAAAATGCCCAAGTGTGGAAATGCCAAAAGTCTTGAAATATCCAAAGAGTCTCTAACCTCTAAATGATGTTTGAGGATGGTTTTTATAGGTTTTAGCCCATGAATAATGTTTTAAGATGGCTGCATAATCATTGCAAATTGGCTATCGAATTGCTAAAAATTCTTGCCTCATACAGGTGAGATGGGTGCCCAAATTTGGGGAAGTAGGTTACCATATATGGCAAGTGCTAAACCCCCATGGCCATTTTGTTTACTATAAATAGTAATGGGAGCACACCTTCTATGCTAAAGATGAATCTTTCACACTAAGCCTTCTGCCATGCTTGTTGAAGTGGTTGATCAATGTTGGAGTGCATGGAGTGATAAAATTTTGCTTTTGTGGCTATCATGCTAGGGACATGTAGTTTCCATGCTAGAGGTGGAGCCTTCACACTGGGGAAAACTTCCATGCCAGGGGCAAGGTTTTCCCATTGAGGAGGAAACCCCCACCCCTCCACACTAGGAGTTGGTGAGATTTACCCCTTGTAGATGTTTCCAGCATAGAAAAGTATATAACCCCATAAAACCCATTAAATTACCATTTTTGGCTTCCCAAAAGGCATTTTTGACCCTCCCAAGCCCACATATAGATATTATATGACCTTTTTTCACTAGGAAATGAGGCTTTGACCACTTATGAGGCATTTTTTAGTTTCAAAAGTATGGAATATGTGAGATTATCCCTTATGGATTGTAATGTTCACATTTACAATAAAGTTTTGCCTCAAGTTTCATGGCAGTGAAAGCTACATGATGAAAATTGACCATAACATGCAAATTTTTGTGATGTTTTAGATGTGTTACATTCCATGGACTTAATAGTTTTCTCATTGAATGAGATGTGTTACATTCTATGGATTTATAGGTGGAGCAAGATGAAAGGATGCCACATGGCCATAAAGCATGAATGTTAGACATTGGTCATCACTGTTATTCAAGATAAGGAAGGTTATAAATAGGCAATGGGGTTGGGCTCAAGGAGTGATAATGGTAATGATGTGGAACAAGAACTCTTGGTACAACAGGACAAACTCATTGAATCTTATGCATTGAGGTCACATGGTGACTTGCTACTATGATGAGTTGCACCTTCTAGACCACTCCATGCTTCATCCTACAAGCACAACACCAAGAGAACAAGAAAATAAACCAAGAAAAAATGTTGTTATAATGCAATCCATAAGTCCATACAAGATAATCAACAAACCAAGCTATCCAAGGTCACTAGTGTTACAAAATTCATTTGTTGTATAAAAAGAGGTCATGTAGGCTTGCTTGTTATTGGTTGTTTAGGTTGTTGATGGGCTACATGTAGTAGGGCTTGAGATAGGAATGATTGATTGGATTGGAAAACTCATTCCCATTCATATCTGGTATCCTAAATACTTCATTGCTATAGGACTTAGTGAATAATAAAGTTCCTTCCCAGTTGGCTGAGAATTTATCTGCATGCTCATAGACAGCTTTAAGGACCAGGTCTTCTTCCTTGACCTTACTCTTGTTCAGGTTATGATGGTATTACCATTTTTTCCTCTCTTAGTATCACTCGACATAAGTAGGCATTCATACCCATTTTTCCTTCACCAATTTTAGGTCCATGATACAAAGCTCCTTATTCTATTCATTGTTGATAAAGTTTGATAAAGCTACTTAGAGTGATGGCACCTATAATTCAAGAGGTAACATAACTTTAGAATTAAAAACTAAGCTATAAGGGGTTACACCAATCATGGTTTTATAGGTTATTCTATAAGCCCAAAGCACATGGACTAGTTGCTCATGCAACTTGTGTTTACCATTGTTTAGCATCTTCTCGAGTAAGTTGATGATGACCTTAATGCTTGTTTTAGCTTGTCCATTAACTTGAGGGTAATATAATGATGAGAAAGAGTGCTTAATGCCTAGGTCATGGCAAAACATTTTCATTTCTTGGCTACTAAAATGTGGTCCATTGTCTATGACTATGATTGTAGGTATACTAAAACAGGCTACTATGTTGTCTAGTATGAATTTATAGACTTGTTCAAATGTTGTCATCCTTAGGGGAATAGCTTCAATCCACTTCATAAAGTATTTAGTTGTGGTGATGATAAAATTGTGCCCTGCAGAAGAATTAGGCATTATAGGTTTAATGATATCCAATCCCCACCATTGAAATGACCAAGTTATCTAAGTGGTATGTAACTCAATTGGTGATACATGTATAAGGTTGCTATGCCATTGATAAGTATCACAAGTTTTAATATTTTGTAGGTATTTACCTTCCATATAGAATCAACAATAACCTAGCCATTTGATCTTAGAGGTTGTGGCTCTAGGTCATATATGTCCCCCACATACACCCTTATGAACCTACTCAAGGACTATTTGGGCTTCGACTTTGCCTAAGCATACTGATAATATGCCATCTTAGGATTTTCAACATAATGTGTCATTGCCTACTATGACATACTATTTTGAATATTTACATATAATGTCCTTTTGAGCAATAGTCAGGCCTTGTGAAGGTTCACCATGCATAAAATAAAACTTATTATCATCATACCACCCCTTTGGGGGAGCATTAGGAACTATGACCACAAAGGTGTCCTTGGTGCTTTGCATGATGGGAATGACATAATCCATAGTCAAGGTGGGTAACTTGCTAAAAAATTTTGATGTCACACTAAGGGTTAGCGTTGCAATGGAAGTATTCTCAATTTAGGGTACATGTTGGATATCGTTGTCTGTAAACTATTGTAGTAGTTTCTTTCCTAGGTCACAGTAAGATTGTAAGTGTTTGGATTTATAAGTGTAAACCTTAGTTACTTGGTTAACCACAAGTTGTGAGCCACCTTGAATCATTAAGTATTTTATTCCTTGGTCATGAGCTATCATCATCCCTCTGATCAAACCCTCATACTTAGCTATATTTTTGGTACATGGGAATTCAAAGTGATAAGCAAAGGATTGGATTTCACTAGATGAAAATGTTATGATGGCAACAACACTAGCCCCATGGGTGATTGAAGCTTTGTCAAAGTGCATGACCACCTCATAGCCCTTAGGCACTTGGCTAACAGTGTTAACGTGTTTGTTAGGGAACTCTTGATCAATGGTTGCATGGTCATCAATTGGTGAAATAGTGAGTTGTACAGCTATAGCTTGACCTTTCATTAATGCTTGAAAAATGTAATGAGGGTCAAAATCCACTATTATGGCATTCCAATGGGCTATATTGCTACTTTCATTAATATTGATCATTATGGCTCTATGCACATTATCTTTGCAAATGACATTGACCTAGCTCCTAAACGAGAAGACTAGTTCTAGATAATACTTCTCCAATTTGGTGTAGCGGCTCTCATGGGAAACTAATGCATGGCTTAGGTAGTATATGGGTAACTCTACTTCAACATCTTGTTTTTGATAGAATAGAAAGGTAATGGACATGTCAGAGATAGCAAGGTAGATGTAAAAGGGCTTATAATTTTGTGGTGGATAAACTATTAGTAGTTGTGCCAACTTTTTCTTAAGATATTTAAAGGCCTCTTGGCATTTAGTCATCCACTTATAGTAGACCCCTTTCTTAAACAAGTGTTGCATAGGTTGTAACTTATCTATGAGCCTAGCGATGAACCTACAAATAAATTGTAATCTACCTTGTAGTCCTAGAAGCTCCTTAAGGTTAGTAGGTGCTACCAAGTTGGATGTGACCTTAGCCTTATCAGGATTGACACATATTCCTACTTCAAATACTACAAAGCTAAGAATCTTACTAGTTTTGACACCAAATATACACTTCTTGGGAGTAAGCCTAAGCTCATACTTGAGGCATCATTTAAGTACATGATCAAGGTTATGTGCATGATTGTTAGCCACTTTGGACTTAATAGTTATATTGTCTACATAATCATTAAGAAAACCTAGCATATAATCACTAAAGATATACATTATAGCTCTTTCATAGGTTTCTCCTATGTCCTTTAGCCAAAAGGGCATCATGGTATAACAAAAGGTACTTCAAGGGATCATGAAGATCATACTAAGTTGATGTTCTATGTTAATCCTAATGTTGTTGTATCTCAAGAACCCATCCAAAAAGGATAATAAGGCATGCCTAGCTATCATATCAATAAGTTGGTTAATACTAGACAAAGGAAATTCATCCTTGATGGTTTTCTTATTTAGGTCTCAGAAATTGATGGAAATGTGAATACTCCCATTTTTCTTAGGAACCACCACTATGTTGGATACCCATTCTACCTAATCAATAGCTTTGATAAAACCAGCTTGGTATAGTTTTGTGATTTCATTAGAAACTGCTATGGCCAAATTAGGTCTAATCTTATGAACTTTTGCTTAACTAATCTAATTCTAGGATCAAGTATGATGTTATGTTAAACTAAACATGGGTCTAGACTTGGCATATCTTCATATGACTAGGAAAATTCCTTAATGTTATCTTCTAGGACCTTGGTGATGTCTTGAGCTTGTTGAGGTTCCAATGAGTAACTTAGTTTTAGGGTTTTCTCCTCACCACTATGTGTCAGAACAAGAACCTCAACTAGAGAGTCTTCAGTGATGTCGCTAGCCTCAAGGTCAAAGGTTTTAACTAGGTTTTCAAGTCATTCTAGAGATTTCTCTATAGAGGCTATGTAATCAATGAGACTCTTTGGCTCAAGAGCTAGGTAATTAGGATCAATACATCACTCAAAGGCAAGGTGATTTGCTTCTACGTGTTCATACTCCAATCTTGCATACCAACCATAAGCATATTAAGTGGTACTAGGGTGAAAATGAGTAAATAATGTCAAAATTATATAAAATAACTTAGTAAATATGCAAAACAAATGTCATCCTAATGTTAAACAAAATGCAAATAAGGTCAACCAAGGCTATGGGATGTAGGTGAAGAATAAAAAGATGGAATAAAGGCCAAATACAAGGAAATAAAGGTTAAAACAAGTTGAAACATTGTAAAATATGGAATATAAGTTTAACTATGGGAAATAAAGTTACACTTTGCTAGTTGAAGGCCTTGGCAAGCCATGGTTACATGGTATCAAATGGTGGTCAAAGATGATCAAACCCCATCACTTAACACCAATAAAAGGATAGAAAAGGGTCAATAAAGGCCATAATAGAGAAAACAAAGATAAATATGATGAAACTGACATGATGTATAGGCTAGATGAGGTTAATTGATGGTAATAAAGGTTAACAATGCCCAACAAGGTTAAAACAAGTTACAACACCATGAAATAAGGTCAAATCCCTCAAAATGAAATACATGTGGTACAACTTGGTCAATATTGGGCAAACAAGGTTAGAATTTACCAATTTTAGGCCTTAGTGGTCCATGGTTTGAGGCTACAGGGCTGCAAGAAGAGTTTGGGCATTTGAGAGGATCATTCTAGGGCTATTTTGAGGCAAAATTAGCAATTTTCTTATGATTATGTTGGCTTCTACTAGTGACTATGCTGGTCTAGTGTAGTAATGCATTCCCTAGCATAGTTAACACTTATGGATAGTTTCCTAGGCTCAGTATGGCCACTTTTGGGCTCCTAATGATCCAGATAGCTAGTGTAAGGGATTGGTATTAAGGATTAACAAGTTTTAGCTCTATTTTCTACCTTTTGAAAATTGAAAATGATGTTTCCACTAGTGGCTACACTAGGCTAGCATAGTCATGGTAGGCCCCAACCTTGTCATATAGAATAAGTGAATTAATGGGGTTTTAAAGTTGGTCTTAGTGCTCTGCTAGCTTCCTAGGTTAGCATAGGATCATTGAAGAATTAAATTGATTTTTTGAAGATTGAATTTGAGCAACAAAAGTGGGTTTTATGGAATTTCCCATTTGACTATGCTGGGTCAGCATAGTCATGGAAATTTTGGTATTTTTAGCACCAAAATATAGTGGAACCATAGCTGGATGAGGTGGAATAGGGTTTTAGGCTTTCTGAGTTAGTGTTAGATCATACTAATTGGTATACTATTGGTTGATGTTGCCACAAAATGGTTCCTATTATGACTATGCTAGGCTAGCATAGTCATAGGCCACCCTAGCATAGTCTTGCATGGAAAATGAGTTTTGATGAGTTTTAGGGTTTAATCAACCATGCTACTAGACTCCTAGGCTCACTGGTGATGTTGTATAATGCTTTAGTGTCAACATTATCAGTTTCAGTGGCTACTTGGGTCTTGGAATTGCCAAATACATCTTGACTATGTTGGGCCAGCATAGGCATGTCATTCCCAATGTAGTTAAGAGGATTGGGATGAAAAATGATGGATTTTGACTCATTTTCTAATGTTTCATGTTCTTCACATGCTTTGGTGGGGTTCTAGGTCATTTTGGGAGTCAATTTTGGCTATTTCTAAGTTGTTTTGGGCTTTTCCATGTTGACTAGACTAGGCTACACTAGTAACTACATTGGCCTAGTGTAATCATGTAGTTTCTAGCATAGTCATGAGATTTGGAATGAAAAATAGTGAATTCTAGCTTAACTTTCGAGGTTTGACAGTCCCAATATGCTCTGGCAAGGTCCTACAATTGGAAATGGTGTTCTAGTGCTTGGATTTAACTTGTTTTGGGCTCCAACATATGCACTATGCTGGGAAACACTGGTGACTACATTGGCTTAGCATATTCATGCAATTTTTAGTGTATTTGACATGCATAGGATGGACAATGATGGACTTGGTGGTTATTATAGGCTCTAGTAAGGTTCCAAGATTTTCCAAAATTAGATTTGAGTTATTTGTGACAAATTTTGTTTAATTTTGAGTGGACTACGGTGGCCTCTGGTAGTGACTATAATGGTCCACTATAGTCATGAAATCTCCAATGTATTTGGGGTTGGAAAATGTCATAAATGGTGAAAAAAATAATTTTTATGATCAAACGGGGTTTCATTAGGTTTTAGGATTTTCCAAAAGTGGATTTGGGTCCATTACTATCAATTTTGGTCAATTTTGTGTGGACTACACTAGGCACCATGAGTGACTACGCTAGCCTAGCATAGTCACCCAATCCCTAGCATAGTTGGATTTAAAAAATATTCCAAATGGAAAGAAGTAGCAAGTGTTTTTTTTTCAGTCTAGTTGGGTTTTAAAGTTCTCAAGAAGTGGATTTGGTTGGGAAATGACTTTTTCAAGCTTTGTAGGTGGACTACATTGGGCACTATTGGTGACTATGCTAGTCCAATGTAGTCACCCTTGGAAATGAGGTTTTAAATGGAAAATGATGAATTTTTAATTTTATTTATAGTTTGGCATGATCTCAAGGTTTGTAGAGGTGGATCTAGGCTGGGAAATGATTTTTTTGAGGGTTTTGAGTGGACTATGCTGGGTACCACTAGTGACTAAACTGGCCCAGCATAGTCACCTTATTCCTAGTGTATTCACACTTGGGAAATGCATTTTCATGGATTTGTAAAATATTTTTAGGTGGTTGGTTAATAGTTTGAGGTCACTAGGGATTTTGGGTAGGTATGGAGGCTCTAAGATCAAGTTTTGAACATTTGGCATGGGTTTTGTGGTCAATCCCATCCTTAAATCCTATGACTATGTTGGGCTAGCATAGTCACAACCTCCCTCTAGTTTTGTCATTAGTTATTACTAGTTTCTTACATCATCTGGTGAGTTTAACTAAGTTTCAAGGCTACCGAGAGCTCTAGCCAAGGTTTGGGGAGATGGCATGAAGTTTTGGAGTTAATTAGAGGCTAGGTAAATGGGCAATGGTCTATTCCATTATGGACTACACTCGGCCAATGTAGTCATGCTATTGCTTAGTGTAGTTACACCAAGAATCCAATATGTGATAAGATTTACTACCATTTTAGTGCTCGATGACCACCAATCCTAACTCCCAGTTGCTATTTTGGGTATAGGATTCCATGGGTTAATAGTCAGTGTGGATGAACTTCTTGGAATTGGGAAAAGATCACATATCCCATTTGACTATGCTCGACTAGTGTAGTCTAGCTCTAGCCTAGCATAGTCACATGAGAAACCAATTTTTACATGATATTTTTGGTCTTTTGGCCACTTAGTTTACACCTATGTCAACACTTGTGATGAGTGGCGAGGTACCCCTACACTCAACCATATGAATACAAGCATTACACACGTGATCTGGTCAAACTCCATAGACTAAGTGCCTACATGCCTTATGTAACACTTAAGGTTAATCATTTGTTATCTTCCCAAACTTACTTATATTTGTCATGGTTGTATGGTTAAGTAAGTCTGAGGTATATGATTTTTATATCTTTTCTGTTTTATCTCCTATGATGATAAGGTGAAGGGTGAAGAGACTAATTAACTAACTTTAACTAACTAACNGGATTACCAAGCGTAACGCACGTGCTCGAAGTAGTCATATTGAATGCACTTAACTAGGAGAGAAGGGTTGAGAGAGAATTAATCAACTAATAAAGAATTTAAATGATAAAAAATAAATAACAATAATTAAAATCCTATTTAGCCTATTCCATGCACTGCAAGGTTTATCCAAGAATTTTGTCTTTATTTTCATACACAAACTTGTGTTCAGGTAAAATATTTGCTTGAATAAAGATCTGTTCACTTTGGAGCTCCTACTGCGGGCACATGGAAATTATTCTATCTCTGGAGAGGTAGAACTACCAGAGTTTCACTATGGTCTAGGCCTAGATGAGAAACAAAGGGAGAACCACCTCTTATTTATAAACTTTGGCGGTGCATCGTGATATCACATACGCGATATTGCATGGGATGCGATATCACGGCCCATGCGATATTGTGTCCCATCATACCCCCATGACTGAATAAAAACTCGTCCTTGAGTTCCTAAAAAAATATTGGGATGATATGGGATTATTGACTCAAATGGAACTAATGGGATGACATGTGAATGGATCATCATTACAAGACATGACAAAATGGGTGTTCATGACAACAAGAGTGAACGCCTTATTACATTTGACATCAGGCCTTATTTGGTAGCTAGAAAGAGAGAGAGAGAAAGAAGTTTTGCTGCTGCCAATGCCAAGATTGTGCCTTTTGTTGTCCATCTGTAAGCACACCATTCATCTCGTTCTTTGCATGACTGCTTAAGCACCGATCCATTCCAAGTGTTCCCTCTAGATCTAATCCGTTGTTGTATGATTGCCATCTACACACACAACACAGTCTTTATATTAGTAAGGGTAAATGAATTTCAATGTAGTGGATACCTTACTTCGGTGAAAGGTCCATTGGCTGAGTTGTGGTATGGCTGATATGGATTTGGAGATATAAGATTGGTGACTACCGAACGTGTAGGGGTTAGGAGAAAATCAAAAAAATTTGAGTCTAGACCCCCATAACTAAGAGCAAAACTCTGGTGATGATAGAATGGAGAAAGAAAAAGAACAAGAAAGATGGAGGAAAAGAGACAACTATAGTGTCGATGAAACAGATGTCAAGATGGAAATGAACAAAATAAAATGGATTGCAAAAATGTTAAGGGGAATAATTTAACTCGTGCACTAAATAGGAATGTTAGTGGGTCCTCCCCAAAGCAGGCTCATGCCCTTAATGCCCTAACAATCCCACATTCAATGAGTCCGTAGGCTCTAGGAATGTCATTTGGAACAAGAGTTAAAGTCTTAACCACAAGAATTTAGCAACAAGAAAACAATGCGTCAACCAAAATATACACTAATGATACAACTAGAAATGAGGTGAACAATGGAGAGAAGGATGGAGAGAAGATAATGGAATGGAATCCCAAGAACAAGGTGGTGTATAGCCCCTTGTGTAGTTAGTGATTAATGTGACTTAGTAGATCCCATTCCAAGTCCAGCCTCAAACAGACCACATCCAGTGACTTCACATTAATGCATTCAGTCAATCCATCCCCTTGAAGTAACAAGAATGCCTTCACCCAAGAGTCACCACCATTCCGACGAAATAAATGAGGAGAGAATGGGAAGCAAGAAGGGCCTTAGTTAGAGGGAACATTTTTATTTGAGTTCCATAACCAGTGCTTGTAGCCCAAATGATTATTTTTTCTAAGGGGTGTGCTTTGAATTCCTCACTTTCTCTCTCTTTTTCTTGGTGGTTTTATGTGTCTATACGTGAGAACCACACCATGCAAAGACTTTTTATTTTTATTTGCTCAACTTCCCAATAATTGAGTAATGTCGAAACAGTAAGAAAACTCAAGAAGAACACATCCAAGCATCCAAGAGAATGGCCAACACAAAAGCATCAAGTTCCCTTGAAGTCACACCCTTTTTAATCCTTGAGTCCTTCCTTAGTTTGAGAAATGCCTAGTCACTGATTCGTTAGAGTCCTTATTTAGAAAGGGACTATACATTTCCAAGCTCAGAGAGACCATAGAAATGGTGGATGTACGGATGAAGTGGACTCATTGCCTGCCATATCAAAAGAACCATACCTTAGTATTAACATCATGACTTAAAGGTAAAAAACAAACATTAGCAATCAATAGGAAAATAGTTCATACCATCATGAAGAACACTTATTAAATGATAAACTTACAAGGTGGATAACACACACACACACAAAATGAAAAAGTATAATGATGTTGTAAAACAAAAATAAGAAAGGTTAAAGAAATTTGTAAAACAAAAATGTGTAAAACAAAAAGGTGTAAAAAAAATGTGTAAAACAAAAACTTAAAAAGAACTTAGGGCCCCAAATGATTAGCATAGGTGGCCATCTCCCCCATGACTGAATGAAAAGGGAGAGATCCAAAATAATGAGTGCATGTTTGAATTTCTTAGAAGTGCCCAACTTTTCCTCATTGATGTTCTTAGATTAAGGGGTGGAAGTCGGCAACGCTCATACTCCAATGTATCTATGCCTTCATTGTGGGCATGAGTTATTCCCCCAGTTCGTTCCATGCATGTTGGTTTGCTCTTTCGACTAGATGTCAACCATAGGGTGTCCACTTGTTGTGTGGTTACTACATATAGGCATCTTTGTCTAATAGTTTCTAGGGCACACCTGTTGCATGCAGGAGATGCAGAACATTCCTCCATGTCATCACCCGATGAGTAACTATATGTGATGCATGGAACTTTCTTCTTCTCGATCTTTCCATAAATATTTACCTCAGATATCTCCAAGGAAAGATCACAAATCCCTAGGCATGCATCTATTGTACCCAACCATGCCCTTACCATTATAATTGGGAAGTCCCCTTCATTGTTGTTGACCTCTATCACCAGAAAATCAGCTGGGTATGACCAACCACACACAATGGTAATGATGTCCTCCATCAATCCTAAGGGCATGGTGATGAACTGGTTAGCCAGCTCTAGTTGAATGTTGCTCTTCTTGAGTTGGGGCAGGTTCTAGGCTTGATACATTTCTCATGATATTAAGTGGACTCTGGAACCTGAGTCAAGAAGAGCCTTATGTGGTTCGTTTCTAGTGACTTGGAGGTAGATTAAGGGACTTCTAGGGTCAGATAGTTTCCTAGGAAGGTGGCCTACCTTGATCTAGTCAGTTACAGTATGTGTTAACATAACCATATGTGTTAAGCTTTGTTATTGGACTGAAGGGTGCTCTGAAGCCTTATGCGTTGGAGGAGCGTACCTAGACTCAACTGCTTGTGGTTGTTAGAACTTATTTGGGCTTTCGATTCTAAAGAAAGGTCTTCTCTTTTTGTGGTTGTCAGAACTAGCAGCAGGTTGAATGGTTACGGCTCTTGTAGCGTTACGTTGCTGTGGTTGAGTGGGGAGTTCCCCTTGCATTGTTGGAGCGGGTGGTATGGGAACTATCGGTGGAAGAGAGGCAGATGGATTAGGAGGATGGTATGGATGTAAAGCATCTCTCAAAGGAGAAGGAGTCCTTTTAAAGTACTCTTGAACTTGGTAGTAACGTTGGGGAGTTGTGTGACCCATGGAGTCACTTGGAGAAATCGACTGCTGCACGTGGTATCCATATGGGTCTGGTTTTCGGTAAGGGTATTGTTGTTTTGGTTGTGGCATCCCCCATGATTGTGGGTATTGCCACTGCTAATGTTGCCCGATGGGTTGTGGTGGAGTTCCACTTGGATAGTACGTTAACAGTTGGTGGAACTGCCTTGGGTTACCTTGGGGATAAGGTAACCTTTGGGGTGTCTACCATCTGTTAAGTCTCGGGTTGAGTGCATACACCCCAGACTCTTGTAGATGTGAGATGCTTGAATAACATTCCTTAGGATGGTCATATTGGCAGATCTCACATCCACCATCATTGTCTATGTCTGAATCCACAACCTCATTGAAGATAGTTATTTTCCCCTTACCCTTGTCACGTGCAGGGCTTGAATCTCTTCGCTTTTTCTTATCTTTGTCACTACTTCGTTCCTTCTTAGACTCTTCTACAATTTTTAGGATAGTTTTAATCTTACTGTCTAAGGAGCTCCATACTTCATCTACCTTAGCCGATACTTCTGTTGTTAGCTTTTGGAGTGGCAAGGTTTTTCTATTCACCAACTCTTCGAGTGGTGACTCATACTCTTCATTGCAAAATCTCACTCCCTTCTTTCGAAGGGAAGGATCACAATTATATTCTTCCGCACTCTCTCTTTTTTGTAGCTCCCCTTCTTCTTTGGCTACTTGTTTCAACAAGCAATGAATTTCATGGGATCTAAATTCTGATAGTCTCCATTGGCCATAAGTCCCAAGGGTTCTTAGTTTCATATCATATCCCATCTACGAGATGGCAAAGTTGATCCCATTGTGTGTTACCATGGCCTGGGCAATGATGTAGCAATGCGTAGTAGCAGCCCATGGCAGCATCCAAGGGTTCATAAGTACCTTGCTTCCATCCTTGGATCTACTTACACAAGTTAGACACTCTGGAGTACGTTTGATATTTATCATTGAAGAGTTCTAACATCGTACTCCACCTCCTAATGGTTTCCAGTTCTAAGGACCGATACCAACTCTCTGCTTCCTTTATGAGTGTTCTAGGAAACAACTTCAGTTTCTGCCACTCGTTCTCTATGTTCTGCAAGGTACAGGCATCATGAAATGCCTGTAAATGATTTTGCGGATCCACGTTGTATCCCCCTTCGAAGCATGGGATGTTATTCATGTCCAAGCGCTTGATCCGACTATCCTTTTGATGCCTTTTTGGTATTCTCACTACCTTCGTAATATCTAGCATACTTTGGGTGGCAAGTAGGGGTTCATCATGATCATCTCTTTCATGACATCTATGATGCCTACGTTGTTCCCTACTTTCCCTTATTTCATGCCTTGACTCTCTAGACTGCCCTCGTCCTCTCTCTCGACTCTCTCGTCGGGGTCTCTCATTTTGCTTACCTTTATCCTCACCGTTATGCTCTTTATGAGTGCACCCTGATGTGGAAGGAGAGGGTGAATGATGTGATGAAGGGAAAGAAGAAGGAGAACCATCACCATGATGATGTCTCCTACCTTCTCTTTAGTGTTCCCTACCCCAATCGTGATGATGATTAGAATGCCTGTCCTTGTCATGTGTTTTTGTTCCCTCAGTGAATAGCTGGCGTTCACAGGGATCAGAACCAGGGTTGTGTATCGTGGAGCATAGGTTCTGATACCCCACCTCCTCACTATCATTAGAAGGGGGAACATCATTTGATGGAGAACCCGTTATAAGTGGTTCGCCATCTCCAATTTCACTTAGGACGTGCAGGACCCCTTTGCCCTTCAACAATGTATGGTGGCTCTTCTACCTCAAGTCCCTTAAACATTGTGTGGCTATGGGATGGTAATCCCTTATGTCAAAATCACCTATAACGTATTTAGTGTAGAGCTATGTCATGCCTATCTATGCCAGAGCACAGAGAAGCATGTTAGGGACTACCCGATCTGGAGGTAACACTATGTTACCTTGCAAATCTCTCCAACGCAGTTGTTCATCCTAATGGAGGATAAAAGTAAAATCAGGTATATACTCATCGAGATGAGTATATACTACCCAGTACTTTTGAGGAATTGGCAGATTTTGGTTATGTGTTTTAGACTGCCGACTATTTCGTGTATGATCCTTAGGTGGTGAAGTGCTTTTGTTCGAAGAAGAAGACATTGTTATTTATTCGGTGTGCTGATTAACCGTTATATAATTTTTCATTTAATTAACCCTAAAGGTTCATTTAAGCTCCCAACGATTAGCTCCCAACGATGTGGATAATTTCCTATGTTCTACTTAGTGCACAAACACTTAGTCCTCGGCAACGGCGTCAATGATGAGTGGCGAGGTACCCCTACACTCAACCATACGAATACAAGCATTACACGTGCGATCCTGTCGAACTCCGCAGACTAAGTGCCTACACGCCTTATGGAACACTTAAGGTTAATCATTCGTTATCTTCCCAGACTTACTTGTATTTGTCACGGTTGTATGGTTAAGTAAGTCTGAGGTATATGATTTTTATATCTTTTCTGTTTTATCTCCTATGCTGATAAGGTGAAGGGTGAAGAGACTAATTAACTAACTTTAACTAACTAACTAAGCTTTAATTAACCTAGCATCAGTATCCGTTCCCACTTACCGTTCACACCCTGAACCAATGCAACCTTGGTTACCAAACGCTAGTCGTTGCTGGGATCACCAAGCGTAACGCACGTGCTCGAAGCAATCGTACTAAATGCACTTAACTAGGAGAGAAGGGTTGAGAGAGAATTAACCAATTAATAAAGCATTTAAATGATAAAAAATAAATAACAATAATTAAAATTCTATTTATCCTATTCCATGCACTGCAAGGTTTATCCAAGAAGTTTGTCTTTATTTCCGTACACAAACTTGTGTTCAGGTACAATATTTGCTTGAATAAAAATCCGTTCACTTTGGAGCTCCTACTGCGGGCACATGGAAATTATTCTATCTCTGGAGAGGTAAAACTACCAGAGTTTTACTACAGTCTAGGCCTAGATGAGAAACAAAGGGAGAGCCACCTCTTATTTATAGATTTGGCGGCACACCACAATATTGCATACGCAATATCACGGGGGACAACACGATATCGCGTGGGATGTGATATCACGGCGGTCGCAATATCACGTACACGATATCGCGTTCCATCAACTTGCTTGCCCAACTTAATCATGAGATTTTGTTAGCATGAATGAAGGATTGGGAATTGGGTTTTGGTAGTAGATGGAATATGTCATCTATTCCAAGGCTCCATGATATAAATGCCTAGCATAGTTAAGCTTGGAAGCTTGAAATTCTAGCATAGTCATGAAATTGGCTTGAAATACTAGTGCATAGTGGGGCCCACATGGAAGTGAAAAGTTTAGGATGGAATAGCTTCTTCAACCTAGCATAGTTTGAGTTGCTAATTTCAGTTTCTGAGTGAAGTGAAAGTGAAGTATGGAAACCAATGTTCCAAGGTGGACACATGGGTTTAAGTTGGTTTTCTTGCCTCCATTTTGCAAAAAATTATTGTTGTGTTTATCCTTCCCAGCTGCCATACCCAAGTTGTGAGCTCTATGCCTGCTACTACTACCATTTCCAAGGTAGTTACAACCATTCCACTCACCAATGCCAGGGTAGTCACCTCGTGACTACCAGAGTTTAAAGGTTTCTTAGTGTTTTCTATGCGAGTCTTCTACAACATGTCGAGAAAGAAGGCATCCATGAAGAACTTTACCTTGGAGGAGGTAGATGTAGTTATTGGGTTTATATCACGTATTTATTGGGTTTATGTCACGTATTGGGTTTATGTATTGGTTATTTTAGGGTTTTGTAAAATCCCATCATATTTTACGTAGAGTTTGGATTTTTATCCATTATGGAATAAATGCTATTTCCCATGAATTCCATGGGTTTTCTACTTTTTTCAGCCAAAAAAGAAATGTCACGTAGGAACTTTTTTTCTAATGAAAATACTATGTTTTTTAATTTTCTAAATATGTGGGGTTATTTTCTACTATTTTTTGGTCAATCTAATTTTTGAACCACTTGATTTCACCCTATAGTTAATTTTTTATGGTTGTTTTCGTCAAGCCATGTCAAGTGGGTTTTTTGTTTTTTAGGCTATTTTTAGTGTAAGTTTGGTATTTTTTGTCTAGTAAATGGTTATGAATTTTAAATTTTTAAGGTTATGGGTATTTAGTTCATCATTCAAGGATTCCAATTGTGATAAAATCATTGAATTTGAATGAATGGTTTTTTTTTTGGCGATTATTTTCATCAACTCACGTGAAATGGGATTTTGGTTAGGATAGCTATGGTTTGGTTAATTTTGCATTTTTTCTAAAATACTGGTTGAGTATTTTTATATTTTCTTGTTATGGGGTTATATTTCATGGTTTTTTAATTCCAAAAATTATGGAATCATCAAGTTTTATTAAGAAATTGATGTTTTATGGATGTTTCCGTAAGGTTGCACAAAATTAAGGTTTTAAGGCTATTACGCATTTACCCTTGTGAAGATGGGCAATGATGAGACTTTGAAATTTTTTTCCCATCAACGTCCTATGATTCTAGGGATTGGACAAGATGTTGGAAAGGGTTTAGAAGTGGTTTGGATTAAATTAAAATTTTTTGATAATTTTCTCTATTGTTTATTGTGGCTAGTCCAATTTTGGTGTTGTCGTTGTTCAATTTAGTTAAATTTTAGTTTATGCAATTAGGTTGTTATGGTCATGTAATATAATGTTGTAATGTTTTTTTGGTGTTATGAAGTTTTAATTTAATTTTGTACAAGGCTATAACAATTATGTGTTTGATGATATAGGGCTTTCTTGAAGCCCATCTTGGTTGTCATAGAGCTAGTTGGTGTTTTCTATTGCATTCATGTGCTTGGTGCCAACACTCCATCCCTTGACATGAAGTGAGAAAAATGTTCACCATGGATCAAGCCAGAAGAAAGCCAGTTCCTAATCTATCTTCTTCAGAACTTTAGTATGATGATTTGGTCACACTTAGCTTCTAAAATAGTAGCAGCCATCATGGAAACCATTGTGCCCTACTCCTCTAGCATGATCATCAAGTTCCTAGTTGATGATCCTAAGGTTCATGTAGAGGGTGAAGCACATGATGACACCACCATTGTGGGCACTCATAAATTATCAAAAATTTCAAAGATGCTTGAATTCAAGCAATAGCACATGGATCAATCCTATAAAGGGGTATGTGTAGTTGTTATAATTTGTGTTTACAATTTATTTGTTATTTGGATTTTGTTATTAAGTTTAATAATTTTCATTGTTTCACTTGCCTAGAGGTACAAGGCAAATAATCAAGAATTGATAAAAGGTAATAACTTGCTACCCTTGGCCCAAATAGTGCTAGGGGTGTTCACCAAAAGTCTAATCATAAGGCTTGAGGTGATGGACTAGTTAATGGAGGAGTTTGATAATTACATCAATCATCATCCTAAGGCTTGTTGGAGGTGTCTAGCAAATAGGATGATCCATAGTGAATGGGAAAACCCATACCAAGATGTAGAAGTGAACATATCTCCTAGAGCTCTAAGGATTTATCATGTAGGTGAAGTGAATTTATGGTTTGTTGATTTTGGTTATCTTTGGTCATTTAGTTATTTAGTTTTTGGTTGCCTAGATGGCGATGCTAGTTTTGCTTTAACTTGGTTATATTTGTTATATTTGGTTTTACATGATGCACCTATGTTAAGACCAATGGGCTATTTTTGTTATGGTGTAGAAACTGTGTCATCAGCTAAAGTGACTATAATCACTTCAAGACAAATTGAGGAGACATTAATCCTAAAGTTCAATGAGGTAGAACCTGCCCAATATTGGTTGGTAGATTATACACTTGAGGCCATCTAGGTAAGGATCATTTACATATGTGTACTCAACATCTTCATGGTTCCAAGCCCTATCGTTTCCATTGTGGAAATGATCAATATCATTGACTCCTTTAGCAAAGGAATCAAGAGGTTCATCATTCATGTTCAAGGTATGGTTCTTACCTTGGATGTTAATGAATCCACCTTTTGTGACCTCTTTGGTATTCCCAATGAGGGTGCAATGATCACCACCAAAGTGAGGAAGAAGGTGGATTGTCAGGAGGAATTTGAGAAGTGGTTAAACACTGATCATGGCCATAAGGGATTCTTTCTAAGCTAGTTTCAAGTTTTGGAGGGTAGAAAGATGTATCTCCTATTCCAATCCCATGCATTTTCTAAGTTGCTTTTTGCAAGGGAAGATAATGGGAGTTAAGCAAGCGTGGACCATGAAGATGGTCCTAATTGATGGCTTCCAATTCAAGTAGGTTGCTCATTTGGATTTTGGATTGTAGAGTGAAATCCTAAAGCTCCAAGAAAACCTTATGATGAAGTGCCATGTGCATTTTGTGTTCTTTGTAGCTTATCTACAAAGGTTTGTGAAGTTCCTTATAGTGAAGAAGGATGTATGGCGGGTGACTCAAGACCCATCCCAAATCACTAAGCCTTGGATAAGGTGCCTTGTGAGGATTGTAGAACTTACATGGGGGATGAATAAGTTTTCCAAATCAAAATTTAAGCACCACAAAACCCACAATCAATTTAACATGCTTTTCTAACTTGGGTAGTCTACACTCAAAGGGTAGTTCACTTGCACATCTTTGGAATTTGTTTCTCTCAAAATATCATTTGAAGGATACCACATCTTATACAAGCTCTAAGCTCTACTCCAGAGTGATTCATCAATGTGAATCCACTTAGCCATATAAGGTCCCAACAAGCTTAGAATGTGGTTTTCAAGATTCCAAAACCTTTACAACTTAAGCTCCACTCTAGAGTGTTGTGGCACTGCACCAATACAATCCTACAAGATCCCAGCAAGATCAAGAGAATGCCTTCTCACAAGAAGCACATCAACCCCAATGGGATAAAAAGAAATAGAAACAAAAATCACAAGGAAAGGATGTAACTAATTTGGTTTCCCTTGTACTTTGAGGTATAGTACAAAATCATGACAATAGTACAAAAGATTATACAATGAAGTACAAAAATACAATAATGTTCACAATGATTGTTTGGTGTTGATACCTTCTTGCACATAAAACTTCCACATTGCCCAAGAGAATGAAGTCCTCTTATAGCCTTGATGTTTCTGATATCACCTCAAAATTTGTGCAATGGCTATATAATGGCTATGGAATATGTCTTCTTCAAGATTGATACATCTCACTATATAGAGTTCAATTCAAGGAAGATGTCTCTCCACTAAAGGAGATATCTCTAAAGAGATGTCTTCATAGAGGTGTCTTCTCCAAACATGAGACATCTACTATTTTTGAAAGATGTCCTTTTTGGGTCTTCATCACTTTGGCCAAGATGTCTTCTACTTTTGGAAGACATCTTCTTAGCTTTTGGACTTTGCTTCTCAAGGCCTTCTTCCATTGATTTGGCTCATCCCAATCTTGGGACCTTCTTCATTTTACTGTAGTCTTCATCTTCATCTTATTCTCCTTGAGTACTTGTTGTCCCCACTATGAAAACACTTTCATTCCTTGAGTCCTTATTTATGCCTGCAAAAACATCACATCTACAACATTCTACATTCTCCATTTTTCTTAAGGTTATGACTTATCAAAAGGTTAACTATATCCCCCCTTTTTGGTGATTTCCAAAACTTAAGAAAATGGGTGAGATGATAAACCAATAAATATTGAAAATAATATTAAAGTGTTAAGACATATAAATTTTAATGATAGCTAAGGAATAGTATAAAGGCTCTAAGGTTCAAGGCATAGGGAAGGATGATAAAATCGAATATGATATGATTCAAAAGTAAAACTTGTCTCCAAGAAGTTCACCACACAGAGATAACCAAAATAAGCATCATTAGTCTATATCATAAATTTTTCCTCAAACTATCATACAAATATCCACATACTATGGTCACATCATGTACAAAACCACATATGTGCAAATCCATAAAAATCACATATGTGTGAACACCCAAATTTCTCCCCCTTTTTGGACATTAGCAAAAAGGAGAGAGAGAGAGAGAGAGAACACCCTACTGACATCGATTACATCTTTAGACTTAGAATCAACTGTTGCTTTGGATGGATGATAAGTATCCTTCTCATCATTATTACTATTGGTGCTAGAGTTGGTGGAACACTGCTTATCATCATTTCAAAACTCTATTTGCTAAACAAGGGTCCTATGGGGATGAAGCTTCACTTGCAATTGAGATGAAGCTAGTGCATCAGGTTGATTTGAAGCTTGTTGGAAAGATGAGGAAGCTTCCTTCCTTTGATAAGTAACAGTAGCAAGTACCCATTAGGACATGGTCCCAAAGATACTCTCCATGACCTACTACTTAAAGGATCTAGGAGCATCACCTAAAGATGGAACATGATGCTTAGGCTATGTGGGATCATGATGCTTAGGCTACATGGGAACATGAGGCTTCCCTTGGACATGAGCCATGGTGCATCAAGCTCAAAATCAGACTCCATACTTGAGTCATATGCATGGGAATTTTTAGCTACTATAGAGTACCTTTGAGGAGAAGGAATGCCCTCCTCACTGTTAAATATAGAAGGAGTAGATACTCCATAAATTACTACCCATTTAGAAAAATAGGCATGCCAGTAGCATCCATTCTCTTACACATGTAAGAGTTATTCCTCCCAAGCATCCTTATAGCATGATAAAATGGTTGAAGGAGCTTCTTCAAGGATGATCTAAGCTATTCTCTAATAGATTTTGACCTACTTAACTAATGAGACATCCTAGAGTATGGTGCCACTTTCTTCTTCTTTTTTGATGGAAGTGGCTTGATGCTCGGTCTTGCTTTTGCTACATGAGAAAGGATCCTTTTCTCAACACACTCATTGAGGCTCCTCTTGCCTTTGAACAAAGGCATCTTTGGAATAGGTACACCCATCTGACATATCAACAAATTGATGAGATAGGGGTACCCAAGGATTCTCTCCTTGGCATACAAACTCAACATGTCTCAATAGAGAGTATGTTCTAAATCTAGTGGTTGTTCTGTAAGTAGGAAATAGAGCACAAAAGCTTGGGATTGTAGTACATATCTATAGCTTTCCACTTTTACAATAATGCTATGGAGCACAATAAGGGACAAAGTGGAAGCATCAATAGACATCCTATTCCTATGAATTCGACCTCTATCAAAAGACACAATTTCTTCAAACAAGACATCACAAAGCTCATCATGACTCATGGGAATTATACAATTTGTATAAATATTATCCATAGTATTAATGGTCACTTGGAAAACATTTGTAATGGAAATCCCAAGGAGTGCATTCACAACTTGGGGAGACACCTTAATTATAGGATGCCCAACCATAGATGTGAATGCCCCAAAAATAGCATTGGAAATCACAATATTGTAATAAAACTCTCTAATTAACACATATGGAACTAGAAATTTCATTGAAATAAAAACACTCTAGTTTAACACTTTAAAATACTCTATCAACTTTTTCTTCTTGTGCATGGGAAAAAAGAAGAAGTTCTTAGAGATGATATTCATGGTTTTAGTTACCTTACACTAGTGCTTCTAAATTGGGACATGTGGAAGCTTGGATTGCTACTGGAACTTCTATTTCCAAGGCTTGGCTCCTTCTCATGAATTTCTTAGAGAGTCTCCTTGTTTTCTTGTTCCTTTCTTTTAACTCTTTTTAACTCTCCAGTCTTTGTTGGCCCCCTTTGTTTTTTGAGTAGTCTAATTCCTCCCATGAACTTGAATAAATTCCCTTCTCGATACATCTTGGTAAGACCAAAGTGTCTTATGGTATGACCAACTATTCATATGATAGAACTCTAAGTTGCATTCCCATTGCTTGTACCTAAATTTATGACAATAATAGCATCTAACCATCCTATTTTATTAAAAATGATTAGAATGATCAAACCTTTGAGGGTCCTTTTTATGAATGGAAGCTTCTTCTAATTGGGATGTAGTAGCTTTATCCCTTGGAATATCATTCAATTGAGATGGGGTTGGTGAAGGTGATTCATCTTATGTACAACATGCAATCCCACTCTTATCATGTGGACTTCTTCCCTATCCTAATATCATCTAAAGAGATTTTTTTTTACTTTACCAACCTTTCGTTCACAAGTTTGACATTTGCAATTTCTACTTTAGCCTACTCATAGGACAAGGTTAGTTTTTCATTCTCAGCCCTTAGGTTTGAGAGTTCTTTAGTAAGACTAGAAATTTTTAAATTCAATAAAGAAATTTCTTGATCCTTTATTTTAACTTTCTTATTTAATTTTGTGCAAATATTTTGAAAAGATAATAATTCATTACATAACAAATCAAACCTTTCTTTCTCATTGAGTTCATCATCTGAGGTGTTAGTATCATCATCTGTGAGAGCCATACAAATGAGATGTGAATTTTTTACATCATCTTCTACCTTTTCTTCACTTTGCTCCTCATCATCCCAACATGTGTAGAAATTGGTCTTTTTCATATCTTCATTATTTTTGTTCTTTCTCTGTAATCTACCATTGCTAGGACATATGAAGGCCACATGGCCTCTTCCACCACAAACCCAACATTCTATAAAAGAAGTATCAAAAGTAGAACTTGAAAACGTTTTACCTCTCTCTTTACCTTTGAATGGATTTTTGATCTCTACTGATTGGAGCTTTTATCCCTCTTTGCTATAAGTCTTTGTAGTTTTCTTAAGAGAAAGGCTATCTCCTCTTCATTGCCCTCATCTTGCTTATTAGGCTCCTTCTCCTTGATGGTGACTTAAGGGCAATGGGTGGCTTCTCTTGAATAGCTCCTTTTCTTATGAGATTCATTTGATAATCATTGGAAATAGTTTCAAGTTCAAATTTAAGGGTTTAAAAGTCTCTAGTTTCCTACATAGCAATAAATTTGGGTCTAAATTTTGGTTGCAAAGTTATAATCATATTTTTTATAACATTGCGTTCTGATAGATATTTATCCATACCTTTAACGGCCACAACAAGATCATTTGCTCTAAGAACACAATCTTATATTTTCTCTCTTTTTCTCATTTTAAGCTTGTCATACTCACTTTGCAAGACTAACAATTTAGATTACTTAACTATTAATGTTCACTCATACACAACCTCTAATGTTTCCCAAATTTCTTTGGTTGGTTTACATCTATCTAATCTATTAAATTTAGATTTATTCAATGCACAATATAAATAATTTTTAGCTTTTGATTCATGCATGAACTTATCTCTTTCTTCTTATGTCCACTTACTTTGAGGCTTGATGTTCTTTGTGGCATCATCGATGGGTGGTGTGTAGCCTTTGAGGGTGGATCCCAAACTTCAAAGTCCATCAATTCAATGAAGCCTTTCATCCCTTTCATCCTTACTTTCCAATAGGTGAAGTCAAATCCATCAACCATGGGTGGCTTTGTGTAAGATGTCCCCTTCATTGTTCACTCTTGGAGGTTGATGTAGAAGCAAGAGTACTAGGCTCCAATACCACTTGAGGATTGTAGAAATTAGAAAGGGGGATATGAATAAGTTCCCCAAGTCAAAACTTAATCATTAAAAAAAATACAATCAATTTAACATGATTCACCAACTTGGGTAGTCCACAATTGGAGGGTAGTTCACTTGCATATCTCTAAACTTTGTTTCTCTCAAAATGTGATTTGAAGGGAACCACATACTATACAAGCTCTAAACTTCACTCTGGAGTGATTTGTTATCATGAATCCACTCAACACCACAAGGTTTTGACAAGCTTAGAATGTGGTTTCTAGGATCCCAAAACCTTTAGAACTTTAGCTCCACTCTAAAGTGTTGTGACACTGCACCAACATCCAATCTTGTAGGATCTTGAAAAGCTCAAGATGATGCCTTCTTGCAAGAAGCACATCAACCCTAGTGGGGCAACAAGAAAGAGAAAAAAATTTATAAAGAAAGGATGTAACTGATTTGTTGGTCCATGTACTTTAAGGTATAGTACAAAATCACCACAATAGTACAAAAGATGGTACAATGAAGTACACAAAGACAATAATAAGCACAATGATTGCTAGATGTTGACACTTGCTTACACACAAAACTTTCACATTGCCCAAGAGAATGATATCTTATTATAGCCTTGATGTTTCCAAAATTACGTAAAAATTCATGCAATGACTATTTAACAGCTAGGAAAGATATAAGACTAGTTAACAACGAATAATAGATGAAAACAAAAACTACATAACCATGAAAAAATTAAATAAAAACTAAAAACATGTGAATACAAATAAAAATGGGCTAAAAATCTCATCAACTTCTAGAGCTATCTAGTGAAATCTATTAATCATGTCTTTTGCTATGTCCCACACGAACTCAATCTTGTCAGGGGCATCCACCCATAGTTGCATGTGGAAGGTGAAGGTGAAAGCATCAGCTTGAGACTCCAAAGCTATGATAAGCATAGTAAGCAATCAAAAACTAATGACCAAGGTTAAATATAAAATAACAAAAATAATTTACACAACATGCAAAACCAAAAACTACAAGTACCTAAAAGATCCAATGGTGTGATGGCAGGAGGTTTACCTAAGTGTGAATCCTTAAACAAGGCATCAAACTTATCCACTGGAGTATGGGATAAACCCTCATCCTCATGATGTTGCATTTCTTCCTCCTCTTGGCACCTTCATTTTTCATCAGCTACTATTGCTAATACCACGACATCCTCTTGATGCCTCCATTCCACCTCTATTGCCATTGCTATTACTATGGCCTCTTCCTCCTGTTACTTGCATGAAGTAATAGCAATTGTAAATATGTATAACATGTTAACACATTTTTCCTATATTATCAAAATGATAACTTAAAATATAACTTCAAAAAAAATCATAAAACAAATAAAACATACCTCTAATCTTATCTTGCACTTAGTTAAGCTTAACGATCAACCTCCTCTTCAAGGGCTCCTCTACAATTGATGCTTTCTCATCAACCAAAGGCCTCTTAAGGTTTAACTAGCTAAATCCTCAACTTAAGCAAGAAACTTTTTAGCCTTTTCCATGTTCCCTTGTTCAACATGGGGCTTCCTCCCCATGCTATTAGGGGATGCACAACATTTTTCATCATATCCTTTGGTGGTTATGGATAGTGATTCACCCACACCTTCTAATGGATCCTAGGCATGTGTGGTCTAAATAAGGTGTTAACCTTTTGGTATGTCAAAACCTTATAGAAAATGGAGAATATAGAATGTTGTGGATGTGATGCTTGAAGGTCTTGTCTAACTAAGGCCCTTCCTCACTTCCTACTTCTCTTTTCTTCTCTAATAAAGAATGTTGGTTGTTCTATGGGAGCACTCTTATGTCTCAAAGAGATGGACTAGTCTTAGAATGATAATGTAAAGTCATTGAATGAGGTTGGTTTTGGTCTGAAATAATGATGAATCCTATCAAGTCATTTAACCATAAAATTCACAAGGTACTTCATGTGGCCTTAATCAAGAACTCCATTCCACTCTCTCTCATCCATCCATGCTTTCCATGTCTCACCTCACTACCAATTTCATGTTCTTGTTTAATGTCTTGGTCTAATGTGTTGAAATTCTTAGGTGGTTTCTTTTGGGTTTTTGTACTTAACCTTCTATAACCATTAATCATCCATGGAGCCCACGAACTCTTTGGTTTGAAGTTATGCAAGGGCATAAAAGGCCTATGCTTTCTTTGGGGAGGACCCACTTGCATATCTTTTGGTGGGATTAGTTAAGTTATTTACCCTTAGACACTCTTACAATAAAATCATTTTTTTTACCTCATTAATGACCTCCAATTGTGCACATCTTCACAACATTTTTCAGTGAACTTTCCTTTTTATTGTTGTGAATTCTTACACCCTCTTCAAATATTTTCTTGTGCAGAACTTTTTTAAATTTAATGGACTACTTATCTATTTTACCCTATCTGCCAACCTTCCTGCTAACACTCCTAAAGGAATCAATTTACCACAATCACAACCTAGTAGAGTGTAACCACCAATGAGACAAGGCATTTAATAGCTATGTGTTACACATTATATACTAATTCATGATTCTATTGTGATTGTAGTGGGAGGCATGAACTGGAAGTGGGACTATCCTCATCAAGGATGATGCAATAGTACCACATGATGAGGACCATTCATGATCATGGATCTTCTCTCTCACTCTTTAGTTTCCAAGAGGTGTTGGATGTTAGTTTTATCAAGGGTGTTCACTTCTCTTATATGAACATATAATTTTGTAAAAATTGTAACTTCGTACACTTAGGCACTCAAAGTTTGTTTGTTCCATCTGAGTTAGTTTATATGTCAGTTAATAATCCCATACCTCCCTAATATTTGTAAGGAACTTGTTCCTCCTCTTCTTCACTTGAAGACAAGTTTTCATTTAGTCATGGGGCTATGATGAATCATGTTTTTGCATGCTCCAATATTAGAAATCTAATATTGGAGCCCAAGATGCATTATCAGATATCGGATATCATAGGTATATGTTGGCCTATAATATAGCACTCAGGCTCATGATTTTTAGATCAATTTTTGTTTTCTCTAGAGTTAGAATATTTTTTGAGTGTCCATAGTAGGAGACTAAGTGTATACAGATCTTTGTTCGAAAATTGATGTACCTAAGTACAATAGTGTGATGGGAATAAAAATAAACCCTTTTAATAATCGTTGCAGCACTAAGAATAGATTAATGTTTCATTAATGCATTTAATATTCATGCACTTTACTTTAATGCATTTAAATTAAGTAATTAATTTTCAATTGTTAATGAACACAAGCACAACCACTTCAAGCATACAAGTCCAACAACCTAGCAAAATTTAATGTTTGGTAGCCCAACAACACTATATGTGTTCAAGATGTGTCCAGGAAAGTGGAACAGGTACTTATGCTAGGTTAGCTAGGCAGTGAATGAATTAGATCTTAAATTACTCTACCTTTCATTCTTGTTGTAGGCAATTAAAGTTATAAAACATAAAATGATAAAAATCATGTACCTCAATTATACTTAAATCATATCCTTGAGTTTTACAAGTGTAATTGGGAAGACAACAAATGTTCTCAACATCCATTTCACTTCCTAGAGGAACTAGTACACTAGAGAACTATAGGTCTAGAAAATTCGACTGGATCACGTGTGAACACCTTAGTGATTCATATGGTTGGGTGTAGGGGTGCCTCACCACTCATCACCCATAGAGGGGGCTGGGGCTTAGCGTGGAAATAAGGAGTTAACTCCAAAAATTAACTTAAAAGCCTTAAAACTAATAACTTTGATCTTGGGTAGTGTCTAGTAGCATTGGCAACCCTAGGAATGCACATGCATGTCAAAAATGATTAAAATTTGTCAAAAAGTAGTCCCTTGGGATCTTCCACACTAACATACCCCCTTGGAGTTCTTAAGTATACTAGCTCTAAGACATGAAATCTAATCAAATGATCATTTTCTTCTCAGTTCCACTCGTGATGTACAAGTATATGGTTAAGTGTAACTAAGGTATATGATTTTTATTATTTTGTATTTTATAAGTTTAATCACCTAGAACAAGAATGAAAGGTAGAGGAATTTAATATCTAATTAATCTACTACCTAGCTATCCTAACACAAGTACTCGTTCCCACTTCTTGGATACATCCTAAATGCATATAGCACTATTAGGTTACCAAACATTCAGTGTTTCTGGGTTACCAAGTGCTATACATATGCTTGAAGTGGTCATGCTTGTGTTCATTAATAATTGAAAATTTATTGCTTAATGAAAATGCATTAAAATAAAGTGCATGAATAATAAATGCATTAAAGGAAACATTAATCTATTATCAATGCTATAAGGATTATCAAAAGGGCTCATCTTTATTCCCATCACACTACTATTTTTAGGTACATCAGTGCTCGAATAAAGGTCCATACACACTCAGACTCCTACTGTGGGCACTTAGAAATATTCTAACTCTGAAATGACTAAACTATAAAAACTACATTATTCTATGCAAAAATTGATGAAAAACTATATGCCCAAGTGCTATATTTATAGGCTAGCATATACCCCACGATATCGGATATTTGACATCATGTCTTGGGATCCAATATCGGAGTAGATCAAAACATGATTCATCATACATCCACAACTAAATGAATACTCATCCTTGAGTAAGAAAGAGGAGGAAAAGTTTCCTTGCAAAATATTGGGTAGGTATGGGATTATTGACTAACATACAAACTGACTCAGATGGAACAAACAAACTTTAAGTGCTCAAGTGTATGGAGATACAATCTCTTACAAAAGTGGATGTTCATGACAATGGAATTGAACACCCTAGACAAAATTAACATCCAACTTCTCTTGGTAGCTAAAGAGTAAGGGAGAAGATCCAACAGTCATGAATGCACCTTATCATAAGGTGTTGCTACATATCCTTTGGTGAAGACAATCCCATTTCTAGTTCATGCTTCCCACTACAATCATAATAGAATCGTGAATTAGTATACAATGTGTAACATATAGCTTTGAAATACCTTGTCTCATTGGTGGTTATACTTGGCTAGATTATGATTATGGTGGATATATTTAGTTAATAGTGTTAGTAGAAAGACTAATAAGTAGGGTAAAATGGATAAGCGATCCATTATGAAATTCAAAAAAATTTAAACAAGATGAAATACTTGGAGAGGGTTTAAGAATTCACAACAATCAAAAGGAAATTTCGCTGAAAAACATTGTGAAGATGTGCACAATTGGATGTCATTGATGAGGCACTTAAAAGGATTTTATTGTGAGAATGTTTAAGGATAAAGAACTTAATGAACCAAACCAAAAGATATGCAAGTGGATCCTCCCCAAAGTAGGCACAAGCCTTTTATTGCCCTTACATAACTTCAAACGAAGTAGTCTGTGGGCCTCATGGGTGATTAATGACTACAAAAATTTAAGTACAAAAACCTAGAAGAAACTACCTAAAAATATCAACACATCAAACCAAGACATCAAACAAGAACATGAAACCAACAGTGAGGTGAAACATGGAAAGCATAGATAGATGAGACAAAGTAGAATGGATTTCTTGATTAAGGTCACCTGAAGTCTCCTGTAAAGTTTGTGGTTAAATGACTTGATAAGGTCCATATTTAATCTAGACTAAAACCAACTATGTTCAATGACTTTGCATCACCATTCTAAGACCAATCTACCTCCCTAAGACAGAAGAGTGCTTCCACAAAACAACCACCATTCCTTATTAGACAAGATAAGAAAATTAGAAAGTGAGGAAAAGCCTCAGTTAGATGGGACCTTTAGGCATGGGTAACATGTCTTTCTAGTTCCATAACTAGTGCTTGTAGCCTATTTATTTTGTCTAAGGAATGTGCTTTGAATTTCCATCATTTTTTATGAGAACCACAGCATGAAAAGACTTATTCAACTTTCTTTTATTGATCAACACAAAATAGTAAGAAATCCATAAAAACACACATGCACCCAAATAACCAGAAAGGCACAAAGAATACTGAATCCCCTTGAAGTCACACCTTTGTCAAACCTTTAAATCCTTTCCAAACCTAAAAACTACCAAAGTCACAAATTTGTTAAAATTTTATTAATGATAAAAAGATTACACCTTTCCAGAACAAGGAAAACCGTAGAGTTTGTGGATGGGTGGATGTTGTGGACTCACTGCCTATTGCATGAAAAGAAACCATGTCCTAATTATCAGTAAAAAAAATTCAAAGCTAGAACCCAAACACCAACAATCAAATAACTAAATAGTACATACCACCATCAAGCAATGAATTACAACTATGCTCGGCACTTATTAACAAAATGTTAAAAAATCACATCAAAATAAAAGAAAGTATAAAAAAAGTTGTAAAATATTCAAGAAATAGAAAATGTACTCATGATGATGTAAAAAAAATTAGAAAAGATTAATAACATGAAAAAAAAGATGTAAAATAAAGAATGTGCAAAACAAAAAGTTGTAAAAGTAACAACATGTAAAGCAAAAACATATAAGACAAAAAGTGAAAAAACTAAAGAGCTGCTTATATAGTTAGCATGGATGGCCATCTCCCCCATGACTAAGTTGAAAGGAGGAGATCCAAAATATTGAGAGTGGTTGTCCATCCAATGAGGTGTTTGTTGCATTAGTTGAATTATGCTCATGGAAAGATTTGACTTGTTGTATGTTGACCAGTTGTTTCTTGTTTGGGCTTTCAGGTTTGTAGATCATCATGACCACAAAAGGAAAAGTTTCATAAATTATATAAGATCCTTCCCACAACATCTAGAACTTATTTTGTTGAGGTATGTATGTGGGGCTCTAGTAGAAAACCTTATCTTCTAGTTGAAATTTGACTTTTCTAATTCTAAGGTTAGGGTGCTTTTTGTTGAATGCCTTGTACAACTCGTTAGATGATAGGGCCACAAATCAGTTTTCATCTAGCAAGTTAAGAGTCATTAATCTTTCTTTTTTCACGAGACTTAAGTCAAGGGCAAGGTCATAGCCTATTAAAAGTGTACGAAGCTCAGATTGAATGGGAAGTGTTGGTAATTTTTCATACACTAGCTCATAGGGAGAGTAGCCTATAGGAAATTTCCATGTTGAGTGGTAGGCCCAAAGTGCATCATTGAGTTTCACACTCTAGTATTTTGTATATTTGTTGATAGTTCTTGTTAAAATATTTTTGATTTTCCTATTGGTAACCTCAGCATGATCATTGGCTTAGGGATGGTAGGGTGTTGTGAGTTTATGTTCAACCCTTAGGCATTGCATGATCTTTTGAAAAGTAGTTCTTGTAAAGTGAGTTTCATTATCAAAAATTAATGCATGTGGCACACCAAACCTATTTACAACATTTTAATATACAAACTGAGCAATGGTAGAAGACAGTCAATGATGACCACTGCTTCTACCCATTTCATACAATAGTCAATAGCAACTATGATGTATTCCTTTCCATTTAAGATGGGTGTGATGTGATTCATGAAATCAATGCCCCAAATGTTAAAGGATTCCAATGGTTGAATCCATTATTGAGGTTCCTTCATTCAAGCAATCATTCCACCATCCTATTAGTAGCATTCACAAAATTGGACACAGTGGTAAGCATCCCTAAAGATTATTGGCCAATAATATCCTACCATCAAGATTTTAATGGTCATGCATCTTCTAGCATAATGGCCCCCACAAGGACCTTCATGAGCATCCTAAAGAATGTGTAGTTGATCAGCATTATGGACACACCATCAAATCAACCCTTTGGCGCACACCTTATAGAGGTGTTCCTTGATCTCCATGGAGTGTTTCACTTAGTGAAGAAACTATTGTTTCTTCTAGTAGACCAATCCTTGTGGCATCTCCTAAGTGAAAACATAGGTGAGAATGCCATCATACCATTTAGGATCATTAGGCAATTATTTAGTTATAGCCTCAAAAAAGAGAAGTTTTTTAGGAAATATATTAGATAGTGGGTTCTCCTCCTCTTTATTGTTCCATCATAACCAAGATAAGTGATCAACAACCACATTCTTAGTACCCTTTCAGTCTACCATTGTTATATCAAATTCGTGTAAGATTCCAAGCCACTGTATGGAATGGGAGCTCACCATTGGCTTGCTCATCAGAAAGTGGATGGCATTGTGATTCATGTGCACAAACACCTTGTATCCAAGCACATAATGCTTGAACTTCTCTAGAGCAAATACCATGGCCATCAATTATTTTTTGGTGGTGGTGTAGTTCAAATTTTCACCCATAATTCTTCAACTAGTATAGTGGATGTAATATGGATATTTCTTGTCATCCATCTACAGAAGCATAGCTTCCAAGGCATAATTTGATGCATCAATCATGACATGAAATGGTGTGGACCAATCAGGTACTTTTAGAATTAGAGTTTCTACAAGTTCCTCCTTCAATTTCTAGAATGAATTTTCACTTTTAGTGGTATAGACAAATGGTGCATCTTTCTTTGTCAGCTTGACCAATGATTTTACAATCTTAGAGAAATTCTCTATGAATCGTTTGTAGTAGCTAGTATGTCCAAGGAATGACTGAATATCTTTGGCGGTTTCTAGTTGATGGGTAATTCCTTGGATGACCCTTATTTTTTTAGGGTCTACCTCAATTTTTTCTTATGATATTTTGTGCCCCAACACAATGCCTTCCTGTACAATTAGATGACTCTTTTTTCAATTGAGCTAAAGGTTTTTTTTCACACATCCTTTTAGCACTTACTCAAGGTGGTTTAGGGCTTGCTCAAATGTAGCTCCATAGGTGGAGAAGTCATCCATGAAGACTTCCACACCAGTAGCAATCTACTATTGAAAATTGCTCAAGACCAAGCATTGGAATGTAGTAGGGCATTGTACAGACCAAATGGCATCTTGTGATATGCAAAAAATCCCCCAAGGACTCGTAAATGTTGTCTTGGCTTGGTCATCTAGCATGATCTAGATTTGGTTATAACCACTATGACCATCCAGAAAACTATAATAACAATGCCCAAATATTATGTTTAACACTTAATCAACGAATGGCAACAAAAAATGGTCCTTGAATGTTGCCATATGTAGTAGCTAAAAATTGATGAGACCCACCACTTTCCATCTTTCTTTGGCACTATTACAAGTGGAATAACCCACTCACTATCTACAATAGGATAGATGAGCCCCACCTTGAGGAGTTGTTTCACTTTCTCCTTGACCATCTACTTTAGTTTGGGATTTAAGAACCTTTGTGGCTACCTCTTTGGCTTCATGGCCAAATTAGTGTAGATATGATGCTCGCATATCCTAGGATCAATTCCTATAAGTTTAGGATATGACCAAGTAAAGGCTACTGATCATTTTTCAACCACATTAAACAGCATTGTTTTCTATTCTAGAGTAATATTTGCATTGATTATGATTGATTTTCCATTTTTTAAGAACACATATTCCATGTAACCAGGTAAATTTTTTAGTTCAAGGGGCTCTTACTTCAATTTTTTATAAATTTTGAACTCTCCCTATTAGGTATCATCATTTTCATCATCAAAGAGTTGGTGATGAACTTGCTTTAGTTCATCCATGCCTACAACATATGCACATGTGAGGCTCTTAGTTGGTTCCATGCAAAGTGTGCTACTCTTAGAATCAACAGTCAGCCATTGGGTACCCTTCTATTTTGTGGCTATTGCATATAGACACCTTTGAATTTCTACTCCTTGTGCACATTGCTTGCATGTAGAGATGGATGCTCATTTTACTACCTAAAGATTCTACACATAATTGCACCTTGCATTACTGTACACGATGCATGGAACCCTTCTTCTTAATCTTCCTGAATATATTTCCTTTAGATATTTCCAAGGAAAGAACTTTGATCATTCTTGCATCAACAATGCTTAGCCATGTCCTTTCCATGATGATTAGGAAGTCCTCTTTGCAATTCTCCACCTTGATCACTAGGAAATCAATGGGATAAGATCACCCATAAATAGTGGTTACAATGTCTTTTACTAGTCCCAATGAAACAATGATAGACTAGTCTACCAATTCTAATATGATATTACTCTTCTTGAGAGAAGGTAGGTTCCATGCAATATACATATCATGAGAAATTAAATTGATACTAGAACTTGAGTTGAAAAGAGCTTTGCAAAATTCATTTCTAGCAATCTACAAATAAATAAGAGGACTTCTAGGATCAACTAATTTCCTATAAAGGTTTCTAGCATAGATCCAGTCAAATACAACATGAGTAAGAATTATAGTATGGATCTTGGGTGGTATTTGGTTTGAAGAGAACTCAAAGGTAGTTGATACAAAGAAAGATGAAGGAGTAGGGTTGTCAACTGCGAGTGTATTTGATGGATTAGGTAGACTACAGGGTTGGTAGAAATGTCTTTTTTTTATCAAGTATCTGAACCACTCGGTTGATAAACCAGTTGTAGGTTAATGGCCTTGGTAGCATTACATTGTTGTGGTTGAGCTAGAAGTTCATCCTACATAGATAGAGAAGGTGGTAGTTGTGTGGAGGGAGGAGAAAGATGTGCAGGAATAGGAGAAGGATAAGGGTAAAAGGTGGTATCCCTCCTTACATGTGGAGAATGAGTTTGGTAATTATCAAGAGGGTAGTAGTGAGGTTGGAAAGAAGTGGTCATGCTTGTGTTCATTAATAATTAAAAATTAATTACTTAATAAAAATGCATTAAAGTAAAGTGCATGAATAATAAATTCTTTAAAGGAAACATTAATCTATTCTCAATGCTGCAAGGATTATCAAAAGGGCTTGTCTTGATTCCTGTCTCATTGTTGTGCTCAGGTACATCAGTGCTCAAATAAAGGTCCATACACACTCAAACTCCTACTATGGGCACTCAGAAATATTCTGACTTTGGAATGACTAAACTATAAGAACTTCATTACTCTATGCAAAAATTGATGAAAAACTATATGCCCAAGCATCATATTTATAGGCTGACATATACCCTATGATACTAGATATTTTACATCACATCTTGGGATCCGATATCAAGGCTCTAATATTGGATATCCGATATTGAAGTAGATCAAAACAATTCATCAACTCGCAACCCTAGGAATGTACATGCATGCCCAAAACTAATCAAAATTTGTAAAAAAATTAGCCCCTTGGGATTTTCCATGCTAACCTACCCCCTTGGAGGGTATCTTAGTGTGGAAATAAAGGGGTAACCTTAAAAATCAATTTACAAGCCTTAAAACTAACTTTTAATCTTGGGTAGTGTTCAGTAGCATCAACAACCGCAAGAATCCACATGCATGCCCAAAACTAATCAAAATTTGTCAAAATCAACCCCTTGGAATCCTCCAAACTAACATACCCCCTAGATGGGGTAGGGTGCTCAACATGGAAACAAGGTGGTAACTCTAAAAGTTAACTTAAATGCCTTAAAATTAACAACTATTGATCTTGGGTAGTGTTTAGCAACATCGACAACCTCAAGATTGCACATGCATGCACAAAACTAATCAAAATTTATCAAAAATTAACCCCTTAGGATCCTCCACACTAACATTCCCCCTAGAGGGAGGGCTCAAAGTGAAAATAAGGGGGTAACCTAAAATTTAATTTACAAGCCTTAAAATTGACAACTTTTGATCTTGGGCAATTTCCAACAACATCAGCAACCTCGAGAATGCACATGCATGCCCAAAACAAATTAAAATTTGTCAAAAATCATCCCCTTGGAATCCTCCACACTATNGGGGGGGGGGGGGGGGGGGGGGGGGGGGGGGGGGGGGGGGGGGGGTGCGCTTAGCACGGAAATAAGAGGATAACTTCAAAAATTAACTTAAGTACCTTAAAACTAAAAACTTTTGATCTTGGACAATGTCTAGTAGCACTAGAAACCTTGGGAATGCACATGCATGCCCAAAACTAATCAAAACTTGTCAATTTTCAACCGCTTAGGATCCTCCACACTAACATACCCCCTTGGAGAGGGACCTCAATGTGAAAACAAGGGGATAACTCTAAAAATTAATTTAAAAGCCTTAAAAATAACAAATTTTGATCTTGTGCAATGTTCAATAGCACCAAGAAGCCTAGGAATGCACATTCATGTCCAAAACTAATCAAAATTTGTCAAAAATTAGTTCCTTGGAATCCTCCACACTAACATAGCCCTCTAGAGGAGGGCCTCAATGTGGAAACAAGGGGATAACCCTTAAAAATCTAAAAATGACCTTTAAATTAACAACTTTTGATCTTGGTTAGTGTCCAACAGCACCAACAATCTGAAGAACGCACATGGATGCCCAAGATTGATCAAAATTTCTTAAAAATCAACCCCTTGGGATCCTTCACACTAACATAAACCCCCCCCCCCCCACCCCCACCCCTAGAGGGTAGACTCAACATTGAAACAATGGGATAAATTTATGAATTAACTTAAAAGCCTTAAAACTTACAACTTTTGATCTTGGGTAGTATCTAGCAACATCGACAACTCCAAGAATGCACATGCATGCTCAAAACTGATCAAAATTTATCAAAAAGCCCTTAAAACTAACTTTTGATCTTAGGCAATGTTCAGCAGCACCAACAACCTTGGAAATGCAAATGCATGCCCAAAATTAACCAAAATTCATTAACACTCAGCCCCTTGAAGCCCTCCATGCTAGCATAGCCCCCTATAGGGAGGGGGGGTGCTCAAGGTAGAAGTAAGGGAGTCTCAATGTAGAAGCTCTAAAACTCTTATTTTTTAAAACCAAAATAGCCCAAAAATAACCCTAACTAATGTCCAAACCTATCTAATAGCCTTGCAACCTTGAACCATGGCTTGCTAAGGCCTAAAACTAACAAAACCTAACCTCTTTTGACCTATAATTAGCCATGGATAACCATAGGTAGCATGCTTTACCTAATGTTTCAACTTTTTTTTGGCCTTTTGTTGCATTACTGATCCTCATAACCTTCTTGTAGCCTTTACATAGTCTTATACTTTCTTGATATAGTTTATTTGCTTTTTTAGCCTCTAATTGTTATCAAATAGTGGAATTTGGCCTTCCTTGACCATTGTTTGACACCATGTGACCTTGGCCTACTATGGCCTTAAACTGGCATCATGGCCTGCCAAGGCCTAAAATTGGCAAAACCATGACCCTTTTTGACCAATTTTAGTCTTATTTCTTTTATTTGACCTTTTCTTGGCCACTATTACATTATGTGTTTTTACTTTTATCTTATTTATAGCCTTGGATGACCTTGTTTGGACTAACATAAAATGTATTTGCATGATTTTATAGCATTATTTATTAATTTTTTACCTAGGTGCCACTTAATGTGATTTTGGTTGACATGAAGGATTAAAGTATGAGTACCTAGGAGCTAATCAGTGTACCTTTGAGCCTAAATGGCCTCACTGTGATGTAGAACTATATATTGACCCTAATTGCCTAGATCTTGAGCTTGAGAGTCTTGTCAACTACATAGCCTTAATAGAGAAACCTCTATAATGGCTTGAAAACCTTGTCAAAACTCTTAACTTAGAGGAAAGAAACATAATCAAAGACTCTCTAGTTGAGGTTCCTATCATGACACATAGTGGTGAGGAGAAAGCCCTTAAACTAAGTTCCTCACTGGAACCTCAACAAGCTCAAGACATCACCAAGGTCCTACAAGGCAACAAGAATGCCTTTTCCTAGTCATACAAAGATATGCCAAGCCTAGACCCATGCTTAGTACAACATAACATCATACTAGACCCTATCATAGACTAATTAATCAAAAAGTACATAAGATAAGACCTAATTTGGCCTTGGCAGTTCATGATGAGATCTTAAAGCTCTATCAAGCTAGTTTGATAACTACACAAAATGTATTTCCAACATAGTGGTAGTCCCTAAGAAAAATGGTAGTATCCATATTTACATTAATTTTTGAGATCTAAATAAAGCATCTATCAAGGATGACTTCCTATTGCCTAGTATTAATCAGCTTATCGATACCACAACTAGGCATGCCTTATTGTTCTTTATGGATGGGTTGTTAGAATACAACCAAATTAGGATCAATCTAGAACACCAACTTAGCATGACCTTCATGACCCATTGGGAAACCTTTTGCTATACTATGATGCATTTTTACCTCAAGAATGCAAGAGCATCCTATCAATGAGCCATGAGTTATATCTTTAGTGATTACATGCTAGGTTTGCTTGATGATTATGTGGATAACATAGTTGTTAAGTCCAAGGAGGCTAGTAACCATGCTAATGACCTAGATCTTGTGCTTAAATGGTGCCTCAAATATGAGCTTAGGCTCAATCCTAAGAAGTATGTATTTGGTGTCAAGACCAAAAAGATGCTTGGCTTTATAGTGTTTGAAGTAGGGATATGTGTCAATCCTAATAAGGTTAAGGCCATATCCAAAATAGCAACACCTGCCTACCTTAAGCAGCTTTAGGGATTACAAGGTAGATTAGAATTTATTTGTAGGTTTATTTCTAGGCTTATGGATCAGTTATAGTTCAGGTAACACTTATTTAAGAAAGGAATTCACTATGAGTGGATGGCTCAATGCCAAGAGGCCTTTGAAAACCTTAAACAAGAGTTGACACAACTATTAACAGTCTATCCTCTATAAGAGGGTAGACCCTTTTACATATACTTGGCCATCTTTGACACATCCATTGCCTCTCTACTTTGTCAAAAATGAGATTATGAAGAGGAAATGCCTATATCCTATCTTAGTCATGCATTAGTTTCCCATAAAACTTGATACACTAAAGTGGAGAAGTATTGTCTAGCATTAGTATTCTCATTGAAGAAATGGAGAACCAAGTCAATGTCATTTGCAAAGATAATGTGCTTAGAGCTATAAAAACCAATATCTATGAGAGTAGCTATATAGCCCAATAGAAAGAAAAAACTATAGAGTTTGATCTTTATTACATCTCTCAATCATCAATGAAAGGTCAAGTTATAGCCATACAACTCACAGTTTTACCTATTGATGACCAAGCAACCATAGATCTTGAGTTCCTTGATAAGCATATTAATACTATTAGCCAAGAACCTAAGGGTTATGAGGTGGTCATGCACTTTGACGGAGCTTCAACTGCCCATGGGACCAATGCTGCTACTATCGTAACATTTCCATATGTCAAATCCAACCTGTCACCTATCGTTTTGAGTCCCTATGTACCAACAACATAACAAAGTATGAGGATTTTATCAAGGGAATGATGGTAGCTCATGACCTAGAAATTTGATGCTTAGTGATTAAAGGTTATTCTCAAGTTGTGGTTAACCAAGTAATAAAAGTCTATGCATGTAAAGCCAAACATTTACAACCATACTATGACCTAGGAAAATAATTGTTACAATATTTTGTAGATGTTAGTATCCACCATGTATCCCAGAACGAGAACACTATAGCTGACACAATTGCAACATTAGCTCTTAGTGTGATGCCAGATGTATTCAATAAATTACACACTTTAACCTTGGACTATGTTGTTCCCATCATATAGAACACTAAAGATACCTTTGTAGCTATCATTCATACTACTCCTCTCAAAGAGTGCTATGATGATATCAAATTTTACCTTATGCATGCTGAGTCTTCGCAAGGCCTAACTACCACCCAAAAGGATGTTGTATAGAAAAGACTGAAGCAATATGTCATCATAGGTGATAACACATTATCTCAACGAACCTATGATGGTATATTACTAAAGTACTTTGGTAAAACCAAAGCTAGAATAGTCCTAGAGGAGGTTCATGAGGATGTTTATGGAGGACATATAGGACCAAGAGCTATGGCTGCTAAGATTAGGCGATTAGGTTACTACTAGCTCTATATGGAAAGTGATTGCATGCACAAGGTTAAGTGTTGCGACATGTGCCAATGACATAGTAACCTCATACATGTATCGCTCATAGAGTTACATACTACTTAAATCACCTGGTCATTTTAATGATGGGGATTGGATATCATTGGACCTATAGCACCCAAGTCTCCCACAAGCCATACCTTCATCAATATTACAATCAAATACTTTACAAAGTGGGTTGGAGCTATTCCCTTGAGGAAGACTACATTCAAACAAGTTTGCAAATTTATCTTAGATAATATTATAGTCTATTTTGGTATATCCATGATCATAGTTATGGATAATGGACCACAATTTAGTAGCCATGAAATGAAAGATTTCTATCACAACCTAGGCATTAAGCATTCTTTCTTGTCCCCTTATTATCCTTGGGACAACAAATAAGTAGAAGTAAGAAATAAAGCCATTATCAACTTACTAAAGAAGATGCTCAATAATAGTAAGCATAAATGGCATGAGTGGCTTGTCCATGCACTATGGGCCTATAGAACAACTTATTTCATGATAACTAGAGTAATCCCTTATAACCTAGTTTATGGCTCTAAAGCTTTTTTACCTCTTGAATTGTAGGTGTCATCACTTCAAGTATCCTTGACTGAATTCATCAATGATGAGAAAAATAAGGAGATGTAGATGGTGGTCCTAGACTCAGTGGAGGAGCAACATATGCAAGTTTTTGCTCATATTAAACATTATCAAGAGAGGAAAAAATGAAAACACCACCATAACTTGACCAAATATAAGATCAATGAAGGTGACTTAGTCCTCAAATCCATCCATGAGCATGCAGATAAATTCTTAGCTAATTGGGAAGGGCCCTTCCTAGTCACCAAAGCCTATGATAACAGAGCATTCAAGGTAGCTGACATGAACAGAAATGAGCTAGCCAATCTAGTTAGTCATTCCTATTTCAAGTCATATTACATGTAGCTAATGGTCATCAATAAGAGAGCCTACCCTAGAATGGGCTATCGAGGTCTTAAATGGGCATCATGTGCTGCTAAGGCCTAAACCTAATAACACCATAGCCTGCCAAGGCCTTAAATTGGTAACATGGCCTATCAAGGCCTTAAACTAACACCACAGCCTATTGAGGCCATAAACTAGCAACACAACCTACTAGGATCTAAAACTACTAGTTCCATGGTATTTTGATGCCTTAAGCTAACATCATGACCTACTGAGACTTTAAATCAACATCATAGTCCACTGAGATTCTAAACTGGCATCATGGTTTGCTATGATCTTAAACTAGCACCATAGCCTGTTAGGGATTTAAACTAATACCATGGCCCATCATGGCTTTAAACTGAAAACATTGGTGACCTGGGTGTCTTTGTTTTATTCTCCATGTGGCCTATATATGCATTGTAATGATTTAACATGCTTTGTTTGCTTGGTTTTCTTATCCTCTTGGAGTTATGTTTGCAGGATGAAGCCTAAAGCCATCACAAGGATGCAACTCTTTACAACGATAGATCATCATGTGACCTCAATATGCAAGATTCAATGAGCTTTTACTACTATGTCAAAAGGACTTATACCATCATCCTACCTCTAGCACTACTCCTTGAACCAAGCCCCTAGCCTAATGTTAGCTCATGTTTGCCACTCATGTGCTATAGCCATATGGTATGTCCTCAGGATATTCCATCCTCAAGTCCACTTGAATGTAACACAATTCATTTAGTGGAAAAACCATTAAGTCCATCAAGCATAACACATCTCATTCAATTAGATAACTCTCAAGTCCATTGAGTGTAACACAACTCACTTAATGGGAAAACTATGTTAAACTAACCCTAGCAATGAAACCCAATGAAGGTTTCACCCCATAAGAAAAAGTAAATGGGAAGAAAATTGCCATGGAGCCAAATGGCAAAAGAAGCCTCAAAGCCCAATGGCCAAAGAACTCTTGGAGTGAAATGGTTGGTTTCTCAAATGTATTTGATGAGCGACCAACACTTTAAAATATGTTAATACAACACTATAGCCATGGTGGCAACACTTGGAATACATTGTTAGCTTCCATAACCATCTTCCTAATTACCACTACCATTCCTCCATCATAGCACAATCTCCATCATCACAAGCACTCTTCGACATGGTTTGACATGACTAGATTAAGCTCAAAGATGGGACATCGATGGTGGACCTACAATGGTGTTTTGTATTCTTTGTTAGTGCCTCTCGAGTTAATCCTATAGACACCAACAAAGAGGGGCCAATAAAAAACTACCAAATTTGCATGTTAAAACATTTGTAATCCCATCCCATGAAACTTGATATTTTATTGTAAACATGAAGGTTGTAACCCATAAAGGCGAAATCTCACATGTTTCATACTTTTGGGACTGAAAAATGCTTCATAAGTGACCAAAGCCTCATTCCCCAAGTGAAAAATGTCACCTTGTATCTATATTTTGACTTGGGGGAGTAAAAAATGCCTTTTGGAATGCTAAAAATGGAAATTTGATGGTTTTTATGGGGGGTATACATTTCTCTTCACTAACACACCCCATGTAGGTGGTAAGCTAGCTAGGTTCCACACTTTTGCATTTTAGCACCCTTGGAATTTTCGCATTCAAGAGCCTTTTCTTTCTTAGCAAAAACATATCTTCTTAGTGTCTAGCAGTGTGAAACCTCTATAATGTGTTACCTCCATGTTATCCCCCTTTTGGATATATGAGATTTGGTTCTTAATGTTACCCCCCTAGAATCTCCAAATCTTAGTGTCGTATACTTTGGTGACCCCAATTCTTCACATTTCCATACCCCCTAGCAGAAGCCAACTTTGCAGATCTAAGGTGATGACAAAGGAGGTTCGATAGCATCAAGAGTGGGAAAGATACCAGATCGTGGAGTTGATCATGGATTCAATGGACTCTAAACCCCTATCCAAGCGAACCTCCTTTTTGCCCCCTCTTGTTCATCAATTTTGTACACATCTTTGAACTCATTCCTTGATCATTTAATGAAATTTATGATTTCAATTTATGTACAATTTTAGATATAATTGTTATATTTATAGTGTAGTATTTTATAGATCTACATATTTTTACACTTTTTACACCCCTATTTTGCACCCCCTAAGTCCCTTGGTGATCTACTAGACCATCTAGGACACCCTAAATCATATTGTTTTTCTTGCGGAGGCCCTAAGGAATTTAAGGTTGAGATTACCTTTGAATGAGAATTCTTGATTTTTTCCAAATACTGAGATCTTCTGTTGCTATAGTATGTTGCTTTGGAATCCTCTCAAGTATGTTTATTTTATTTTGCTATGGTTTATTCTAGTTTAATTTGGTTTACTAGGTTGTTGGATACTTTATATTTTTGGTTATATATTTATGTTCTAACTTGATCTTGTTGTATGTTGATTAATAATTGATCTTGTGTTGTCATCCTACAAGCTTTAGATGATACTAGCTGCCCCAGCAATGAAAGTGGAAATGATCCTCCACCACCTCCTCCAATTGGCTCCTAGTGCCCTTAGTTGTTTATTTTCAGTTATTCTTGTTGATGATATTCAATGTTGATGTTATTATGGCTGATGTTAGCCAATTATTTAGTTGTGGATAGTTTTATTATTCTTGGTTTATTGTCTAAACATTCTTACCACACCATGTGGGCATGGCAATTATGTTGTAAACATTTTAATTTTTAGCTTTGGCTATATCATTCTAGCATTACGATTTTATGCATATTATAGTTTTTTTTTTCTTTTTTCTTTTTTCTTTTTTGGTTTTATGTTGTAACTATGGTTTAAGGATACATTGAATAGCTTACATGGTTATAATGTAATGAAAAGGTAAAACAAGCTAGGTGATAAGGTTGTATACTAAATTATAAATAATTTATAACATTGTTTGCTAGTTTTAGGCCATGCTAGGCCATCACATTTTTACCAACTTAAGGCCTTAGTGGACAGCAACAAGAAAAGAGGCATTTTAATCTATTTTATGTTTTACAATTTTTATGGAATTTTAGGTTTTAAAATATTTATGGTTTTTTATGTTTAAAGGCTTCAAAAGGAAAAATGCTTTAAAAGTAAATGCTAAATGAGGGTAACCTTTAGGATATGATGTTGCTACTAGGTTAAGGCCATTGTGACCCATTACATTTTTGTAAAGGAAAAAAATAAGAAAATATTTTTATGGATTTTCTAGTGTTAAAGTTTTTATAATGTTTTTTTTAAGAAAAAGAAAAGAAAAAGCTTTAAAAGTAAAAATGCAAAACAAAAGTGAACTTTAAGTTGTATGAAAATCTAAATTTAACATAAAGCAAATAAAATGACAAATATGGCTAAGGTGTACATAGGGCTACTAGGCTATAGGTGCATATGGAAGAAGGATTAGGAGTATACATTACTTGTGCAAGTGTTTCCTAATCTTTGATAGATTAGGGAATCTATACAACCTATGTTTCACAAGCTTATATTCTCCATTCCCTTCACAAACAATGTTAAAGGATAGTTCACCCCATGGTGCATCAATGGGTTCATCATTGTTGGTGTTGGCCTCTTTTGCTACCTCGGGCTCTTCAATTTTGTGGCTAACACTAGAAGTTTCTTCTTGAAACTTCACTTCGAACCCCTATTCTACATTGATATTGTTAACTGCTAAGGGAACTACATTATCCTCATGAATGATTATTTCAACTCCCTCATAAGGCAAGTGAATCTTATGGTGAATAGGCAAAGACACAACTCATAATTGAGCTAGCAAAGGCCTTCCCAGGATAAGATTGCAATTGTGGGAAATTTCTCCCCTACCATAAAATCTAAAGAGATGAAGCCTTTGACGACAACCCACAATTCATTGAGGCATTTGAGGGCTGAAGTCATCATGTATTACATTTGTTCTATCGAGTCCAAATGCTCAACAATGGTATAAGGTATGACATTTTTTGTTGCCCCATTGTCAACATGCACCCTATGTACTTTATACTATTCTACCCTTATAGTTATGAAGAGGATGCCTTGGTTACTTTGCTATTCTAGAAATTTATCTTAATTTTGCTATCACAAAATACTAGTAATGTTGATTTTGCTTCCCTAGGTGAAGAACATACCATCACTACATGGATGGATTCTTCATCAGTGGGAATGTCCTTAATAGGGGATGGAGGTCAACATCTTAGCTAGTGCTTCATAGTGCACAGCAGAAGTCATGCAAGATCATATAGGCTTAAGGTTGTATTTTATTATTTTGGAGAATGCTTGACCTATTCCATCATGTTGAGGAAGTCTTTGTTGTTGGTTGCAAGTTTTCCATTCTTATTATTTTAGACTTCATGCACCCTAGAATGCAAACTTTATGCTTAGGTTGTTGTGGCCTAGCCTCTTCCTTCTTCTCTTAGTGTTTGAAATCTTCCAGTGGTTCACTAGTTGTAGTAGCCTAGGTCATAGAGGTCATGGGAATAGATGACATAGGAGTGGAATTTGGTGAACCCACTTCCTTCCATGACCTAGCTTGCTTATCATTCTTGTTTTAGCCTTCTATGTAGGCTTCTTCTGTTACTTGGTGGATGAATTTTTGTTGTTATCGGTTGGTTGGGAGGATTGTTCAGTTATATGAGTGGATTCAATTGTAGCAAGTGGAGGAGGAACCCTAATGACAAAAGTCTTGTTGGGAGGTGTTGGTGATGGCACACTTACAACAAAGAAGGGCCTTGAGCTAGTAGAAGCTAAAGGGCCCCTTTCATTGCGAGGGAGTATCCATATCACAAATAGTTCCCTCAAAGGCCTTAGGTCATGGTTAACATTGAATGAGTCTTTATAAATGTGCATCAACTAATTCTGATGCCTAACTAGGTTAGAGGTGTCAAGCACTAATTCAACCTTATATATAATCTTTTGTAGGTCATCCTTCATTGCAAGGTAGAAATCAGTATCATAACTTAGAAGCTAATGATAGTGGCAAAATTGGTGAAGTTTAAAATACTTAGGCACATGAGGGTCATCCTTGGTTGCTTGTGTGGGATCCTTAGCTATTTCACATAGCCTCTCATGCCTCTTATGGGCATTTTCAGTTATTTTCTTATATTGGATTCTTCAACACTTCAATAGTTGGTCTAATAGTTTGAATGGTTTTAGAGGTAGCCTAGAGTATTTTGCTTGATCTTTCCACTCAAAGTTGGATCTAGAGGAAATCGATGTACTAGATCCATATGTTAAGGACTGGTTATTATGTTTGTTAGTATGGGCTTTGAGCTAATTGGTTCTTGGCCCTTGATTGGTTGTCTTAGTTTCTTTGGCTATAGTTTCCACCACCACATTATTCTATCTATCACTCTCCTTGTCCTTTCGCATGTGTTGGTTTTTATATGTCACAAAGGTAAGGTCGTAGCTAGCCTCCACAACATCCTCTATGTTCTTGATCTAGAAGAAGCCCTGGCTTAGTAAGCATGGGTTGAGATAGTATAGTTTTGACTTGATAAAATCATTAACCATCCCCTTGAATATAGTCAAAAGGTGAGTTTAAACTATAGGTTTTGGTATCTCATTAAGAAAACTATTCCATCATTGGATGATCTTGTGCAATGGTTCAAGGAGTCCTTGCTTGACCTTCATTAGCTAGTTAAGGGTGGTGTCAAGCTTCAAGTTGTACTTGAAGTGATTAATGAATTGGAAAATAAATTCCTCTAGAGAGGACATAGATCCTCTCAGTAGGGTGTGATACCAATCAAGGACCTTTCATGTAAGGAACATAGGGAATATCCTAGTTATTGTATGTGGCAAAGCTTATAATAACAAGCACTTGGAGTAGAAGGTTATAAGATGGGAGTTAGGATCACCCTCACTATTGTACCAACTAGATTGAGAAATGGGAACACTAGGGGAAATATTTAAAGGTGTGACTACAAAACTAATGTAATTGTCCTAATAAAATTCCATGATCTTAACGATCAAGGAAGTAGAGGTCTTGAGCCTCTTTAACTCTTCTGTTAGCTCCTAGATCATTCGAAATGCTTAATCTAGGCCTTGAGGTGTCCTTATAATTTTTGGGTTTACATGAAGAGCTAAGGTGTCTACTAGAAGACCTATGGCCTCACTATTAGTTGTTGCATCAAGGGGAGAGGTTGTGTCATCATAGTGACTAGTGGGCTAAACAAAGAAAAAGATGTTTGTGATGGTATTTGGAGCACAAATGGGAGAAAAGAGGTATGTGACTCTAGGTTACATGATGTGTCATGATGGGCCCCATCTAGATGATTAGATGGTTAGTGGTATTAACCACCACCAATGATGGTCACACTAACCGAGGTTGGGTAGCAAATGACATGAAGAAATGGAAGGTAGTCGACTATGGCACCAATTATGTTTAGGGAATTGTTGTCATGGGCTTGGGCCCAAACATGGTTAGATAAGGGAAAGATGAAGGTTGAGGGACATATCCCATGGAAGAGGCAAAAGGGGTGGAGGTGGGCAAGATGGCTTTAGAAGTTTCTTATTGGAAAAGTCCACTTATGATGTTTTCATGTTCGAACTCTACCTTGAAGTCATCTTCTTCCACTTGTTGTTGGTCTAAGCTAGCTTTTCCATCCTTGTTATCCATCTCAAGTAGTTGAGATAGGCTTCTTTCATAGGTTTCCATTAGGGATATTATGTCATATAGAGAGGGGATGTACTCCTTTCCATCTCAGTGGATAAGCTCATATTTCCATTTAGCTTTTGCTTCCATTCTCAAAATCAGCATGTCAACCTAAATTTTTGTGCAAATGAAGTTATAATGATCTTTGTTTATCACTAAAAACTTAGGACTTTACCCCCTAAGCCTTAAGGATAACCTACATTCCACTACAATAGGGTCCTTGGGGTCATACACCCTCATGGCCTACTACCTAGACATGTTGTTCATGAAGTTAAAGGATAAAATGGTAGACTACTTGAATGATACGTTGAAAATGTAGTTTTAGCCCTTTTTTTACTATTTTTAGTAAAAACATAATAAGTGTGATAATCCACTAATGTAGTTGACCAAAAATAAAAAAAGGTAGTGGGAAAGTGTTGTTATGAAATACTACATAGTAGCTAGGATTTACGATGACAACTCCCAACTACACTAGTTCTCCAATTATGTCTACGTTGCAGGTTGGCAAAGTGGTGTGCTGGGATTTGCCAACCAACTATGCTAAGTTGTGGAAATGGAAGAAAAAGATGTTTTCCTAGTAATCAAATTTGGTTTTCCAAAAAAAATGGATTTTCTAAATGGAATTGGATTTCCTTTATGAAAACTAGGTTTTGAAATGAAAAGGGGCTTTTGGAATGAAATATGAATTCAAAAACAAAATATGACTTCTGGAGCAGAATAAGGTTTTCCAATCAAATGGAAATTAGTTTTATATTTGGAAATGGGTATTTAACATTAACTATGTTGGTTTTAAGGAAACCAGCAACTGCTGTGAAAGTATAGTAGAAACACCCAACTCACTTTATCAAAGCTACATTAAGGTATGTGGGAAAGGAGTTTTGGAAAGAAACATTGGTTTCAACAAAATATGTTGGCAAGTCTTAGATTTGGAAATATAATAGACTTGGTGTTGGGAAAAAGATGGAAAAAGGTTTTTATGGTGAAGAATTTGGACAAAGGCCCTCCTTCTAGCACTAGAAAACTATTGGACCTAGAAAATTCATTTGCAAAAATAGAAATCAAAGTATCCCAAGTGCTAGAACAATTTTAGCCTAAAATCCCAAGAGCCTCCAGAAACAAGATCCAAGGCATCCTAGATGATCTAACAAATCACCTAAGAACTTACAAAAACTTAAAATGGTGATGTAAATGTAAATAAAAATGAAAATGAAAATGAAAACAAAAATGAAAATAAAAATGGAATTGTAGATCTAGAATGGAAAAAGATACATAAATGAAAATATGAATTCAAATCTACACAACAATGAACTACAAATTTATTGAAATGAAAAATAAAGTAGTAGGTTCAAAAAGTACAGATTATGTGCTAAGTGCACACAAACTTGCTTGAAGGAGCTTGAAGTCTATTGGAGCCTATGATTCACACTTGAAAGTCCATGATCCAGATACTTCCTAGCTCTAGTTTCTAGCAACTCCATGCTAGTTTACACAAGAATCAACAATAGGGACATGGACTGGTATTCCACCTTTGATCTAATGCTATTACATGGGAGGCACTATGCCTAACGTAGATACCAGTTTCTACTACCAAAGGGGTTAAAATTTTGCAATGGCTCTTGGTTGTAAACTACTTTTAGGCTATGGAATGGGTTATGATGCTGTTATGTCAAGAAGTGGTGGAACTAGAATAAGGTATCTACATTTGAGTTTTATATGTATGGAATTGCTATTTTTTGGACCTACACATCACTATCATGGTTGCTAATAGATTGATATCAATTTGTAGATTACAATGGTTACACCTTTCAATGTAGTTTGCATTTATAGTAAGTTTTGGATGCACTATAGCCACCAAAACCCATTTGTATACTATAAATAGTAAATGTACTTTTGTGACTACGTTAACACCATCCTCCCTATGCTAGTCTTGATGGACTACATTGAAGTTGTTGGGAAACTTTGGAAAATGTGAAAAATGTTGGCATTGCCAAAACTATGGGAAATGCTAGAAACCACAAAATATGTTGTCTATGTTGATTTTGTTGCAACTATTGATGAATTGGGGTGACTGCACTAACCATTGTTGGGAAAATGGAAAATGCTACCAATTTCAAAATAGAATACCCCAACTATTATGATCGAAAACGTCGGTGGCTAGAACACCGAGAGGTTTCTGGGTGAACAGTTTAGCCTCGGATCCGTGCGAGGGCCATGCTAGAGAGAAACGGAAGTGGGGTGCCCTGAATGGTCTGGTTGATCAAACAGGGACTTAATTAGTGTATCTTAACCTTTCGTAAATGCTTGTTTTGGAAGCAAGGCACGTGAAGTAAATCGACGATCAATAAATGTAAAGTAGTGAAAATAGTGCAAAACAACAATGATAGTAAGCAAATAGCAAAACAGACTTGGGTGAGAAAGTGCATGGCCCTAAGATCACAAGTTTGATCCTTTGCTTTGCTAAAAGGTGTACAACAGAACACGCAACATGGAAGAGGCACAACTTACATAGAGCTGTATGGTCATAGATCTCTAAACTGTAGAGCCAACCAGCAAACTCAAAGCCAACTAGAGTGCTAAAAATTGTTGACTATGCTCTTCGAAAGCCAACTTAAAATCCAATCACCACCCAGCCCCCCTTTTGAGCATTTTTTATCGAGGTATTTATAGGGATAGGATCAAGAGAAAAAGGTGGTCTAGATGCCATGTGTCCTAGGCCCCACAAGGTGCAAACATGGTTATACTATGTAGGTGTGTGATGCTGGAGGTGAACTTTGTTATACTGTGACCATACTGCTAAAATTGCATGTGCCAAAATCCAGTGTGCCAACAATGCAAGAAAAATGGATCCTATGCTCTAGGACTATGTCTTCCCTACTCTTGCAAGCAGGGTCAAGCATAGGAACAATTTTTGGGGATTGACCAGGGGTATGCAAAATCAAGCAAACTTGCTGATTTTTTCTGCCAAAGAGATATCAGGATGAGAATAATCATTGCCAACAAGTTATAGAGCTAACCAAAGATGTATTGATGCCTCCATGTCAGTGTTGCACTACCCATGCTATTTAGCACATTGGCATAGTGTAAGTAACTACTCGCTACACTATGCTATGCTACGTAGCATAGCCATTGGTGTTGACAGAAAACTTGCGTAGGAGTTGAGAGCATTTGTGTGAGGCTTGGTTAGGCATACAACTGCAACTTTTTTCCTCCATGCCAGAAATCCTTTGGACTTGCTAAATTCATCTTTGGAACATTTCTGTCATTTTTGCATCATTGCTATGCTATGCTATGCTATGTGGCATAGCACAGCGTAGTAGCCAGTGTATCATGCTTCCTTGTTCAATCTACCATTTTCTACCAAGAAACCTTGCTTTAGGCCTGAGGGCTAAGTGGGACAACCAGTTTTAGAGGTCAAAGTATTGCCAAGTGCAATCTTCTTATTGGAGTCACTTGGCAAAGGAGGGGCCTTTGTGCACTTTGTCTGCTACGCTGCATAGCATAGCACCCTATGTTGGTGGAGCAAGTTTTCTTGATAGTTGTAACATGGGAAAATGCTTTGGAAGACCAACTTCCCATCAACTTACATCTTGGATGCTTGGTTGATCTCTTCGAGGCTTGTTACACTACGCAGCGTAGCATAGCGTAGTAGATTTCTATGCTAGAAAACTTGTTGAACATGTTTGCTCATCCCGAACACTTTCGACAACTCCTAGCATGGTTCTTGGGTAGATTACTAGCCGAGTCATTGTCCAGTGGTTACTCAAATGTCATTTTTCTGTGCTTGGGAGTATCAGGGTAGTCATGTAGGGAAAGTGGGAAAGGATGGATTTGAGGGGATAGGTTCAAGAAAGGGAAAGATGTAACATAGTGCAGTCCCTCATCGAAGTGCTTGTGAGGGAGTCAATATCCATGGCCATCTTTCTTTTGCTAGCTTCCAACATTTTGTTGAAATGCTTAGAGATGGTTGTTGTGAAATAGTTGATGTGCCATCTATTTTGGGCACACCTCTTTTTTTTTAGCTCTTTTTCTCTTTTATGCTTTTGCACTTTTTCTCTGCTGTTTAACCACGTTCACTTGCAAACAACCTTATTGTTGCAAGATAGTTGTTTCCTCCCCAAGATGAGCTTTTTTACATCCAAGTGGGGCTTTGACCTACCTACAGGTGCTTCCCATGTAGCGAGCTACATTACGCACATCATGGACTTTGCGATTGAACATGTGGGAGGGCTTTTATATGCATCGGGTAAGCTTTTAAAAGAGATGTGAAATGGGAAACTGTGGGTGTGAGAAACGAGGTGAATAAGGTTAAGAGGAAGGGTGGGATGTGCACTCCCAAGTAGCCAAGCTAGTTAGAATGGTCACCTCAGAATGATGTAGTGTCCTATCCTCCTGGCGAAACATATCTCTGACCGACGCCATCTTGGCCTATATCCTACAAACACAACAAAAAGCATACCAAAAAAATGTAACCATGAAATGAGGTGAGGGTAGAATCCCACTTTCTTTAAACACTATTGAAGTAGGAAGCATTTTTGCTGAAGCATGCGATGTCCAAACTAGGAAGGCCAGCAGCAGTTCTAGCAGTGGTAGACTGAAGGGGTTGGCACTGAGGAGGCTAGGAGTTGCAGCGATGTGAGTGCTCAGGAGTCCCCGCCTAGGGCAAACATCATGCAGTTCAACTATAAGCTGAGAAACCTAGCAGCTGAATGTCTTTTGAGCTTGGATGATGGTAGGGGCTAGAGGGTAGCAACATTGTGGCTGTGCCACAATAGTGCTAGGACTCCAACAGCAGGCTCTAACAATAGGAGCTATCGCTAGGGCGATAGGCTATGGTAGACGACATCTCCAGGGGATCAGTAAGATGTCAAGGGCAGTGGCATTGCATATGTTCTAGAGGGTGTTTTCTTATTATCATGAACTGCATTCTAGAACTGCAACGTCCCACCGCATGTTGGTACTATGCATGCTTGCTTGTTTGTGGGATCATGGATGTGGGCTGAGAATGTTGTGCCGCGAACCCAGTTTAAGGTCTTAGTAGACCATTAGATGTACTGGTTTAAGGTCCCAGCAAACCACAATGTGCTAGTTTAAGGTCCTAGTAGACTGCTGTGCTAATTTAAGGACCTAGCAAACTACTATGCTAATTTAAGATCCTAACATACCACTATCCTAGTTTATCATCATAGCAGATGGTGGATGGACCAGTTTAAGGTCATAGCGGACCGTTTAGGCTAGTTTTTTTATCATAGTGGATGTTCTTTGCCAGTTTTACATCATAGCAGATAGTCTATGCAAGTTTATAGTCATAGCGAACTATTTGTGCTAGTTTATAGTCATAGTGGACTATCTTTGCTTACCTTTCTTTTGCATCAGATGTAGTATGGCTTGAGGTACAAGTGGTTCATGGGATTTGCAAACTCTTTGCCATCCATGTCTGCCAGCTTGAAGGCTTCGTTCTCATAAGCTTTCGTGACTATGAATGGACCTTCCCAGTTTGCTAAGAACTTGTTTACATGCTCAAGAATAGCTTTGAGAACTGGTTTCCTATTTTGATTGGTCGTTGATGTAGATTGGAATGATGCTTTTGCTACTACTTGTCTTGGTACCATTTGATACAACCAAGTGTTTGAGCACGCTCCTCCTCTATGGAGTCAAGGTCAATGATCCTTGACTCGTTGTTCTGGGCCTCATTCACAATGCTTGAAAGGATCATCCAAAGTTATGGTACCTGCAATTCAAGAGGTAACACTGCTTCAAATCCGTAGACTAGGCTAGAAGGAGTCTTACCTATGGTTCTTCTGCACATCGTATGGTAAGCCCACAACACATAGAAGATTTGCTCGTGCCATCACCTTTTACTATTGCTAAGAATCCTTTTGAGCAAGTTGATGATGGCCTTGTTTGTTTCCTCTACCTAATCATTTTCCTATGGGTAGTATGGCGACGAAAAGGATTGCTTGATCCCAAGGTTACTACAAAAGGTTTTGGTTTAGGCGCTACTAAACTGTGGCCCATTTTCTATCACAATAGTCATGGGAAGACCAAACCTTGTTACTATGTTGTCCAAGTTAAAGTGGCAAACCTATTGAGATGTGATTTTCCTAAGGGGGATAGCCTCTACCCACTTTGTGAAGTACTCGGTGACGGTGATGATGAAGCTATGTCCTACGGAAGAATTAGGTGTGATGGGTCCTATGATATCTAGCCCCCATCATTAGAATGGCCACGTAATTTGTGTAGGATGCAACTCAGTAGGTGTAACATGTATAAGATTTGCATGATGTTGGCATGTATCACACATCCTAACTTTGACCAGGAAATCTCATTCCATACAAGGCCAATAATATCCTAGGCGTCTGATTTTTGCTGCCATAGCCTTGGGAGCTATGTGTCCCCCACATAGTCCTTCATGGACTTTATTAACTATTTTCTGTGCTTCTTCCCCACTAATGCAAGTTAGCAATATCCCATCAAAGGAGCGTTTGCATAAGGTATTATCTCCTATAAGGACATACTGTTAGGCTCGCATTCAGATCGCATCCCTTTGAGCGGATGTTAAGCCGTGTGAGGGTTCACCATGTTGAAGGCAGGCTTTAACATTAGCATACCACTCTTGGGCATCAGTAGCACTTACGGAGGTGACATGTACTACTTGAATGATAGGATCTATGCACTCCATTATCAAATCAGATAAAGTTGTGAATAGGTGTGATGACACGTTTAACGCTAGTGTGGCTAAGGCATCTGCTATAATGTTCTCATTGTGTGGCACATGTTGGATGTCTATTGTTGTAAACTATTTCAGCAAACTCTTGTCCAAGTCATAATAATGCGGTAAATGTGAAGCTTTACAGGCATATATTTCGGTAATCTAATTGATGACGAGTTGGGAATTTTCTCAAACTACCAAATGTTGGGTCTTTAATTCTTGGGCTACTTAAAGGCCCCTAAGGAGTCCTTCGTACTCAGCTATGTTGTTTGTACAAAGGAACGTAAAACGGTAAGCGAAAGGTCAAATGTTCCCCAAGGGGAATGTAATTATGGCATCAGCACTACCACCTCGTGTGGTTGAGGCACCATCGAAATGCAAAGTAGCTTTGAAGTGTAATGGTACAGTGTTGATGTTGTTAACATGTTCATCAGGGAATTTCAGCTCTATGATTGCCCGATCATCCATAGGTGAGGTTCTGAGCTACGTAGCTATCGCTTGTCCTTTCGTTGATGATTGGGCTACATAGTGTAAAATGAATTCTGTTGTCATAGCTTTCCATCGGGCTATCTTGATGCTTTCGTATAAATTGTTCATAATAGTCTGAAGTATGTTGCTCTTGCATATAATGTTAACCTTGCTACTGAACAGGTAATGTCTCCACTTTTTTAGCGTAAATACTTGGGCAAGATAATTTCTTTCTACTTCGTTGTACTTCACCCCATAAGCTATTAGTGTATGGCTCAAGTAATAAACTAGGATTTCAGAGCTGTCATCTCTCTTTTGACATAACAATGTTGTGATATATGTGTTTGAAGTGGCAAGGTAGATGTAGAAAGGCTTCTATTGCCTGGGGCCAACCGGGGTATTCTGAAATTTTTGACTAATGGGTCAATTAGGGGTGAGTGGGAAGAAGGCTTCAAACAATACCCAAAAGGCTTGAGACGCTTAAGTTGGATCAGGGACATGCCCGAGTATAAATGCTATCACTTATACAACATGTTATTCGTTGCCTGTCACATGGGCAGCTATTTTTAGAACCCACTTGGTACCATTTACTATGCCAACAGGTGAGTTTTATGAAGGTATCTCATCATGTTATGTAATCCATGTTACACTAGACAAAGGTGTTAACAGTATATATTTTTTTTTGTATTGTCAGGTTTTATGTTGACAGGAATGGTCTTCACAGTGATACAGATGCCTTGGCATTGGCACAGATGGCCTTGTAGGAGTTTTCCTCTACTGGGAATGTGCACACCAGAGTAATAGGCCAATTTGGGGGTGATTTTAAAACCTAACCGACCCAGTATTCTCAATTTTATGGAAAGTGTAAGGAAGCTGGTTGGTTGGATAGGGAGTGGACATCCCTTAGGCCGCTCACCATTTAAGACGTGCTAGTGGATCTCCCACTATTTTTCACAACATTTAAACTTGGTATGCCAAACTGTGAATTCGTTGTTATATGTTCGAGTGATGATCATTTTTTTGCTAAATTTTTCCTTTTTTTATTTTTCTTTTTGCAAACTATTACAGTGGCAAGGAAATCCCAAGAGGTCACGATGATCACCTCTGGGCGTAACGAAACTAATCTCTTTTTCAAGTATGGGGAGGTGGAGGAGACCTAGCGTTGGCTCTGCAATGGGGCCCCAGCCACGCTTGTCCATAACCTTTAAGAGGCTAGGCTCATGGAATTATTTTTGGCCATCAACCCAAGTGTCCTGTCTACAAAAATGCTTTTGCTAGCCCACTCCTTCTTTGAGAAGGCTGATCGCTTCTATACATGCGTTCACGGTGTACAGGTGATGTTTGAAATCAATGACCAACTATTTGCGGATATTTTCAGTTTCCCTTCTGATGGTCTCCCCGTAGGAGAAAAATCTAAGAAAGATGCAAACCATCACGGGGACATTGAGGAGTGGCTAGGGGTGGCAAAGGACCGAAAGGAGATCTACATCAAGAAGGTCAAGCTAGGGGTGGCTAGAATGATTTACCCTATCTTTCGCGCCCGTGCTTTCCCCAAGCTACTCTCCCAAGGAAAAATCCTTGGATTTGAACAATCTTGGATAATGAGGGATGTCATGGAAGAGGGAACTCACTACAATTGGGCCAAATACCTTTGCGAAGGCTTTTAGGCTAAAATGGTCAAACTCCACGTGAAGCTTGAGTCCCATTTCAACATGCATCATGCCTTCTTTATATCTTGCCTACAGCGTGTTGTAGAATTCTTGGTAGTCTACGAGAATGGTGTCTGGGTGCTACAAGACCGCAGTCAGATTTCCAAATCATGGATTTTCCAAGTCTTCCATACCACACAATCCCAAGATCCCCTGGAAGCTATTGGGAAATCATTTTCGATAACGACCAAGGATTAGGTGGCATGCATCTTTCGTGCCTAGGATAGCGTGGGAGAGGCACCTTCCATTAACATAGGCAGCGTGACAAGGGGAGAATGTCTCATTGCAAAAATAGTAGCGACTAGCTTGCAACGTAAGAGGTCCTGCCCTACCAAAGAGACTCCTTGTACAAACATAGAGAGGGGGAAGAAGTTGCGAGTCAAACTTTGTAGAGTGCAGCCTCCAATTGGTAAGTGTATTTTATTATTTGACTAATGCTCACTACGCTATACTATGCTAGGTAGCGTTGCATAGCATAGCATCTGTTTCAAGTTGGTATATCTTGCCTACTGTGATTATGCTTTATTAGCAGAAGAAGAAGAAGAAGAAGGGGAGGAAGAGGTGATGGCCCCTATAACAGGGGCAACTAGCAAAGACGAAGAGGTTCCAGCCATAGAGGAAAGGGGCTCGACCAATGAAGAAGGGGCCCCTACCATAGAAGAAAGCGCCTTGACTAGTGAGGAAGAGGTCCTTGCTGATGAAGAGGAGGCCTCTGCCAATGAAGAAAGGGCCACAATCGATGAGGAAGAGGCCCCTACCAATGAAGAAAGGGCCCCAACTGATGAGGAAGAGGCCCCTACCAATCAAGAAGAGGCCCTTGCTGATGATCCTTTTGCCAAGTGTAGTTTAGTACCAGAGGGACATATGAGTATTGAGGATGCTGCTACGCTATTAGATCAGCTAGAAGGAGAGGGGCTCCATTTTGACACTGGTGAGTTTGATCGCTTATTTAATAGTATATTGATGGGCAAATCCCCCGCTATCACCCCTAAGGGCTTGTTGGGTAGGAGCTTTATACTATCATTTATGTTGTTCATCAGGTTTATCATGGTTCTCTCCACCGTGGCTAACACGTTTTACCATGCAGCAGACACCACTATTGATACTTCTGGCCCTTCTTCAATTCACCTACGACCATGGACCGAGACCCCCAAAAAATTCACTTGTATGGAGGGGATGATCGATGACATGATCGACCGTCTAAAGCAGATCGACCTGGAAGTGGGCAAGTTAAAGTTGCTACGCTAGGCTTCCTATATTGTTATAGTTTTGCTATGTCACTATGACTAATGCTTTTCTGTGTGTGGTTAGTAGCCCCTTGCCTCAAGTGGGATCCTAAACAAATAGTTGAAGTTGACGTTGTGCCCAAATTCCCATAGGAGGTAACTAAAGTACCTCCTCACATATACTACGAAGCCAGCAAATGTGCGTTGTACTTGGCATGCTCCCTGTGGTAATGCAAGCATGTAAAAAAAGACCTCTGAAAATGAGTGCAAAGGCTTGAGAAGGAGAAGGCTACTCTAACTGCTGTGGTGGGGGATCTCCAATCCAAGAACAAATTCCTATTGGCCCGGGACACTAATGATGGTGGTTGATGCATGCCCATCATCGACTATGCAAGATATTAGATGACCGTTCGATGCAACAACAAAGCCATGCACAAAATAATCGAACAATGCATGCAAATGGACCTTTTAGCCCAGAAGAACCAAGATTGGAAGGATTATAGCACAAAGGTTTACGAGTGGGGGCAAGCACAGAAGCATCACAAACACATGTATAAACAAGAACATGCCACCTACCATAAATAGTATCGTGATGCTTCCATCAAGCTACATACCTATGAGGTATTCCTTGACATCATTGGTGCTTCTAGGGCTTATGACAGGTTCATGCAATAGGTGACAGTCAGTGAATCTTCCAAAAGGGAGATGACTTTTCCCACGGGTGAGACCACCACTGCCACCTTTTCTCCAGGACCACTGAGATGGACAGCCGTAGAAAAGGAGAAAGTTGTAGCAAACGATGATCTGGGAGATAGGAATTAGGTTGACATTACCAAGGAGGAGATCTTGCAATGCCTCGTGGTGGGCATGGATTAGATACCCCCCGAAACGGATGCAGGGCCATCTTGGGTTAGTCACTTTTTTTTATTTATGGTGTGATAATTTATTTTATAAAAGTCTTTATCATAGCTCTAACTAATTGTTTTATTTTCTTTATTATGTAGGATCCAAATGAAAATGTAAGACCCACTAAGGTAGGGGACAATGGTGCAGGCAAAGACTCATAGCATCGTAGTAGAGAATTTTATTCTTGTCTTTGGATTCTCAAAAAAAAAAATTGTAAACCTTATTGATTAATATTTTGAATGAAGTATGGAATATAAAAAAATTTATTTCATTTTGGTTAGTGTGTTGTATTTTTTTTTAGTCTATTCTTTGTCTTTTTTTTTTATTAATTAGTTAAGCTCCTTGGGAGCATCTCGTTTTAGTTTTAGGCCATTTCGGGCTATAACAATAGTTTATGGCCATTTTGGACCATCGCTAGTTTTAGGCCATTTTGGGCAATTACTAGTTTTAGGCCTTTTTGGGCCATTGGTAGTTTTAGGCCATTTCGGGTTGTTGCTAGTTTTAGGCCATTTTGGACCATTTCTAATTTTAGGCCTTTTCGGGCCATTGGCAGTTTTAGGCCATTTCAGGTCATTGCAAGTTTTAGGCCTTTTCGGGCCATTGGTAGTTTTAGACCATTTCGAGCCATCACTAGTTTTAGGCCATTTTGGGCCATTGCTAGTTTTAGGCCTTCTCAGGCCATTGGTAGTTTTAGGCCATTTCGGGCCATTGGATGATGGTAAAGAAAAATGTTGCTAGTTTTAGGCCTTAGCGGGCCGTTTCATGATGTAAATCGTGGGTGTAATGTGAACAATTTAAATAATAAGGCAAACGTTAGCATAAACAAATGAATATGAAGCAAACAGTGTGAAGAATGAATGTATGGTTGATGTAATTGGTGATCATGTTAGAAGTAGTGAAGTAGTTACACTAACATAAGTAATGATCATTCTCACAGCTGCTTCCTAACCCATCGTGGGCTCGGTGATGCATAAGGCCGAGGGGCTTTGTTGCGGTATTCTTCTATATCACTATCTACTGCTTGAAAAGGCAACTTGGCCCATGTAGTTTCATTTTCTAAGCCAGCATTTTGGGCCAGCTCATTAGCCAAACAAGTAGCCTTTGTGGGGATAGGCGCTTCATTTTCAGAGGTTATTACTTCTGAACCCTGCTCCATGTTGACATTGTTTATTGCTTGGGTGGCTACTTCATCACCATAGATTACCACCTCCCTACCTGCATAAGGTAGGTGGATCTCTTGATATATGGGTGAAGAGACGACCTTGAGTTGGGCTAACCACAACCTCCCCAAGATTAGGTTAAACCTAAGCATCTCTTCTATCATGATGAATGTTGCGCTTGTGGGAAACTAGTCCCCTACCACAAAGTTGATGTGGACAGTCCCCTTTATCACTACCCATGCTCCGTTGAACGAATTTAGACATGAGGTTGTTGTGGGTTTGATTTGATCAACCAAGCCCAATTTTTCCACTATGGGAAATGGGATGACATTTGTAGCAGCCCAAATTGTACTCTTTGGATCTTGTGCTGATAGACCCAAATTGTGATGAATAGGGGTGTTGTTGTCACCCAACCCTTCTTAGGGTCATCCTTAATGGACTCATCACGAAATGTCAACTAAGCTAGCCACGGTTCTTTGGGTGTAGAAGGAAGGATAATCACATGGATTGCTTTCTCCTCCGTCAGCATGTTTTTATTAATTAGTATCAACGTTAACATGTGAACCAAGGCCCCGTGGTGTGTAGTGGAGGTCATTACCAAGTCATACAAGATTAAGCTTGTATTCTTTTGTTTCAGAGCTTGTTTGACCTGAGTAAGGGAATTTAGAAGGTCCTGTCCACTTTCTTGTTATTTGCTGCCCTTCTCTTCCTCCATTTATCCTAGGATATGAATCTCTCAGGGAGGAGCAGTTTCAAGTTTTGGGTTGGACCTTCTTGGGTAGGATGGTGATGATTTTGTGCACGTAGCAGCATCAACTGTTGATGATAAGGGGGGCATAGGTATGGAGGACAAGGGGGTAGGCTTGGGGGGACCTAATGCGGTACGTTCCTTGGCCATCTTGTCCATCAGATACTCTTCCCCTTTTTTTGAACGAGGAGGCTATGGGTCTATTTTAGATTGGCTTTGTGTGGTGGGGGCAGTTGAGGGTTTCAGCCCCCTAATGACAAACAATGCTTGTGGTGTTAGCGCAAGCGGCGATGTAGTTTTGAACACAAAGGATGTAGGGGAAAATGTCTAAGGGGGAACATTGAGGACGAATGGTTGTTGTGGTATCTTTTTTGTTGTTGTTGGTGTCGCTACGCTACGTTCAAGCACACGAACCACAAACGGCTGCTATGGTGGTTCTAGGTTACTGTCGATGCCAATTGTGTTAATGACATACCCCATGTTGTTGGCATTGAGGGGATCCTTGTAGACATGCATGGATTGATTTTCAGGTGGAACAGGGTTAACCAACTTCCCCTAATCAATCATCCATTGGATGTCATCTTTTAATGCTAGACAATAATTTGTCATGACCACAAAGTTGATGGTAGTCACAAAACTATTCTAGCCAAAAGTTCTTAGGAACTGGCAGCTTGTTGGGCATAGCCAAGGAGGGGTTCCTAAGAAGTTCATAGTACCGTTGATGTGATTTGGTCACCTCCTCCAACATTCGCTTATGTTGAATATACCCAGCCCCCACCAATTGCTTCAAAAGTTCTGAAGGCTTGATGGGTAGAGGGGTGTATTTGGAGCAGTATTTACACTTGAAGTTGGGTTTAGGCTAGATTGATGCCTCTAGTGCTGACGTTAAGGGTTGAGCAGCATTATTTAAGCTAGGTGTGGGGTTAGTCAATGTTGTGGTCATCTTTTTATTATTGTTGTTGTTGGATTTGGCCTCATTTTCCATGGCAGCCACCATGGTTGTTGCGGCCTTACCCTTCTCTTTGTCCTTTTTGATATATGCATTTTTGTACACAACATAGGCCAAGTCTTTACTAGCTTTGGTCATGTCTTAGATGCTCTTCATCTAGGCAAAAGCTTGACTGAGAGAGCGTGGGGCTAGGTAGTATAGTTTTCACTTAATAAAGTCATTTACTACCTCCTTGAAGATAGTCAACAAATGGGCCTCCACAATAGGTTCATAGATCTCATTCAAGGTAGTGCTCCACCGTTGTATAAACTTTTGCACCAACTCTAGTGGGTCTTGCTTGACACTCATCAACTGATTCAGTGTGACTTCCAGCTTTAAGTTATACTTGAAGCGAGTCACAAACTGATTCAGTAGCTCCTCCAAAGTTGAGATGGAGGCATGTGGGAGCATGCAGTGCTAGTGTAAAGCTTTGCTTGTCAGAGACATAGCAAAGACATGGATAATAGTGTGTAGCCACTGCTGCAACAACAAAGATTCAAATCTAAACATGACTAGATGTCCATTGGGATTGTCCTACCCATTGTATTTTTTGAATTAGGGGAGTGGCATCCCAAGGGGTAATGTGAGCATGGGAATGGCCAGGCTGATGGGGTTGTCATGGTAGAAATCCATGACATGCACTTTGTTGGAACCGATGGCTTTGAGATGTTTAATCTCTTCAGTGAGGATTTGGATAAGTTGAAATGCTTGGTCTAGACCTAGGGATGATGTAGACAATTGTGGGGTTGTAGGGGTGACCATCATTGGTGGCGTTGTAAGGGCAGCGGCCTGGCTCATAGGGGGTATCATTGGGGCTGCTCCTACAAAGGGTGTTGCTTGTGTGGTCCACCACCCAATGGGTGGTGCTATTGAAGTGGTGGCTACTGGCGGTGCTATAGGGTTAGTCACTTGTGTGACTGATGGGGCAAACCATAGTCTCGTGCTTGGTTGTACCATTTACGGGACTTGGTATGCTTGGTGGTAAACATAGTGTGACATCTTGGAGGATTGTGAAATAAGGAGAGAAGTAGTTGAGGCCCACCACATGGTTGGGGGTGGGGCTATTGCTGATGGTAGGATAGGTGCAGATGATGGAATGGGAGTGGGAACTCCATGCAGCTATGAGGTAGACATAGTGTGCACGTATGGCAATGTAGCTATGACCAATGTTTGGTACGATGACAAGACAAAGTGAGGAGGGAGAGTGCCTGGGAATGAAAATAAAGGGGTGACGTGTTGGTACGCTGAGGGTACGGGATGGCTTCCCATAGCTGATGAAAGTGTAGGTTGTGAAAGAGTCGTGGTAATCATAAAAGGGGCAGATGCAAAAAGTGGGTTTGACCGGAAGACCACGGTGGGAGGGATAATTACAAGGTAAGTCTGGCCACCACCCTCAGATTGGAAGTCCAATTCTTCTTGTCCATCCTAGAATGCTTCATCCTAATGGGATGTCGTATCCTGCTGTTCCCTAGACCTACTCATTTGTATGAGTTGGTTCAAGACCAATTGATATGATTCGTTCAACGGGATAACAATATCAGGGGTGGGGATAAATTCCCTCCCATTCCAATGAAGGAACTCGAAGTTACATTTTTCTTCAAGTTCTTGGTGATCCAAGGGTAGCTTTTCCTAGATCTTTGTGCAGAGGAAATCGTAATGCTCTACATCTTATGCCAATAACTTAGGTGATAGATGTCGAATCCTAAGAGACTGGTGTGATGCTAGCACTGGCCTAGGTGGTCGCTGGGCACCTACGATGCTTTGAGCCAAGAAGGAAACCTCAAGGTTCGAGGTGGAGACTGCGGTTATTGGCAAAATCATTTTGTGTGATTAAAGGGAAGTCACAAATAAGAAACACAAAAATCAATAGACGATCGGAGGCTTTTTGTCCTGCCAGGTTCCAAAGGAACCGTCGTCACGACCAGTTTGTACCACATAATGTGTAAACAACCATGAGGGTATCACATTTACGCTAGTGGATGATGAGGTACAGATAGTGTGTAGGACTACCCGAACGACAAAGAAAGATCACCGAAAAGGCCCTCCTTCTAGTGCCAAAAATTGTTGCGACCGAAAACGTCGGTGGCTGGAACACCAAGAGGTTGCCGGGTGAATAGTTTAACCCTGGATTCATGCGAGGGCTGTGCTAGAGAGAAATGGAAGTAGGGTATCCTGAATGGTCTGGTTGATTAGATAGGGACTTAATCTATGTATCTTAACCTTTCTTAAATTCTTGTTTCGGAAGCAAGGCACGTGAAGTAAATCGATGATCAATAAATGTAAAGCAATAAAAATAGTGCAAAACAACGATGATAGTAAGAAAATAGCAAAATAGACTTGGGTGAGAAAGTGCACCGCCCCAAGGTTGCAGGTTTGATCCATTGCTTTGCTTAAAGGTGTACAACAAAACACGCAACACAGAAGAGGCACAGCTTACACAGAGCAGTATGGTCGTAGATCTTTGAACTGTAGAGCCAACCAATAAACTCAAAGCCAACTAAAGTCCTAAAAATTTCTGACTTTGCTCTCCGAAAGCCAACTTAAAAGCCAATCACCACCTAAGCCCCCCCTTTTGAGCATTTTTTGCCAAGGTATTTATAGGGCTAGGAGTAGGAGAAAAACGTGGTTTGGATGCCATGTGTCCTACGCCCCACAAGGTGCAAACATGGCTGTACTATGTAGGTGTGTGATGCTAGAGGTGAGCTTTGTTACACTGTGACCATACTACTGAAATTACATGTGCCAAAATCTAGTGTGCCAACAATGCAAGAAAAATGGAGCCTATGCTCCAAGACTACGTCTTCCTTACTCTTGCAAGTAAGGTCAAGCGTAGGAACAATTTTTGGGGATTGAACAGGGGCATGCAAAATGAAGCAAACTTACTGATTTTATCCACCAAAGAGATATCAGGATGAGAATAATCATTGCCAACAAGTTATAGAGCTAACTGAAGATGTCTTGATGCCTCCATGCCAATGTTGCACTACCCACGCTGTTCAACACATTGGCGTAGTGTAAGTAACTACTCGCTATGCTGTGCTACGCTATGTAGTGTAGCATGGCTTAGTATAAGTAACTACTCGCTACACTGTGCTACGCTATGTAGTGTAGCCACTAGTGTTGATAGAAAACTTACGTAGGAGCTGAGAGCATTTGTGTGAGGGTTGGTCAAGCAAACAACTGCAACTTTTGTCCTCCATGTCAGAAAGCCTTCAGACTTGCTGAATTCATCTTTGGAACATTTCTGTCATTTTTGCATCATTGCTACACTGTGCTATGCTATGTAGTGTAGCACAGCGTAACAACCAGTGTATCATGCTTCCTTGTTCAATCTGCCATTTTCTACCAAGAAACCTTGCTTGAGGCCTGAGGGCTAAGTGGGAAAACCAGTTTTGGAGGCTGAAGCATTGCCAACTACAATCTTCTTGTTGGAGTCACTTGGTAAAAGGGGGGGGGGGGGGGGGGGGTGCCTTGTACGCTTTGTCCCTGTTATGCTCTACTACGCTACATAGCGTAGCATAGCTTAGCATCCTATGTTGGTGGAGCAAGTTTTCTTAACAATTGCAACATGGGCAAATGATTTGGAAGACCAACTTATCATCAACTTACATCTTGGACGCTTGATTGATCTCTTCGAGGCTTGCTATGCTATGCAACATAGCATAGCGTAGCATATTTCTATGCTAGAAAACTTGCCGAACTGTTTTGCTTATCCCAAACACTTTCAACAACTCCTAGCATGGTCCTTGGGTAGACTGCCAGCAAGGTCAATTATTTGGTTGGGTAGGTTGGAGAGTCCAGTAGGCCTGTCAACCCTAGAGATAGAAAACTTTCCAGAATGTACAATCTATCCTTGGTGCCTACACCATTCTATCGACCCATCATGACACTGCACTTGTGGAAATCCTTGCCTAAATTCCAAGACTCTACTGAAGCATGAGGGTCCTAAAATTTTATTTTTTTTCACCAAAAATTCCAATGCTGCATCTATGCTAGGTTTTGGTGGTGACTATGCTTGGTTGCAAATGGAAAATCCCATCTATTACATCTACACTCGGGGGTGGATGGTTTCAACGTAGTTGAGGCTATACCCCTATGAAAGCCCATGAGAATGCTAATTTTGGCTATTCCCAAGGCATTTTTAGCCTTTGTGAACCCAAATATAGACATGAGGTACCTTTTTTCACATGGGAAGTGAGGAAATAACAACTTTTGAATCATTTTTCAACCCAAAAAGCTAAAGTATGTAATATTGTAGCTCATGGGCTACAACTCTTACATTTACAATAAGATTTTGCCTCAAGTTGGGAAATGAAGGTTATAATTTAGCAACATGAAGTTTTTATGGTGTTTCAATCATAAAAATGCTTCATCTTTGAAAGTGCTTCTGAGAGTAGACATTTGGTAGAAATAGTAGACATCTAACTCACATAGTTGATGCCTACAAGAAGATGTCTCATAATAGAAGTCTCATTTTTTAGATAGACATCTCTCCTACATTGAGGACTATTTCAAGTAGATGTCTAAACTTTGAACTAGACATCTATACTAGTTGTTTGGTAGTCATTACATGAATTTCAAGGAGTTTTTGAAAACTCCAATACTATAAGACAATGTCAAAATCTTAGGAATTGTCCAAGAACTATTCATACAAGACTCATCATTGGCTACTCAAAGAAAATTTTTTTTGTTCTTCATTGTAACATTATTTGCTTGATTGTGATTTTATTGAGCTTCATGTACAAGGATCTATAAATTTAGTTACACTCTTTTCTTATTTCTTTCTTTTCTTTCTTGTAGCCCTACAAGGTTGATGCTCTTCTTGTGAGAAGACATCCTTGTTGATCATGTTAGGATCTTATAGGATTGAGTGGTTTTGCAAAGTCAAAATAGTCTAATGTAGAGCCTAATTTTGTAAAGGTTTATGGATCCTCTCAACCACATTTTAAGCTTATCAGGACCTTTCAAGGTTGAGTGGTTTCACAATGATGAAACATTTTGGAGTAGAGCTTAAAGATTGTATAGGGTATGGTGCCCTTCAAATCACATTTTGAAGAAACAAAGTCTAGAGATGTGCATGGATTCTACCCTCTGAATGTGAACATACCCAAGTTACCATGTAAAATTGGTGTGTTTTGTGGCTAGAGAAATTTTATCTAGCAATGAAAGCCTTTAATAATAATTAAATCAAGGGAATATAAAATATTAAGGTGACCTTTAATCAAGGTGACCTTCATTCCTTAACATGATTTATTTAATTTTATTTGATCAAATATTATCTAGAAGGTCACCTTGAAATATTTAATCAAATATAATATTTTATTTGATCAAATAGTATTTTATACTGTTAAAATATTTAATCAAGATGACCTTCATTCCTTAATTTTATACTGTTAAAATATTATCTAGAAATTTTAATCAAGGTGACCTTCATTCATGTTAAGGAATGAAAGCCTTTAATAATAATTAAATCAAGGGAATATATTCAACATAAGAATTATACTACTTATTCTAAGGTAACGAGCTAGTTACAACAAAACAATAAATTAACATAGAATTAATAGTATATAAATGATGGATGAAATCCTTAGTTAAGTTAACTTATGATTAATTAGAACAACATTATACTTCTAGAAAGATTCTAAAGTGGAGGGAAACCAACAATTTGATGCTTACATTTTATCATTCTCTCTAGGTAGTTATTTACAAACTCCCTTGGTTCACTAAGTAAAGAAGTTTTACATTCAACAAAGTGATGAATCAAGAATTTAAGTTAAATGGTGATCTTACATTAATAATCCTTGGAGAGCAGGATGTAATTATTATGACAAACTAGTTTTCTAAGTATAGAGAATGACTAAGAAGAAATAAAACTTCCACACTTTAATCTCCTAGTGAAAACAAAGTAATAATAAAAATAAGTAAAGGAACAAACTTAACTCAGTATCAATCAAGAGTTTTTCAAAATCCACACAAGGAAGGTCATGGATGTTATATGGTCTCAATGCATTCTATGATAAAGCAACAGATAGAAAAAAATTTTAGTGGTATATGATTTTGGGGATATGACTAAGAAGTAATTTCATAGGTTGCCTCCTATCAAAGACATTAAGTTTAAGATTTCACCTAAGCTTAGATTCTCAACTGATTTCTAAGACACCTTATAGGATGTCAATCATGAAACTTACAAAGCTTAAGATATGGATTCAAGAGTTGATGAATGAAAGAGTATTTTGACTTAGTTTTTCCCTTAGAGTTCTCCAATTCTTTTCTTAAGAAGGAGGATTAGAATTTGAGAATATGGATTATAGATAGTTGAATCAAGTGACAAACAAAAACTAGAATCATCTCCCTAGGTTTATAGTCTATTAACTAACTAAGAGAAGCTAAGATATTTTTTAATATAGATTAAAGTTTGGATCACAACAAGATGATTCTTAAAATAATTTATGAACATTATGAGTTCTTACGCATTCACTTGGAACTCACTAATGGCCTGAAATTTTCTATGCCCTTACTTAGATTGATGGATCATACCTTTCATTAATAGCATTTTAATTGACTTTATGAATGAAGAGAAACATAAGAGATACTTGAGGATAATACTGCAAACTCTAAGAAAATAATAACTCTTACTGATACATCTAAGCATGCCTTTGTAAAACAAGTGATTCATTTTCATGGTCGAAGGGTGATAGGTTTATGTGTAATAATGATTTTTCAAGGATCAATGATTATATATTGATTGTTACAATATAAGTGAATGAAGTAAGAAGATTTTTTGAATTGACAAGATACTACTATAAATTTTTAGAATACTTCTCTAAGATAAAAACACCTCTACATAAGTATCTAAAGAAAATAATGTTCTCTCTTGGAGTGATGTGTGCCCAAAAACCTTTGAGTTAAAGAAGAGGTTAGTTCTATACTAACCTTATCAACTCCTAGAAGCCTTTATAAAGTCTACATAAATACTTCAAGAGAAGAATTTAAAGGAGCTCTCTAAAAAAGAGAAGTCATAGCTATAAGAGCTTGGTGTCATAGGAATTGATGTCATATTATTTAGAGCTTGATGTCATAGGAATTTCTCTTTAGATTTGTAGGCACTAATTGCATGATGAGCATATCATACATTAGGATTGACTATAAGAGTTTACCATATGTGGCATGCCAGTCATAGTCAAACTTGAGATAAGATGCATTAAGATAGTAATTAAACTAACTTCATAGACCAGTGTCATTTTGGCTAAGATAATGTAGTAATAGGTACATTAAGTGGGTCTTCTAGGAAACTCAATAGTTTTACTATCTTACCTAGTATATGAAATAAGATAATCTCTCAAAGACTCTCAAACTCCTAGCATTGAGAAGATTTATAAGTATTTCTAGAAAATGATCAACTACCACTATGGATATTTTAAATTTGTTTAGCAAAGTTTTATGCCATAAGTAGTCAAAAATATGATCAAAGAGGCTAGATCAAATATTAGCAAGTATGCTCAAAGATTTTAGGTAGTTGGAACAAATTTCTTCCATCATCATAATTTCTTACAATACTAGTTAATCAAGGTACTTTTAGAGTAGATTTGTATAAGTGTTGTGTGAAAGATCTTACCATATATATGTTTACTGAATTCCTATGAAGATTAAGATAAGGGAACCACATGGATGTCATCAGAGAGGCTTTAGAGTAGATCCATTCATTAGAGACAAATTTACATAACATAAAATAGCTTCATTAAATATGTAAAAAATAGGAAGAGAAATCTTTAGAATTCAACCTTAGAGATCCAAATTTATTAAAATTTTAGCTTTAAAAGAAAAAATATCGTTTTGACATAGAGAGAAGTTAGCACCACTACATTGGTTTGTCCAATTTTAAAAAAGATAAGAATAATTGCAATGAGCCTTCTCATGAGTTATATTGTGGTCATATTGTGGTTGATTATCATGGATCAATTTTAAATTTTATAAGATCACAATTCATGGTCATATTGTGGTTGATTATCATGAATCATGGTTTACTCATGGTTGAAATGCACTAAGACCATGACTTGTGATTAGCTCATAGTCTATTTTATTCAATAAACCATGGTTAACTCATGATCTCTAACTAGAACACATGTTGTAATACCATGAATCATGGTATTCTCAAATTTAAAATTTCTTACTCTTTTGAGCTCACATGACTTGTGGTTAAATATCATAACTCATGGTCCAATACCATGACTCATGCTATAATACCAAAGCCTCTCCTAGACTCGTGGTCTATGATGACCTTACCAATGGAGTTTGAAGCTAAAACCTTAACAATCGATGTATCTCAAGGATCTTATTCCATTGTATAAAGCTCTAACATGGTTAAGATTAGTTAACTAAAGTTAATAGAATAATTTTTAAAAAATTTAATTATTAAATATTTAAATATAAAACACTATGACAGTATTACATACCATGATGGTGCAAATGAGTAATCATGATATTACATAATATAGAACTTATTTTAGAATGTTAAGCTTAATAGAACATATCAATTTCTTAACACCACCCCACAAGCTTGACATTTAATATAATAATGTACTTTTCTATCTAACCCCATTCCATAAATCTTCTAATAATTATGATAAATAAACTATCACATTTTTAACTTTTCACACTATACAACATAAATCAAGGATTTATTATTTGACATCAACATTTCTAGAGTAAAAGATCTATTGAAATTTCTTAAAATAGGAATTTCAAATGAGCATCATATGTTAAGAAAAATAATATACTTGATTAATAAAGTAATAGTTATAAAGTATAAAATGATGGTAAGTAAATTTTCTCTTCTTAAAACATGTTATAAAATATTTTAGCCTTTAAGTGCTTTGAAATGTAATAAAGAATGGCTAGAGATACTATGGATGTTAATATTTTTTAAAATATATTATAACATAAAGAAAGGATTAACCATAGAAAAAGAATACATGATTATCATTAAAAGTAAATTAATAACATCATCATCCAACACATAGGTAATATGTCTTAAAGAAATACAAGCTAGAAAATAAAATTATCATCAACCAATGAAAGAGTCTATATCTGTATTTAATAAGTTGTCAAATATGCTATAACATGATTCACTCCTCGACTCAAGGACTATGTATTTTATCATAGATTCTGAGGACAATGGAGGATTCTTTGGTGATGTTGTTAATACATCTATAATAGAGCCCTATTATCCCAGACCAAAAGACTTGTTTAGGAATTCATTTTTAACTTCATCATACATTACCAAAAGTAATGATGGACACATAGTAAAAGCATGTGGTAATTTAAAACCTTACTTTAAAAATAATGATAATAATTCTTTGTGATGGATTATGAATTCCTGAGTTACAACCTATTCCTATAAACTGTGCGCTCTGTTATTTAACCTTTATCTTTCCTCATTGAGTGTCTTTATTAGTGTATTCTTCTGTCGAATGAGATCTACAATCCACTTCTATTTAGTGTCTAAAGCTTCATTGAGTTTGGAGTTTTTATATTTCAATATTGATTTATCTACCTTTAACTCTCGCATTTTCATCATTAATTCCTAAACTTTATTTGCAAGTTCAAGATCAAAATTAGAGTCCATAATTTCCTTTCTTAAGTTCTTCCAATTTTGTAGCTTGTCTCTTGGCAAATATAAGGGTGCCATCTGTCTCCTTTTTTAATTTATCAAAAGATCTAACATATTTTTCTTTGTCTTCGTCAACTTATTTTTTAAGTCTTTATTCAAAGCCTCATTTAATGCTAGAATAAGTTCAAAACCTTACTTGTTATTACTCACTATTACATCATAGGATCTAACCTTAAAGTAATATCCAACTATAGTGTAGTTTGAAATTATTAAATAATAAAGTAAGTAATTAGTCACTGCAATGGAGATGAACTTTTCCAACCTATTGATGTCTTTATTGACCATCCCTCTGATAATGGATGGAAAGCTATCTTCATCAACTTTCTTAAAATCTTTTCATCCTACCTTATTATATAGTATCATCTCCGCAAGACTCTTCTCTACTAATGTCTTGAAGAAATTTATTGTTGCCTCATAATGGACAACTTTATTTTCAAAGCTATGATGCTTGATAATTAATCTCATCATGGACAAGGTTAAATTATTACTTGTCAATGTATCACATCCTTCAACTTGAACTTTAGTGGGCTAATTTATTAAAGGGATCTTTATGAGGATCTACTCATCTTTGAAAAGAGATTTAAGAAATAACTATAAAAATAGCTCTTTATTATTATCTTTCACCACCATGATGACTATAAGAGAATATCTTAATAAAAGTAGAAAGAAGATAACCATAGGAGAAGTGTGGGGATGAGGAACTATAGTAAGATAATACCTATTCTTTTTAACTCTTTCTTTAAATTAGAGACTCAATCAACCTATCTACCTTCCTTTACCACAACAAAGAAAAAATTTAGCAAAGACCAAGAAATAACACTTTTCCACTTCTTCACTATAATATAATATGCAATAATGTCTATCAAGCTAGAATATGGCATTTTCAACTAGAAGATAAAAACTTTGATAGTGGTAGTGATATGGATCTTTCCCCACTATTTTTCATTAATAAAACATCTTAATAGTTGATGCCTAAGGAATGTAACCTCATTTCATGTATAATCTACTATAACTGTTTGAAAACAAAAATACAAGAATCTCTTTTGCAACTTTGAAAACCACTAGGTCTTCTCCTATTAGAAGATGAACCATCCATTGTTATAATTTCTTACATAGTTTTTTACTAGTGGTTGATTCTTCAACACCATGAAATCTACAAATAGTGCAAGCTCAAACCTTTTCAATTCATTTGAAAAACCTACTTTTACTAACATTATGATCACAATAAGATTGAAATGATGGCACTGAACACTGATCCCCAAGGCTAAATATCTAACATACTTATCTTTTAATAGGAGAAGGTCAAAGCTCTATGATTTATTTGCTATGACCTCATAATGAAGTGCTATTGTAGAGAGAAGCTTTATGTTCTTCTTTATGTCTTTTTTGATTGAAGAGAAAGCTTCACCATGGGAGCTTTCACCACAACCTTTTAATTGTGATGCCAGTAGTGGTGATAATAATAGCGTTTTTGGCAAACCATGCTCAAAAGAATCTACATTTGGTATCTTTGCATCGTGATTTATTTTTATTAATTCCAACAACTATCTATGCCCTCTTGCATTACATACCATTTCATCAAACAATTATTATACAACTTGCAAAAGACTAGAGTTTGTGGAGAAACAACAAAAATTATAGAAATCAAGACTACATATGATCTAGCTCAATTATATTTCAGCCTTTATGCATCTTGAATCTTATTTTACATTAATTTTTAACTTTAAATAATAAATAACTATAATAAATTTTTTAAAAACAAAGAAAACCTAGGTTTGCATACTATTTTTGTAGAGCATTTAAGTTTCTTGATCATTAAATTATTTTAACACTTACTAGTATAGCACAAGAGTAAAAATATTTGACATTCAACTATACTTTGAAAATTAACAATAGCTTATTTATCATGAAGAAAGATCTACAACATCTACATAAATTTTCAAAGTCAAAATGAAATTTTATGATTTTATTTTTATACTAACATAGCATTAAATGCAACCAACTTCACCACTTTATCTACATCATGGTAATGGTAAGCTAAGTCAACATAATGTAGCTCTTATACTATGTTAAGTTTAGTGACATGATAGTTACAAGATCCAAGGAAATTGAAAACTATCTATGTTGACTTAGATCAACAAGAAAATTAATATTTTTTGTTTCATTATAAATACTTGATTATATACACTATTTATGCAAAAATTATTTAAGTAAAGCTAAAGATATTTAAAAACTTTAACTTATTACAAACTTGAACTTATGAGTTATATTATATTTGAGTTAAAAAAAATAAGAAGTATATATAGGTTTGAGAGAACTTTCATAATGATTAATAGAATAGATATGACAAATGGTTAAAATTAGTTAATAGAAGTTAATAAAATAATTTAACAAATTTCAATCATTAAATATTTAAATATATAATGCCATGATGGTATAAACCAATATTCATACTACTAGATAATATAGATCTTATTTTAGAATGTTAAGCTTTATAGAATACATCAAATCCTTAATAATTTGGAAGAAGACAAGATGCACAAGAAGCAACTTGGTTGAAGGAAAAAATTATATATCTTTTACCTTAAAGATATTCTAGGAGGAGTATTCTTAAGGGGGTTGGGGGAAATGTAACATCTTATTTCTAGATATCTCATTCTAGTTGCTATGTCTTATGATTTAAACCATTGCTATGTTATTTATCTAAACGTTATCTTGCATTGTACCCTATCTTTGATTATTCTTTGAAGTTATATAATAGTATTGCATACTCACAAGTTTATGTGATTAAACCTTTCTTATGATTATACCTTGGATTCATATTTTCTTATGTCTTTCTTTTCTACCTTAGCATTTGTGCCTTGTAATTTTCTTTATGAGATGTAAGTAGTATCTTAATTTATTTGACCTTTTTTTTAGAATTAGTTAGATAGTTGAATTTTGATAGTGGTTATACTTTTGGGTTTATTTTACATGTGCCCTACTCTTTATGTATTCTTGGTATTTTAGTTATTCTATTTTATTTTACCCTTTTAGCTTGCATACTTAAGCTATGTCCCTTGTAATTATATTTATAAGATGTTTGGTATTTTAATTTATTTTATCTTATTTTACCTTACCTAATTAAGCTATGTATTTTGTAATTATCTTTGAGTGTATGTGATATTATGAATTTATTTTATGTTAGCATGTATGTAGTAACCCCTTTTTTTCAGGAGTTTTGGGTAAGAAAGTATCAAGCACTTCATGGGTCATTGGTACATGGGATTCTACATTTAGCGTATGGTTTATTTGTTATTTGTTTAATATGTATTTATATTTATTTGATAAATTAATTAGTTAATTAATTATTTATTTTTTGTATTTTTTGACCGATAGACCATTAGCAGTCATAATTGGGTAACGCTAATTTTTTGTAGGTAACTGACGCAACTTTGTGCACATAACTAAAATTCAGACAGGCCATTTCGGTATGAAAAGTTACGTCATGTTATGAAAGGAGGTTACGTCGGTTGCATACTTCTCTATTTACCAGTCATGTTGCATACTTCTCTATTTACGAGTCATGTTTGTTGTATACTTCTCTATTTACGAACCATGCCTTTGCCACCTGCATTCATTCAGAGTCTCCTCCTGGAACCATGCCTTTGCCACCTGCATTCATTCAGAGTCTCCTCCTGGAACAATTGGTTGTTTGTGTCCACCTATAGGAGTCAAACTGTTATTTATATAGGAAGCAATTGTGGACGATGCTGAGCGTCTGGAACAGCACAGACCTTATTATCTGTGGACGATGCCAGTGGGTGATGAAGAAATTTGCCAGATATCGCCGTCCACTCCGGTTCGTATCAACGGTTGGAATGGATTGTGCGTTGACGTGAAAGACGGTTCCGACAAAGACGGGAATTCCCTTCAACTGTGGCCATGCGGACAGCAAAGAAACCAGCAGTAGATTTTTCACACCGAGGGCACCATTCGATCGTTAAAAAAAATGCATGACGGCCTGATTTATTTTGAATGACTGCAAATTGTTATCTTCTTTTCATACAACTGGAAATAGAATTAATAATTTCATATTCTTTACCAGAACAGAAGCAAAGCACTTGCCAACTGCATACTTTATAAAGCTAGAAAATAAACGAAACTCTTGGTTACTTTGGGTAATTTTTACTTTCTTAGATTGAGCATGTTTTTTATGTGGCCAACATAAAAAGATTGATAAGTCAAATTTGTCCAGCGCCAGCACCAGTTCATGCAATGGTCAGAGAATGTTGTAGTTTTGAATCATTCAAACAACTATTCAAAAGAGGAAGGGAAATATGGCATGCATTTATTAATTCACAGCGCATGAAATTCATGTGTTGAGAGTTGGAAAATGCCATCATGAATTGACAATTAGCTTCATGACAATTGGCTGTTTCCATTTGCACGACACTCAACAACTGGGAAATCTTTCCATATTAACCATGACTATCTATTTTTTGTTTTCATTGGAATCCGAATTTGAAATGGATGAAGTTTCTCTCCTCTATTGATTGATAATTCAAGGTACAACAGGCACACAGTAAGATCGTATCTCATTAATACGAAATCTTAGCATTTTCACAACATTTAACCTATCTCTAAAGTTAAAGTCTCCTCCATAATGCTCTATTTTTTATTTTGGTTAGAGCCCCGACTCCCCTTTGGGGTTTGGAGGCCTGGGTACTACTTGCCCAGGCCAGCAGCTAGGCGATGGCAATTTTCTTCAATTATTTGGGCAATACCTATCATGTGGTCTCTGATAACGTTCTCGATCTATTGTAGCATCTGGTTGTATAATTGCGGGGGCAGGGTCCGTGTCAGAGAGCGTTCCCTTAGCAGCCTGCTATGACCCCCCACCGTGTGTTCTGTGGGGCTGACATCTGCAAATTCAACCCAGAGTGAGAGCATACACTAATTGATGGAATTTTTTTTCAGAAAATCCATCCTCAGGAAAAATAAGGTACAGAACTAAAGTTAGGTTGTTAGGATATAGACCTTTTTAGAAATAATATTTATTTTATTTTTAGAAATTTTCATTAATCATTTTTTTCATTTTAACTTAGTTTTCTATGAGTGAGTATCTAATTAATTTAATCCTACCATGTCCCTATGAGTAAAAGTACCTAGGTAGCCTTTCATTAGAAATCATTCATTCACTTCAGTGATATGTGGAAGATAGATCTAAAGAGGAAGATCCTACAAAATATGAGAATAGCCTCATGAAAGTCAACATAGCCACTTAAATCTAGGTAAATGTTTTTGTTTTAAGTTCCATTTCAAATCTTTCTTAGGTCTAATCTTTGACCGTTACCTCTACTTAGGATTTAAAGCTAATTAAAGGAGATTGTAGCTATGTAGAGGTTTGGAATAAGTGCTTAGGAGATCTTAGTCATGCAAGCATTTTTATCATCAATGTTAACAATTAGGTAAGAAAAGTTATTACAATGCTCTTTTTTAAGTTCTAGGAATATCTTGTTATATGCAAATTCAATTTTACTTTTTTAGTTTGTTTAGCAATTATTTAGAAAATGTTTTAGGGTTTTTTCTCTACTAGATCTAATTTGTTAATGCATGCTTCTATAATATGAGATTATGAAATTAATTTTATCATGGTTTGGGTATTGCTTCTAAAATTTTCTTCCATATCAATTCATTTTGATTCTGTTTTATCTTTGCCAAATTTTTAAGATGTAAAACTAAAGTGTTATACTATAATTTACATTTTTGAGTTATGAGGTGACTTCAAACAATAATGGTGAAGAAGGAAAAGTTGCTCAATAGCATGGACTCCAAGTAGCCCTTATCAATGTATTGTGATCCCATTGTAAGGGTAGGATGAAAGTTATGATGAATTATCACATCAAATTCTTGAAGCACGTGCAAAAACAAACTTTTGTAAACCAATCCCACCTTTATTAAATTTTTAAAATAGCCAAAAACATATCTTCTAGGGGTTCTCATAGTAATTAAAAGTTGAAAATGACAACTGATCATTGTTTTAGATTTGTAAATAATTTGAATGACTTTTAGACCCTTAGAACTTGATATTTTTAATATTTTATAAGTTTCTAAACTAATCAACCATTTGACATTATATGAAACTTTTAGCTCATCAACTATCTCACAAAATGAAAGACTTAGGACTCCTCAACATCTAGATATTTTCATACATGATTCATATGCTTCTCCACCACCCTAGGATTGGTTCATTATATTTGTTTATTTTCTAACATCTTCTATTTAACATTAAATAGATTGGAAATTTAGTTATTAATTTAACTCTATTTATTTGATTTGATGAAGCCAACATAGAGGGAATTAGCTAGATGATTTTAAAGAAATCATGAGATGTAGTACAACCCTTTGCTATCTACAGTAGTGAAGTCCATGCCATATTAGTTTTTAAAAATTTCTCATACATGAGTAATATAGAAGTTGATGGGCTTTTTACTTTGAGGTATAATAGAAATCAAGATGCTATTTTGACATACCTTGGTACTAGATTTAAGAAACTATACATAAGTTCTACAAGCACATTTTATTTGGTTTTAGATTTGAATTTGGATAAAATATTTTTTTGTATAAAAAGTACACATTTTAACTTTAGCATTTTTTTAAATTAAGAATGGAAGGTATCTTTTACAAATTGGGGTTTAAGTGATAGTGGAATTTCATTTGGATACCTTAGCCTTTTCATATTATTTATTTAATTTTTGAATAATCAATGTTTGACGTTTGTTTCTTTGGTTATTTGGTATTATCTATTTGAATTCCATTACTATTGTGCATGGCTAAGAGAGTATTTCTAGTTAATTTTCCTACTCAATCTATGGATTAATCTCCTTATTTATTTTTACCTCATAATTCTTACAGGTGTTGGATTTAAGGAGCAATTAGAGAAGCTAGAGTTATATTAGCATTTAGATATTTAGCATTTTATTTTAGTTAGTTACTTGATGTATTTTATAAGATTCTAATATTCTACTAGTGCTTTGTACTTTGTAATTTTTATATCCTCTAGTTGATAATGTGGACTTTGTACCTGAATATCTTTGGCACTAAGCTTACATCACTTTACTATTTAGTTAACTTGGTAATGTTATTTTAGAAGTATGTTTAGATAATATTTTGTATCATTATTAATCTAATGCCTTGGTCATATTTTTAAATATTTATTATTTTATTTTAATATTATAATTTTACATGGATATTTTATATTTTTGCTTGGGCATTGGAGATTTTGGACTACTATGAGTGTTTTGAGGATCAAGAACTTAGAGGGTGATGAATAAGTTCCACAACCAAAAAACAAATTTTGATGGAAACAAAGTCACTCATAATTTACATGGTTCCCCAACTTGGATACTCTCACACTTAAAGGGTAGCACACTGCACACCTCTAAATGTGTTACACTTAAAATGTGATTTTAAGGATACCACAACCTTTACAAGGTTTCATTACAATTAATGCTCAAGTCTAGGCTTCAAGCTCTAGCCTAACTTCAAAGCAAAAAGTGTAATCTCTCTTAAGAGAAACAAAACCTCTGAGCGATAAAAATAAATAAGAAAGAAAATCAAGAAAATATTAAACTTTCTTTTAAATTACTTACATTATGTACATGAAAATACTATAACACATACAAGGATGGGATAAACCTTGTAAACTTGCTTCATGGTATGCTCCATACTCATTACTCATTACTTGTTCTTCACTTAGTATCTCGAACTTTGATCCCTCACTTCTTTATGGAATATTAAGAGAGACAACCATTGGAACCCTTGTTAATAGCTAGCCAATAGTCATATAAGATGTCTTATTTAAGTACAATATGTCTTTCTATGTTCCTACTAACTTGCAATAAAGACATCTTCTTATCCCTAGAGAAATCTTCTCTATGGAGTAAATGCCTTTCCTTTATTATAGATGTCTTCTAAAATTTTTTCTTTGATCTTGGAAATGATGTCTTTCTTCTAACCTTAGATGTCTTCTTAGTTCATGAGCCTACATACTAGGAGGATGTCTTTTCAAGTTTCTAAATGTTTCATATTTAAAGTACACATCTTCTTTAAGATCTAAACATCTTCTAGCTATAGTAGATATATTTTCTTCATGCCATCTTTCATAAATAATGCTTCTTCACCAATATAGTATGCTTGAAATAACTCAACATGTAGGCACTCAATCTGTACCTTTGGAGTGATTGTAAAAGGTGTTTTTAAAATTTTTAAAGGACTTAAAAATTTTAAGTTGGATCTTGTGCATCAAGGAAAAGAACGGGGGGCTGAGAGAAATATTGCAGAAACTATAAACAGAAACACTGTTAGACAGAAAGTAATAGAAAGCTCAAAGCATTGCACAACATTTGTTGTGACATAAAACTATTGATGCAAGAACAGACATTAGAGATCTTTCCCTGGAAATATCTAAAGAAAATGCATTCAAGAATATCGAGAAGAAGTGAGTTCCATGCATTATGCACAACAATATAAGGTGAAATTGTGTGCAGAAACTCTAGTTTGTTAAATAATAATCCATCTATGCATGCAAGCAGTGTGCACCATAAGCTAATATTCAAAGATGTCTATACATAGCAACCACAAAATAAGAAGGTACCTAGTAGCTAACCACTGATTCTAAAAGTAGCACACTTTTCATGAAGCCTAATGAGAGCTTAACATGTGCATATGTCATAGGCATGGATGAACTAGAGCAAGTTCATCACCAACTCTCTAAAAATGCAAATGATGATACCTATTGGGGAGAGTTGGAAATTCTTGAAAATTTCAAGCAAGAGCCCCTTGAATTAAAAACTCTACCCTTTGGCATGAAATATGTATTCTTAAAAAATTAGAAGTTGGTAATAATCAATGCTAATCTTGCTCCAGAATAGAAATAGATGTTGTTGAATGTGGTTGAAAAAGGTCAACAACCTTTGCTTGGTCATGTCTTGAACTCATAAGGATTAATCTAAGGATATCCCAGCATTGTATCTACACTGATCTTTCCAAGAAGCCAAAGAGATAGCCACAAAGGCAATTGAACCCCAAACTAAAGTAGATCATCAAGAAGGAAATCAAACATCTCTTTAAGGTAGGGTTTATCTATGCCATTGCAAATAGTGAGTGGGTTAGCCCACTTGTGATTGAGCCAAAGAAAGGTGACAAGTGGAAAATCTACATCAATTTTTGGCTACTGAATATGGCAACATTTAAGGATCATTTTCATTACCATTCGTTGATCAGGTGTTAGACATAATATCTAGGCATTGCTTTTACAGTTTTCTAGACAGTTATAGTGGCTATAACCAAATCTAGATCATTTTAGAGAACCAGGCCAAGACAACATTCATGAGTCCCTAGGGAACTTTTGCATATTGCAAGATGCATTTTAGTCTATGCAATGCTCCTACTACATTGCAACACCTTGTCTTAAGAATTTTTCAATAACAGATAGGTAGTGGTATGAAAGTCTTCATGGATGACTTCTCCACCTATGAAGCTACATTTGAGCAAGCCCTAGACCACCTTGACCAAGTACTAAAAAGATTTTTTGAAACAAATCTATGACTCAATTGACAAAAGGTTATCTGATGGTCTAGGAGGGCATTGTATTGGGGCATAGAATATCACAAGCAAGAATTGAGGTAGGCCCTAAAAAATAAGGAACATCCAAGGAATAACTTATTAACCAAAAATAGTCAAAGATGTTCAGTCATTACTTGGACACACAAGCTATTAGTGATAATTCATAGAGAATTTCTCTAAGATCACAAAATCATTGGTTGAGCTAACAAAGAAAGATCTTTCATTTGTTTGGACCATGGAATGTGAAAAAGCATTCTAGCAACTAAAGGAGAAATTTGTAGAAACTCCAATTCTACAAGAACTTGACTAGTCCAAACCATTTCATGTTATGATAAATGAATCAAATTATGCCTTGGGAGTTGTGCTCATGTAGTTGGACAATAAGAAATGTCCATATTACATCCATTGCACAAGCTAAAGCATTGTGGATGCACAACTAAACTACACCACCATAGAAAAAGAATTGATGATAGTGGTGTTTTCTCTAGAGAAGTTTAGGCATTATGTGCTTGGATACAAAGTATTTGTGCACATAGATCATAGCACCATTTGCTTCTTGATGAATAAGCCAACAGTAAGCCCCCATGTCATACGATGGCTAGTGATCTTGCAGAAATTTGATCTTCTGATGGTAGATCAAAAGGAAATAGAGAATGTGGTCACTGATCACTTATCTTAGTTATGATAGGACAACAGATAGGATGAAAGTCTACTATCTATTCTATTTTCTAATGAACTCCTCTTTACTGAGGCCATAACTAAACAATTACCTATAAAGCCTAAATGGTATGATGGCATTCTCACTTATGTTCTCACCCAAGAGATGCCACAAGGGTTGGACCATTGAAAGAAATAATACTTTCTTCACCATGTAAAATGCTTCATGGAGATCAAAGGACACCTCTACAAGGTGTGTGTCAATGGTCTAGTTTGTTGGTTTATCCCTGATGTTAATCAACTACACATTCTCCAAGATGCTCATGAAGGTCCTTGTGGAGTCCACTATGTTGGAAGACATACAACCATTAATTCCTAATGGTAGAATATTGTTAGCCAACACTCGTCAGGGATGCTCACCAATATGTTCACTCTTGTGAACACTACCAACAAGATGGTGGAATGGATACTTGAATAGAGGGACCTTAATAGTGGATCCAACCATTGGAACCCTTTAACATTTGGGGCATTGATTTCATAGGGTTCCATCATGCCCATGTCAAATAAAAATGTGTACATCATAGTTGCTATTAACTATTGTACAAAATGGGCAAAAGCAGTAGCCGTCACTGATTGTACAGCTTTTACTATTGCTCAATTTGTATAACAAAATGTTGTAAACAAGTTTGGTGTGCCACATGCACTAATTTTTAACAATAGAACCCACTTTACAAGTACTACCTTTTAGAAGCTTTTGCAATGCTTGTATGTTGAACATAAACTAACAACACCCTACCACCCCCAAGCCAATGGTCAAGATAAGGTTACAAATAGGGAAATCACAAAGATCCTAATGATAATTGTCAACAAATATAAGAAAGACTAGAGCACAAAACTCAATGATGTCCTTTAGACCTACTGTTCAACATGAAAACTTCCTATAGGCTATTCTCCTTATGAGCTAGTGTAGGGAAAATTACCAAAACTTCCTATTCAATCCAATCTTCATACACTTTTAACAACCTGGGATCTTGACCTTGACTTGAGTTTAGTACAAAAAGAAAGATTAATGAATCTCAACTTGCTAGATAAAAACTGATTGGTAGCCCTATCATCTAATGAGTTACACAAGGTATTCAACAAAAAACACCATGACCTTAAAATTAGAAAATTCAAATTTCAACTGGGAGATAAGATTCTTTACTAGAATCCCACACACATACCTCAATGAACTAAGTTCCAAACATTGTGGGAAGGACCCTATATAATTTACTAAACTTTTCCTTCTAGGTGAGAGGCTAGACCAAAAACAACTAGTCAACATGCAACAAGTCACACCTTTCCACGAGCTTAAGCAAGCCAATGCAACAAACGCCTCATTAAATGGACAACCACACTTAATCTTTTGGATTTCCTTCTTTCAACTTAGTCATGGGGGAGATGGCCATCCATGCTAACTATATAAGTGACTCCTTAGTTTTTCATCCTTTTTTACATGTTTTTGTTTTACACTTTGTTATTTTTATAACTTTTTGTTTTACACATTCTTTATCTTACACCTTTTTGTTTTACAACATCGTTAGTACGTTTTATTTTTCTTAAATATTTTATACTTTCTTGTATATTTTTATTTATTTTGGATGTGATTTTCTTATTATGTTTTAATAATAATGTGTCTTATTACCAATAGCGTACAATGTGGTTTGTTTGATGTGGGCATGTGTTATTTGATTTTCTGATTGTTGGTATCTAGATTCTAGCTTCGAATTTTATTACTAATAATTAGGACATGGTTTCTTTTCCATGAAATAGGCAATGAGTCCATAACATCTACCCATCCACAAACTCTATGATTTTCCTTATACTAGAAATGTGTAATCTCTTTTTCATTAATACAACTTTAATGAACTTATGACCTTGGTAGTTTCCAGATTTGGAAAGGATTCAAAGGTTTGAATAAGGTGTGACTGCAAGGGGATTCGGTACTCTTTGTGCCTTTTTGCTTACTTGGGTGCATATGTGTTTTCGTGGATTTCTTACCATTTCATGTCGACCAATAACAGGAAGTTGAATAAGTCTTTGCATGGTGTCATTCCCATCATTAGAAAAAAAAAAAACAATAGTAGGAATTCAAATCACATTCCTTAAACAACATAAACATGCTACAAGCATTGGTTATGGGACTAGAAAGACATGTTGCCAATGATTGAAGGTCCCCTCTAAGTACGGCCCTTCCTCACTTTCTACTTCTCGTTTCTTCTTTAATAAGGAACGATGGTTGCCTTGTGTGAGCACTCTTGTGTCTCAAAGGGGTGGATTAGTCTTAGAATGGTGATGCAATGTCACTGAATATTGTTGGATTTTTTCTAGACTAAGGATAGATTTTATCAGGCTATTTAATCACAAAATTCACAAGGGACTTCATGTAACCTTAATCAGGAACTCCATTCCACTATCTCTCATCCATCTATGCTTTCCATGTCTCACATCACTATTGATTTCATGTTCTTGTTCAATGTCTTGGTTTGATGTGTTGAACTTCTTAGGTAGATTCTTCTAGGTTTTTGTACTTAACTTTCCATAACCATTAATCATCTATGGAGCCCACAAACTCCTTGATTTGAAGTTATGCAAGGGAAATAAAAGGCTTGTGGTTGCTCTGGGAAGGACCCACTTGCATATCTTTTGGTTGGATTAGTTAAGTTCCTTATCTTTGGACATTCTCACAATTAAATCCTTTTGCATGTTCCATTCATGATATCCAATTGTGCACATCTTCAGAACGTTTTTTAGTGAAACCCTCTTTTTATATGTTGTGAATTCTTAAACCTTCTTTAAGAATTTCATCACATTTGAAATTTTCAAAATTTAATGGACTAATTATCCATTTCACCTATTTTTCAACCTTCCCACTAAAAATATTAAAGGAATCAATCCACCATAATCATAACCTAGCCAAGTGTAACCACCGACGAGACAAGGTACTTAAAAGCTATATGTTACACATTACATACTAATCTGTAATTTTGTTCTGATTGCAGTGGAAAGTGTGAACTTGAAGTGAGGCTATCTTCACAAAAGGATAAGTAGCAACACCATGTGACAAGGATCCTTCATGATCATTGAATCTTCTCCCCCGCTCTTCTACTACCAAAGGAGTCAAATTCTATCTATGGTGTTTACTTATCTTGTCATGAACATCAAATTTTGTAAATGATTGTAAATTCGTACACTCAGGCACTTAGAATTTATTTATTTCATCTAAGTCAAGTTTTCATATCAATCAATAATCCCATACTTGCCCAATATTTTGCAAGGAACTTGCTTCTTCTTTTGTTCACTTGAGAATGAGTTTTCATTTAGTTGTGGGGGTATGATGAATCATGCTTAGTTGTGCTCTAATATCAAATATGCAATATCAAATCCTCAATATTGGATACCAAAAATTGGACCCCAAGATGCAATGTCAAATATATGATATTGTGGGGTATATGTTGGCCTATAAATATAGTGCTTGGACATATGGTTTCCATATAGTTTTTGTCATAGCATAGTAGAGCTCTTGCAATTTGTTTTCTCTAGAGTTAGAATATTTTTCAAAGTGCCCATAATAGGAGTCATTGAGTGTACATATCTTTGTTTAACTAGTATTATACCTAAGCATAATAGTGTGTGCAAAAATAAGGATGAGCTTTTTGATCAAACCTTGCAGCACCTTAGCTAGCTTAAATACTTTATTTATGCATTTGATGTTTCATGCAGTTTCCTTTAATGATTTTAAGTAATTAAGCTAAATTAAGATAATTACATTTAATAGTAATTAATTAATTAACCACATAAGTATGACCACTTCAAGCATATGTATGAATCTTGGTAATCCTAATAACGCTTAACATTTGGTAACCTAACAACGTTATACGTGTTTAAGATGTGCATGAAAAGTGGGATCAAATACTTATGTTAGGATAGTTAGTTATTGATAAGAAATTAGATTAAGTTAAATTGATTATAAATTATGTTTCAACCTATTCTTAATCATAGATAAATCAAATATAAAATAATAAAAATCATGTGCCTCAATTATACTTAACCATACAATTGAGCTCCACAAGTATAGTTGAGAAGACAATGATTGTCATGATTAGATCTCACATCCTAAAACCAATGTACTTAAGAACTTAAGGTCTATAGAATTTGACTAGGTCACACATGAATGCTTATGGTTTCTATGTTGGGTGTAGGGGTACCTTGTCACTCATCAAGATTGAATGACAACCTCATAGAATTTGATCCACTGCAACAAGTCCTTAAGCTCAAGAGGACCAAGCTTAAGGAACTAATGGTAATTTTTCTCTTCATGAATCAATCAAAACTAGATGTCAAGTGCACCCACATCCTCTTAGATGTCATCTGTTTAATCATAATCATCTTTTTTATCTCCTTTGAAAGTTGTGTAGTCGCCTACTACTACACATGTGCCAGACTAGAACATTGAGAAGGTGACTACCTTGTTAAATTTTTGGTATGTCAAAACCTTAGAAAATTGAGAATATGAAAATATTATTTTTATCTTTCAAGGCTAAGAAAAGAACAAGGTGACAAGATAATTAAGCAAGAGCCTTGAAACAAGAAGAGATCTAAAATGACAAATGAGAGCTAGGATGATAAAATAAGAGCTAGGATGAAAAAATGAGAAATGGGATGCAAATAGAGTCTACAAGCCAAATGAAGATGTTCCAATGTCTACTGAGATGTCAAAATGTTAGAGAAATGGTCTAGAGTTCAAAGTTCACTTGTAGGCTAAATGTTCTAGATTGACAGGAGACATCCTAATTGTTGCTGGGATGTTCCAACTGAGATGTCCCAAGGAAAACATCCCAATTTTCTATGGGATGTCCCACCAAAATAGAAGTTTTTTTAGATAGACATTCCAACCTTGAATGGAATTTCCCAATCAACCACTTTCTAGTTGTTGCATGAATTTTGAGTAGTTTTTATAAAGTAAAAGGCTATAAAACAAAGTGGAATTCTTAGGAAATGAACAAGCACTATTCATTAATCAATCCCATTATTGTTTATCAAGGTAATTACCTTTTTTTTTTCATTATGTTTATCATTTTTGAAGTATTATGAATTATTGTATATGTTGAGAGCTTTATTGTAAGAAATTTATAAAGTGAGTTACACTCTCTCTTTAATTCTTCTTCTCTTCTTGTAAGCCTTATGAGATTGATGTGCTTCTCATGAGAAGGCATCTTCATTAAGCTTGTTAAAACCTTGTAACGTTGAGTGTAAAACCTTGATGAAACACTCTGATGCAGAGCTCGCATTTTGTAAAGGTTATGGGATCCTTGAAACTACATTTTGAGCTTTTGGAACCTTAAGGGATTGAGTTTTTGTCTAGTGAGAAAACACTTCAAGCAAAGCTTAGAACTTTGTAAAGGTTGTGATGCCTTTTAAGCCAAATTTTGAAGGAACAAAGTCCAAAGGTGTGCAAGGATTCTACCCTCTAAGTGTGGACATAACCAAGTTGGAAAACCATGTAAAAAATTTGTGTAGTTTTAGTAGTCTTGGTTATTTAATTTGGGGAACTTATTCAACCCTCCTTTTAAGTCCTCAATGCTCAAGTGGTATAAGAGGCTAGTACTCTCTAGTTTAGAGCTTAGTATCTCAAGAGTGAACGATGGAAGGAACATCCTACACCAAGTCACCTATGTTCAATGGGATCAACTTTACATATTGGAAAGCTAGAATGCAAGTATTCTTTGAATCTATGGAGTTCGAAGTCTGGAATTTATTCTTGAAGGTTACATACCATCCATCGATAACAATACATTAGCTACCAAGCTAAGAAGAAAATGGAAGCAAGATGAAAAAAATAAGTTGTGTTTGATTAAAGAAAAGAATTTTCTTTATTTTTCTTTGAACAAATATGAATTTAATAGAGTAATTGGGTGTGAGACTGGTAAAGAAATTTGGAAAACACTACAAGTAACCTATGAAGGTACATCAGTTGTAAAATAATCAAAGCTTCTAGTTTTACAAAGTGAATATAATAAATTACAAATGACATAAAAAGAGAAAATTAAAGACTACTTTTCAAGGGTCAACAATCTTGTTCTAGTGATTAGAGGTACAAATAAGGTTCTGTCCAAAAGTGATATTATCATCAATATGATAAGAACCTTGCAACTTGAATTTAGACCCATGGTAATGGCCATTAAGAAAATTAGGGATTTTTTAGTCTTGAAATTTGAAGAACTACAAAATGCACTTATTGCCTATGAGATGAACCTCATTAGTGAAGGTGCAATCAAAGAAAAGCCTATTGCCCTTAAAATCTCATCAAAGGAGAAGGAGCCAATTGAACATGAAGCTAATAGTGAAGATGAATTAGCTTTCTTATCGAGTACAAAGATTACTTGTAAGAAAAGGAAAAAGCTTTAATCAACTTGAGACCAAAGGCAAATAAAGAGGTAAGAATTTTAAAAGTTCAAATCTTGATACATTCTCTATAAAATGTTTGATTTGTGGTGGTAGAGACCATGTGGCCTCCAAATATCCAAGTGTTGATAGGTTTCCAAAGAAGGATCAATCTGAAGTTGATAGGAAAAAAAAAACATTTCTACACCATCTAGGATGGTGAAAAAAGTGAGGAGAAAGAAAATGATACTACAGTGGATTCACATCTTATATGCATGGCCCTTACACATGAAAAATCTATACAAGTCCTTGAAGAATTGAAAGGTAAAGATGATGAAAGGTATAGTGAATTATGTGAGAAGTTATTACTCTACATTATTTACTTCAAGAAAAAAATATGCATAGAAAAGAGAATGAACTTTGTAAACTCTATGGTATATGCTCCACTTTAAAAGGAAAAATCTCAAATGTAAAGGCTTAGGTTTAGTTACTAATTGATTCATTTAAGCATAAGTGTAGAAATACACAAGATGGGGAAGTGCTATAAAATTAGTACAACAATAAAAATATAGAGGAGGCCACTTAAAAAATGCTTGTACAAGTTTAGTATAATCTAAAATGAGAAACAAGACTAGGTTTGATAATCCTATCCAAATTAGAGATACCATATATTTTTGTTGTAAAGTATGCAGACATGAACAAGGTTATTATCAACCATATATAAAGCAAAATAATATGACTACTTGATAAGGGGAGTCTAGTAAGTGTATCTTGTAAGATACAAAAGCATAGAGAACCAATGAATAAGAGGAAGGAATAGGCTGTAATGAAATTAAGGGATCAAGACCCATAACTATAAAAATTATCAACCCTCTCATTTCAAAGAACATGAACCTAACAAAGAAGGAGCCTCACATGAATTTGAAGATTCAAATAAAAATGCTGATGAAAGAAAAGATAGGAGATTTTTGCATGCTAAGGAGGTACTCTATGATGGAGAACCTCATCTCAAACTCCATTAATCATGTCTATTCGAGAAAGTAAGCAAAGTAAGTAATGGTAAGTTTTTACTCCTTCTCTTTTAGACTTAGTGTAGATTAGTTTTTGTTGATAAATATTAGTAGATAGAAAATTCATTGAATGGATGCTCTTGGAAATCCTTGGTTATCGAAAGATAATATCACTTAATCTTGTAATATGTTGAGCTATAGATAAAAGCATATGACCATCAAAGTTTGAATGGATATTGATGAGATTTGTTTTAATAGAGGACCAAGATACAAAAATTCACAAGGTAGGAGCTAATAAGTTTGCATCATCTCACTAGTTCTAGAAAATATATACCTTGTTATCCAGCTCATATACTACTTGTATTATTTGTTGGGCTATAATATGTACCAAATGAGTTTGAAATATTTTTTATGAATATTGAGAAATAAAGTTTTGGACCCTTAACTACTATGTAGTGGAGGCATGTAGTTCAAGGAACTTGACTATTATTCATTAACAAGAAGCTCTATGTTGAACATATAAAGGAAAATTATTATATTGGTATCTATGTTGAAAATTTTGAAAAATAACTTCTATCATAAATACTAATAATATGAGACTTTAGTTTCCAAAAGTCTCCATACTTGACTTGGTATGACATTATAGACTTATCATGATGCATAATTTGATGGGTTTCAAAATTGCATATCTACAAAGGCAAGATGATAAAGAAAGGAATTTCAAGTAGTAGATGCATTACAAAAGTTGAAAGCACTTACACAAGGAGAGCCTATACCTCATCAACGATCATTATCTTTTGGGCCATCGATGTAGGGGAAGCCTACCAAGACTCTCACCAAAAGACACTAAAGATATAATAATTCCATTTCTACCACCTAAAAATGAGAAAGAAAAAGTTTATTCATATTATAATTTTGTATAGTCTATATGGTAAAAGTATAAGCTGATTTTGGTTAATATTTTTTAATCTTTTACCTAAAGATGGCCTTCATTAGTGCAAACTCTTGTAATTAATATGGTTATATCAAATTGCTTTATGAGCATTGTATTAAGGATATGATTGGTTATGTCTAATTTTTTGTTTTGCTTAGATTTCACCATTTTAATTTTTTTAAATACTAGATCTAAGGTCTTTAATGAAACAGGTGTTGTTTCTCTCTTTAATACTAAAATATATTTGTGATATCTATTATATGATGTCCAAAAAGGAGGAGAATGTGTTATTCATGAGATACTGTAATGTGCTATTCATGAAATCATTTATGGTATAGACCACTTGTAAGACCTCATATATTTTCTCAATAAATAGTGATTTTGGTATTAATGGCTTGTCCTATCTTTGTCATCCTTAGCAAGTTATATGTATGTATGTATATAGTTTTCCTTTAGTTTCTTAATTATATGATATTATGGAATGTGCTAACCCACTTTCTTAAGTTTTGGACATCACCTAAAAGGGAGAGATTTTTGACCTTTTGGTATGTCAAAACCTTAGAAAATGGTGAATGTGTAAATATGGTTGTTATCTTGCAAGTCTAAGAAAAGAACAATGTGACAAGATGATTGAGCAAGGGCCTCAAAATAAGAGGAGAGCTGAAACAAGAAATGAACTAGGATGACGAAATAATATCTAGGATGCAAACGAAGTCTACAAGCTAATTGAATGTGTTTCAAGATCTTCTAAGATGTTAAAATGTCAGAGAAATGATCCAAAGTTCAAATTTCACTTGTAGGCCAGACATCCCAAATTGATAGTAAATGTTCCAATTGTTGTTGGGATGTCCCAATTGAGATGTTCCAAGGAAGAAATCCTAATTTTCTATGGGAGGTCCCACTAGAATAGAAGTTGTTTTCATATAGACATTTCAATTAGCCATTTCCTAGTTGTTGCATGAATTTTGAGGAGTTTTTGAGAAGTAAAAGGCTATAAAACAAAGTGGAATTCATGGGAAATGAATAGGCACTATTCATTGGTCAATCCCATTATTTTTTATCAAGTGAATTGGATTTGTTCCTTATTGTGTTCATCATGAAGTATTATGAATTATCATATGTGTTATGATCTTTATTACAAGGAATTTGTAAAGTGAGTTATACTTTCTCCTTAATTCTCTCTCTTCTTGTAAGCCCTATGGGGTTAATGTGCTTCTTGCAAGAAGGATTCTTCCTAGATCTTCTTAGGAACTTAAGAGATTGAGTGTGTTCACAATGAAGAAACACTCCAATGTAGATCTCACATTTTGTAAAGGTTGTGGGATCATTGAAATCACATTTTGAGCTTGTTGAAACCTTAAGGGATTGAGTGTTTTTTCAGCGAGAAAACACCCTAAGCAAAGCTCAAAAATTTGTAAATTTTGTGGTGACCTTTAAATCACATTTTGAAGGAACAAAGTTTAAAGGTGTGTAAGGATTCTACCCTCTGAATTTCAATGTAACCAAGTTAGGAAACCACATAAAAATTTCATGCAATTTTGGTTATCTTGATTGCTTAATTTGGAAGAGTTATTCAACCCTCCTTCTATGTTCTCGATCCTCATGCCTATCTCCCAATCTTCTTCTAGATCGATGTCTTTCTAGAGTAGGTTCTACAAGTTCTAGATTAGAAGATCTAAGCTCTTCTCCTTCCCACTCCTCAAGAATTAATGGTTTGCACAAGGGTATATAGATAGAGGTCTGAGATTATTCAACCTTAACTCTCCTTGGCTTATAGAGCTTGATTTGCAATCATCCTAATATGGTGACCTATAAAGGCTGCTAAAAATCAAGTCTCCTAGGCATTATACTATCATTGCAAAAATTGCATGACAAAACAATCATAAGCATAACTCTTGAAAAAACTTGAATAGCTTTATCATAACTATAGAATTGTGGCATGCATGGGCCCATACAAATAAGGTAGAAATATTTAAATAACTATCAAATGTATTAAATACATACCTAGGTTCAAATGTGGTTAATGAGTGAGTCAAGAATTATAATATTGATCATACGAATAAATCAATTTGGGGTTTGGTGGAAGCAATAATTAGCATTACCAAAGTTTTCTGAGAGAGAGACTTCTAGGTCTTCATGGTAATGGATAGGAATGAGTAAGAGATTATTTTGGACTATGATATTTTTTGAAGTTAAATGATTTGAACAATGGGTTAAGCAGGAAAAAGAATTTCATAAGCATTGGTTCAACCATTGACTTGATTTTTATGTGCGCAATTATAGAATTAGTTTGGGATGGTAAAAATACCAATTTACATGGACTAATAATCTTGAAGCTACATTGCTCTTCCCATCACCTCTTCTTATCATCATCATTTTTAATGAATATTTTTATTTTCTTTTTCTCTTTTCTTTTCATTTACAATTCTCTTTTTTCATTTTTCTTTTTCATTAATTTTTTTCATAGGAAGAGGATTTTTTATAAATCATGGGAATCATGGGAATGGTTAGAGTGCCAAATCACCACTTGAAGCCTTTGACTTGCACAACATGAGAATCCATCCCTCATCACATGGCATGCATAGGTCATAAGATCATGAAACTCTTCTAACTAGGGTGTCTAGGCAAGGTAACACATGCAACTTGGTATAAACATATTGATTAGATCCATCTAGTGGTCACTAGTACCCTTGATGATACATCTTTTTATTTCGAATGACCAAGACTCTTCCAAGATTTTGGAGCTCATACCCTAAGGTGTGGACCCATCATCTGCTCATAGTTTGAAGTAGGATCATTCTATTTTGCTTTAACTCTTTAAACACATAATGAACCTAGAAGGTATGAAGATAATTCAATTGCAACAAAATATGAAAACTAGCTATCCTTAATTAATTTAAAGAAAATTACATTTAAAATGGTTCCACAACCCACAAACATCATAAATCACATACTTAATGATATTGCAAATCATGAGGCTCTACTACCACATAATGAACGTACTCAATGCAAGGCATAATCAAAATAGATCTCTCCTACATAAAGGACTGAGATCCAACACACACATATACACACATAGCTTCAATTTTCAAATGCATATAATTGACCATAGAGATGCATACTCTCATGCAATCTCTTCTCTTATCAAAAGAACACCCTCTCTCATGCATAAATATGAAAATACAAAAAAAAAATAAAAAAATATTTATCAATTATAAGATAAGAATCCTAGAAAAACCTTCTCCATGACTAACTTGAAGATTCTTAGTTATTTCCATCTTGTTCTTATCTTTCCCATCTATTTACCAACTTAGAATTACCAACCTTAAACTTTCCTTAGCCATAGAAGATGTCTACATGCTTGGAAAGATTTCACACCAAAAATGTTTCTTAATAGAACAAGATGTCTTATTCTCTAATAGGATGTCTCCTTTGTAAATGAAACATCTCTTGTGCATGCCTAGCTCTTAAGTAAGACATATTTCAAATCTCCAAGATGGATTCCTAACTTCCCAAACCTACAATCAACTACATGTAGAGATGAAAAGGGGGCTCATAAGAGTTGTCCCTACATTAGCTCTTCCATCTTTTAAAAAGGAAATTTAGGTGAACAAGGGAGTAGGGGTAGAAGTGATCCCCTATTTAGCATATTTGGTCCCATGGATTCGTACAACATCATCAGTAGTTTAATCCTTCTAAAGAATCAAGTACTCATGCCTCTTCACTCCATGAGTACTGGAAGCTTCTCTTCTCTTAAGTATAATTGCATTTCACTCCATCTAAGGTTTCGAGTTATCAAATTTCCCCTTTAACTCATCAATGATATTATATAAGATCTCACCATCTATTGTTCATGATAATGCACAAGATCTACAACATTAAATACAAAAGACATACCCACATTATTTAGTATGTCAATTTCAAAAGCATTATCATTGATTTTAGCCTTTATCCTAAAAGGATCCATCTTTTTTTCCTTCAACATAAAGAATTTGATACCTCTCAACCTCTTCTTCTTCAAGTACATCCAAATAATATCATCAACCTTAAATTTTGACTTCCTCTTACTCTCATTTCTCTTAATTACTCTTTCTTTACCCTTGTTCTTAAGATTTTTCTTCACTTGAACATGAAGATCATTCATCTCTTGTACAAAATCATCACTTAATTGAGCTTCTCTAACAAGCTCTTAAGATTATCCATCATCTTTAGATAAAAACCATAATTCATCTCAAATGGAATTTTTTCAATAGTAACATGAAAAGCCTTATTGTAAGAAAATTCAATGTGACAAAAAATTTTCCCACCTATTAGGCTATCCATCACATAAACATGTCAAAATATTTAGCAAAGAATTATTAACTACTTCTATTTAATCATCAGATTATGGATGATATGCACTAGACAAAGTCAATTTTGTCCCTAAAATCTTCCAAAGAGACCTCTAAAAGTGACTAGTAAACTTGGAGTTTCTATTACTAACAATATTCAAAGGAATCCCATGCAACTTCAAACATACTAGAAAAATAGATTTATAACATTAGATGCATCATTTGTCTTTTTACATGAAATGAAATGTGCCATCCTAGAAAATATATCCACCATAACAAAGATATCATTGTTCCCACTTTTTATCCTTGGAATATCACTCACAAAGTTCATTAACATAGTTTCCAATAAACCCTTGTGAATTGGCAAAGGTACATAATATCCATCCACTCCTTTACATCCTTTGAATTTCTAGCATGTCAAATGCTCCTTCATAAATTTGGAGACTTTAGAAACCATTCTAGTTCAAAAATGGTACCTACACACAAGTTTCAATGTCTTATCTTTACACATGTGACCTATCATGTCATCAAAATGCTTTTCAACTAAAATATTTTTCCTAAAATCACAACTAAGAATACATACCTTTCCATTCTTGAATAAAAAATCATCTTAAATATGATAGTCCCTTCATTGGTCTATCCTCGTCAATAGTGGTTTCTTGAGGCCTACCCAAACCTATTGAAAATCTGAATCAAGTTCATACAAATCAATAAAATCATTCATATATTCCACTTGAGGCATGCTGAAATTTACCACATGCATCAAGAATAATGCACCAACAATTACATTGGATTTCTCACTCTTGTTCTTGATAAAAAACTTGATCTCTTATAATTGTACCACTCGCTTCATGTGTTTTTACCTCCACCTCCATTTAAAAAATCTTCTAGATATCTAGTATTGCAAGCACTAGTTCACTAGTGATTTTTCCCTTCAACAAGTCAAAGCTTCTTTGGGTTTCATCACCTCATCTAAAATCTTAATTCTTCGTAAAAAAGACAAAAATAAGGTAAGAAATGCCACTAAAATTTCTTATGAATCTTCTATAAAACCCTACTAAACCAAGAAATAATCTTACCTTCCTAACATTTCTAGGAGTTGGCCAATCTCTAATCATCCTCACATTAGTATCTTTCATCCAAATTTGATTTTTAGAAATTACATGTCCAAAATTTGTGATCTCCCTCTTGAATAAATAACTCTTTTTTACATTGATTATAAAATATGCCTCCTCCAATTTAAGACACAGTCTTCTCAAGTGATGCAAATGCTCCTCCTCATTAGATTTGTACACTAAAATAGCATCAAAGAAAATAATATAATACTTAAAAATAAAATACTTGAAAACATCATGCATCAACCTCATGAATTTAGTAGTTGCATTTGTAAGATCACATGGCATCACCAACCATTCAAAAAATCCATCCAATGTTTTGAAATCTATCTTCTATTCATCACTAGGCTTAATCCAAATTTGATGAAATCCACTCTTTAAATCAATTTTACTAAAAACCTCTATATTGGTAAGGATATTATCAATCCTTGGAATAGAAAACCTATTCCTCATTGTTATCTTATTCATAGTTATTAAATGAATGCACATTCTCCATTCATCAATGTTCTTCTTTGGCATAAGCACTGTTGGAACTACACAAGGTAAAATGGATTTTCCTAGGAAGCCATTTGTAAGTAACTTCTCCACTTGTCTTTGTAATTTAGCGCATTGATTTAGTACCATCTAATATGCTCTCTCATTTGGAATGGTAGCATTAAGGATAAATTCAATTTGATTGTGAATATTTCTCATTGATGATAATCCATTCAATTCCTCATTGAATACATTAGAAAATTACACCTTCAATCCTAGCACACCTGTTGGAAGTTCTACTTACACAGCATCATGGTTAGAAGTAATAGTTGATACAAAAACAAAACCAAAACTATCTTCATCATGTTCCTTAATATATTCCTTCTCTCCTAGAAGAATTAAGAAAGCATTAAGTGAGCTTTGCTACCTCACTTATTCAACTATCATAGGAATCAATTCATAAATTCCATCAAGTCTTACTACACTCTACACATACCTTGCTTCATCAAATTAAGCACCATTATCAAAATGTCAAGGCCTTCCAATAATTACATTAGTACAATCAATTGGTAGTACATGACATTTCACAACATCATGATAACTTCCAATCTTGAATTTCAACAGATATTTCTCTCTCATCCCTTGAGAGAAATCTCTTGATAACCAATATATATTATAGGATCTAGGATGAGGATTTGTCACTAAATGCAATATAGTAGCTACCCAACAATAAATAACATTTTCTTCAACTCTCCCATTAATCAAAATATGAATCTATTCCCCACTAAGAAAACACCTAGCCCTAATCTACAAAAATAGATTTCTTGCAAGGTGGTCTCCTCTATTCACATTTCTTATAAATGCATAAGAATTCAATTCAGAAATTTCTTAATTTTGAGAGTATTAGGATTATATCTCTAAAGAGCTTAGCTTAAGGTGTCCTCCACATCCAAGGTTTGTACATTCTTGTCCTTGACTATCTTATAAAGTGAACATTCTCATTGCTTTTGTTCTTGTTATCAAAATTTGAAGGACTAAATCTTAGATGAGTTATTGCCTTGATCCTTGCCACCCTTGCCTTTTTTTTCATTAAATTTTTCCTTCTCTTACTTCTTATCTTGGCTACCATCTTTGTCTTTGAATATTGACATGGATCCCTTCTCTAATTTGGATCCCTTGTCCTTTCCCATTGAAGCTTGTTTGCTTATACTTTTAAATCCATTGAATTTCTTTTCTATCTTAAATGTCAAATCATAAGCCTCATCAAAATTTTTTGACTTCTAAAATAACAACTCTTACTGATACATTATTTTGAGACCTGCAAGAAAGATTTAACCCTATTCATATTCCTTCTAATTTACCTTAGCTTGATGTAATGGTTTAGAAAATTTGATGTAAAAATTTTTGACATCTTTGTCTTCTTGTCTACGTAATTTTAGCTTCATGATTGTCTCTTATCTCCACCAAGATTGTTTAAGCTTTCTTCTCAATCTATATTTCATCATATTCCAATCTTTGATAAGCTTACCATTTTTCCTCTCATAATCTTGAGACTAGTTTTCCCATCAAGTTGAATTCATACCTTCTAATCTAGATTTAGAAATTAGTACCTTTAGTTTATTTGGTAACTATTCCAACTCAAAATGCTTTTCAAGTACCTTCAGCCAACTTGCAAAAGCATTGGTGTAATCTACACCATTAAAATTCTTTAGTTTCACATAAAAATGTCTAGCAACATTTCTAAATGCTCTGGAAACCCTTCCTTCATCTTCATCATTAAGCATGCCATGACAAGAAGTAGATATCAATGATGAAGCTCTTGGAACTCTAACATGAGGATTTGGATTCCCTTCCCTTGGAATCCTAGGCTGATGAGTTTCCATACTCCCATAACTAGAATTTTCTATCTCCTTATCTACTCTTCCTCGACTTGGCTAAGAGAACTCTTCATCACCATTCAAATATCAATGCTCAACATTACCTTGAGTTTGAATATGGATGGGCCTACATTCCTATATATCTTGGTATTGATCTTATCTAATCATGTAACCCTTAGTTGAAAGATAGATTTTATGCTCTTCCTATCTCTATTCAAGTCTTGAACCTAGTTTTTCTTAAGCATCATCTAAAATTGACATAAAAATCTACAACCAAATTCCAATAATAATCAACTTAATTTTCTTATACTAATAACAAAAAAGCAAGGTCATTCCATTTTACTTTAACCCTTTAAATACATACTAAATCTAGAAGGTATGAAGATAATTATATTGATAGAAAACAAGAAAACTAGCTATCTTTAATTAATTCATAGAAGATTATAATTATAGAGGTTCTATGACCTACAAGCATCACAAATCATTCACACACTTAATGATATTGTAAAATATGAGGCTCAACAACCAAAAAAAATCCAACACATAGGANCACACACACACACACACACACACACACAAAGAGCTTCAATAACCAAACACATATAATTGACCATAGATATGCACACACTCTTATGCAATCTCTTCTCTAATCAGAAGCACAACCTCTCTCATGCATAAATATGAAAACAAAAAATAATATTTATTAATTACAAGATAAGAGCCCTAGAAAAACCTTTCCCATGAAAAATTTGGAGATTTTAGTTAATTTAATCTTATTCTCATCTTTCTTGGTTGTTTCCCAACTTGGAACTTCTAACTCAAAACTTTCCTCAACCATATGGAATGTCTACATGCTTATCAAGACATCTTCCTATCAACTTTGGCTCTTAAAAAAGATATATCTTGGCAAGATAAGACATCTCCTAATAGGATGAGATCTCTCTTACTATAGTAAGATATCTTCCCATAGATTTCTTCTATTTGAAAAAGATATCTCTTGATAGAACAAGACATCTTCTTCTTTGATAAGATGTCTGCTCTGCAAATGGGATATCTCCTATGCATGCCCATCTCTTAGGACAGACACATGTCTAATCTCCAATATGTCTGCCCAACTTCTTGAACCTGCAATTAATAACCTAAAAGGATGAAAATGGGGATCATAAGAGGTGTCCCTACATCACAGTGCTAATAGCATTAACTTCAATAGCTTGCTTTATTAGTACTAGCTCCTCAATAAATTTGATTCTAGTTCAACAATGATGTATAGTAGAAAATTAAATGAACGAATTTGTTATGTAAATATTCTATCGATCAAGGATCCACTTTGGATCCATTTGGCACTCTCTCATTCCTATTACATCTGTAAATCACACATCCACCATTGGCTTATCTGGTAAGCATTCATAAAGCATATTAGTTAATTTTCCCACATATATTAAAAAACACTCTATAAGAAAATAAAATATCATATATGATTATCCATCAAACTCCAAAAAGAATACAAAAATTCTAACTAAACACACCAAATTTATTAAATGCATAAACAAAAATAGTAGAAAAATAATTTTTTGACATGGCATGAGGCATTCCTTCCCCATGATTAATCCATATCCATCATCTAGTAGATCTTTAACTATTAAATTGAGCATTTTTCATGCTCAGATGTAAAATATATTTGTTATGATAAACCAAGTGTTGCCCATAGAACATTTCATTTGGCTCACTTAAATGGAACATGCACACAATGCTATAGGACTGAAGAGGAACACAAGGTATTCTCTTGTACTTCATCCTTCAGGTCTCATCGCTTCTATAGATTTTTAAGTGAAGGTCTTGAAATATCAACCTAGCATTGGTGATGTCAAATGAGGCCCTCCGCATGATAACAAGGAAGTTATCTTCCATCTTATTTTCTAATTTGATCACCAAGAAATTTGTAGGATGAACAGCTTGTAACATATGTCATCATGTCACTTATCTATTCCATTGGATATGGGTAGGATTGGTCCACCATCTCTTGTTAAATGTTGGTACACTTGGGAGGAGGAAGCCCCAAATCAAGGTATTGCTATAATGAAATAATATTAACCCTAGAACTAGAGTCATAAAGGGCTAGGCAATGATCCTTTTCATTGATTTTAATTTTTACCATGGGATTGCGAGGAACTAATCATTTTATTAGGCAAATATCCTTCTTTGGCCATCCATGTAGCCACCATAGACATGAAGATGGTAATGTCATCATCATCCTTTTATCTTTACTAGATATCTTCATGAAACTTGTCCCTAAAGTATACAAGATGAAGAGGGCAATGTGGACCTAGTCCCATAATTCTCATGTCTGTACACGCAATAGAATTTTCTACCACTGAAAATTAAACTTCCCCTAACAACCAAATCAATAGAGGATTGATAATATTTTCTAGATGCATACATGGAAGTATGATTTAAATCACCTTGGATACAATTAACTAGGTATTCCATCATACATGAGATTAGAAACTAGAAGTTGTTGTTACTAGTCCTAGGAAGCTTAAGTGGCATGACTACTTGAAGTAGATACTATTGAGGTGTTATCAATGGGAGTTAATAAGCACATACATGTGCACTATGTAAATAGGAGTTGGTGAAAAGCATCATCTATTATTACAAAAAAGTTAAAATATTTTATGAATCATTACCCCAAGGATTTGGAGCTTTCCACTATTGGTACTATTGCATGGGTTATGGATATGTACCTCCAAGATAATACAAATGATCTAGGTATGGAGTCCTCCTCATTTTCCTCTTGAAAAATCTAGTATTTAAAGGCATCCCAAATTGTTCAATCTCATCAATCATGTGAGTCATGACTAGGTAATAATACAAATTATTAAGATCTATGCAATATTTTTAGGGATTTTCATCATCAAAGGATGAGTAACCCTCATTTGGATTTTTGAGAATTCTCTTATCATGACAAATCTTGCCTTTACTCTTTCCTTCATACCTTTTCCAATGTTCATGTGATGTGACTACATTGGTTGTAACTTCAACTATCTTATCCTTAATATCCTTAAGACTAGTGATCATCTTTTTATCCATCACATCCCAAAATAGATCCATTTTGCGGGCCAAGTTTATTAAGGCCTTGTTTGTTTTAACTTGATCTTGCACTAGTACCTCAAATGTAGTGGGAGGTTCAGTGTTATCTTCAATGTTTTTAGCCTTCTTTCCTCACATTGGGTCATGATTGTACTCCTCTATAAAACATTACTTTTGTGACTTACCCTTCATACTTGTTATGATGTTCAAGAGTATTTTGATTTGGATCATAGAATTTTTGTGAGCCTAGCACATATCCATGAATTATCTTATTTCCTAACTTAGCTCTTCTAAAATATGCATTAACTACTCTCTTTAGCTAAAACCATGGTTAAAAAAATAATGAGGAGTTTTCATATACCTCTCCATGAAGATGTTGAGAGATTCATGGGCTCCTTACCATCATCTAGCCATCTCCTTCTAGATGTTTGAAATTCGAGCATAGGTTTAAATTTTTTTGTAGAGGATTCTAACCATGTATACCCATATCTGAATTGATTTTTAGAGGCAAGTATTTATAGCAAGTCTCCATGTGTTTGGTGAAGATGTGAGGAAACAGCTACAACTTCTACAAATCATTAGTGATCTCTTGAAGATAGCAAGCATTATCAAAGGCTTACATGTAAAGTTTGGAATCATCATTGATATACCCTTTATATTTTTGTATATCAATCATGTTTATTTTCTTGAGTTGGCTATCATGAACATGCTTTCTTCAAATGTGCATAGCTTTAGTGAGCTCATGATAATCATCCCAGTTTAACAAAGGGATAACAGCATCACAACCCAAAGGTTTAGATAAACGCAAGTGTTGGAACTTGGGAAGAACCTTATCATCTTAAGTTTAAGTTGCACTTTAGTTGATAGTACCTAATCATGATCCTTCATGGTGGATTTTCCCTTTGTCTTTCTTATCTACTTTGTCATCTTACTCTCCATATGAGTAATCAAATGAAAATTTGTAACTAGATTTCTCTTTTGCCATATGATCTTGAAGATTCTGCATGTACAAAGACCTATATTCATCATAAATAGGTTCATAAGATCTATATGATGTGCATTCATCCTCTAGCCTCATGTTGATTAGGGCCTCTTTGAGATCATCCAATGCATCCAGGATTTGTTCCCTAGAGAACTATCCATGGGCATCTCTCCATCTTGAATATTTATCTTGATGATAAGCTAACATGACTAGTGGAAGGATCACATCCTTCAAATGATCAAATGTGACAAAAGTTCTTCTTTATTTTAGTATATCTCTAGAGATCTTTGGTGGACTCTTAGCACTATCTACCATTTCATTCATGTTTAAACCAACACAAAATACTAAAGAAACACATAATTAGCTTGAATAAAGTTTAAATAAAGAATGTACAAGTATTTTTGGGTAATTTACCAACATCTTCCTTAGCAATGACACCAATGATAGAGGCCCTACTTGTTTTGGATCAATGGGATTTATCATGAAAATTGAAATGTGATTGAGTCATCACCTTCAAAGATGATGTTGAATGGGTTGCCAAGAATACTCATGTATATCATTGCATTCAAGAAATATAAAAGATGTTATGATACATATAATACAAATATAAACCTCTATTTCAAGGGTAAAGATAGAAAAAATATTTATAATTTTATATTTTATAGTTTTTATGGATTTATGAATATACAAATAAAATATTAATAAATAATCACACATTGCAATCCCTCTTGGGAACAAGTGCAATTCTCATGTTGCAATTCCTCTTGGGAATACGTGCAACACCACACACAAAATGTAATAAAAATAGCTCTTATTCATAACCTCTATGGCCCAATACCATGTTTTACAATCATGATCTTCTTGAATAAAGACTACTTGTCATAGCTTAAGAAAATGAGAATGAAATAAATGTTTTTTTATTATTTTTAATGTTTAATGTTTTTAGTGTTTTAGTATTTAAGGCATCAATGGTAGAACAAAGGAAAACCATAGGCTTTACTCACTACACAAACACTAGACTCTGCATTATCCAAATAGTTTTGGGCTATGTAAGCAAGGTAGCATTCCAACAAGAATCTAGCTATATTTCTAAAAGTAACAACATTCTAACAATAATCTAACTATATTTTTGAAAGTAATGACTCAAAACACACATAAGACAAGGAATGAAATTAGCTTACATAAGAGAGGAGATCTTCACATAAAACCATATGCCAAAAGCCAAATAGAAATGTTATGAATCCAATCATTTTTATGTGAAAGCCCATCCCAAGTATTTTATAGTTTTTACAACATAAAAATAGGGGTTCATTAGTTCCCAAGCATTAATGAAGGTCCATTAGCATAGCCTAGGAATCTTGAAATTGCATAAGAGGTTATAGGAAAACAAAGGGTCCAAACTAGGCTTACAAGGAGGATGACACAAGGAATGTGCTAATGTAGGATAGTCAATGCATCCCCTACCTAACACAATTTTCTTCCAAGTTTTGATGAGAGCTAGAACACTAAGGAAAATGTAGGAAGATTTCTAAGATATCCAAACAAACTCAAAAATATCCTAGAAAGTCCAAAACATGCATCAAACATAAAAGTGTGAAATGGAAGGCTAGAATGAGAACTTGGGAGGTAGAAACCTCAATCATACATGCAAAAATCATAAGCATAGAGTGTGAAATACCTCTTGAATCTAGGACTTATAATCAACTTACAAAATACCACTAGATGATGCATCAATGTCATAATAGATGGATGGGTTAGCAATAGTGTTTAGCTTCATTAGGTAAATATACATCACTATTGTTTCAGTTGGAGTCATTGTGGCTATTATAACATATGATTAAGTCTAAGTATGTAAGACAAAGGATTATGATGTTATGGTGTTCTTTATCTAAGACAAATAAAATAAGAAAGTAATATTTAATTTTTTAATTAATCTAAAACAAGAATTAAATCCTAAAATATCCTAAGGAAATAAGTATTCATTTCTAACTTATTGTCACATTCTTAGACATGCATACCAATTATTGGATTACTAAGCAATATTTTTATTAAGTGTGCCAACAAAATTATTGCTTGAATTATGATGAGCGTTGAGGTACCCCTACACCCAACCATATGAATCACAAGTGTTCATGCATGATCTGGTCAAATTCTATGAATGGGACTAATTGTGGCATCTAGATCATTATGTCTTGATCATAGTTTGTTGTCTTCCCACTTGGACTAGTGGTAGCTTTGTCATGTATGGTTTAGTCCAGAGTGAGGCATAAGATTTTTATTATTTTATATTTTATTTTTCTATGATAAACTTAATTTATAATCAATACAACTAATCTAATTGCTAATTAATAATACCCTAACATAAGTATCTGATCCAACTTTTTGTGCACATATTAAACATGTATAATGCTACTGGGTTACCAAACGTTAAGCATTGTTGGGATTACCAAGAGTCATATGCATGCTCAAAATGGTTGTACTTATGTGCTTAATTAATATGCATGAAAACATAAACATTAACTAAGTACATGGAAAGTAAATTACATGGAAAGTAAATCTAACCTAAGTCAAAGTGCTGCAATGAATAAGAATCAATCTCAATATTATTGTCATTCATGGAATGTGTCTAGGTACATTGCCCCTCAAATAAGACTTTGTATAACTAACTTAGATCCACTCTGCGAACACTCACTCAAGGTTCTCTAAGATTATGGAAGAAAATTACAACAGTTTAGCTACTCTACTAAAAAACTTATGCCCAAACTGTGTGCCCAAGCACTATATTTATAGGCCGACACACATCCCACAATATTGGATATCTGACATCATATCTAGGCCCTCAATATCGCATATCTGATATTGGGGCTCTAGCTCTAATATCATATGTCTAATATCAAAGCTAACGAAAATGAACCTTTTATTCAAAAAGATGCACTGGCATGCATCAAGGCATCTACGTTGATGCATCTACATCAACACAGTTGCATCGACATAACCAAAAAATGTGATAGCATGCATTAAGGCATCTACACTAAGGCATCTGCCTCAACACAACTACATTAATGCAACCAATTGGTGCTTCATCATATCCCCACAATTAAGTAAAAACTCGTCCTCGAGTTAACAAGATAGGACTGAGCTTTCTTTACAAAAAATTGGGAATGATGGGATGATTGACTAACACTAACTACTAAATAACTTTGAGTGTTGCATTACAAAATTTTATTTGAGTGGATGCATAAAAAATGACAAAGTGACAAAAAATCTAGACAAACATTAAAGATTACAAAATTTTTTAGAGGTCTTCAAAATCTGCTGAAGATGATTCTTCTTGTTGCCACTAGTGGTGGTAGACTTCCAATATTAATTGTTATGTTAATGCGTCTTTGGTTATGTAGAACATTCTTAAAAGATGGACTAAAATTTCTTCTCATCATCCCATGGATCTAGAAAACATGTAAAGCTTGAGCTGCTATCTTGTATGTGCTATGATTTGTCCATGGGCATATATTCCATTATCCTCCTCTTGGCTTTGTTTTCATGCCTGGGAAAAGACCTTCTATCTTAGGCACTTCTTTTAGCATCACCTATAGTCACCAAAGGATCAACATTATTTTTGGTAAATTTTTCCTTAATAATCAACACTTTTTGAATTCCTTAGTTTTCGTTTAATCATAAGGTGATTATAGCATACTATGCCCAAGGCTATGAGGTAACTAAAATCATCAAGTTGTTTACATTATTTGGATCAATTATTATTAGTTACCATGATCTTCAAAAATAGGATGTTAGAAAAATTTCAAAGCAGACACCCCTAGCCCCGATGACTAATAAGCTTAACTCTAGAAACACATAGGTTTTTGAACAATTGAAACCAAATGTCTAATTCAAAAAATGACCAAGAAATATTAATGGATATGGAAATATAATAGTAGGAAAAATTAATGAAATGGATGAGAAGTAGTCCCAAAATCATGCATAAATTCAAAGAAACCATCACTAATGTTCTGGAAGATGTGAAGGTTAGTTCAAAGTGATGATCAACAAAAATTATGCAAGTGGGTCCTTCCCAAAGAAAGTTCCTACCATAATGCCCTTGCGTAACCACTTCTATAGATGTCCATGGGCACTCGAGAAGTTAAATGTAGATCATGCCTTTGTTCTAAATTACAACTACTACCAAGGTTAGGATGTTGCACTATACTACACAAAACCAAAAGGCTCATAATTGCATGTAGTAGTGAGGTAAATAATGGGATGAGAAGGGATTGTAGAGATTGGGATGTAAGGTAATTTACCATGTCCACAATAGGTACTTGTGAAAATGTCATTAAAATGATCAACATACCTATTCGTCCGAGTTTAGACCAAGCTCATACCATGAACAATGATGTTTCATTGATGTGTTTCTTCTTGCCAACCACCATAAGTGCATAACCACCACAAAGAACAATCATCACTCAAAAAAAAAAAAAGAGAAGAAAGGAAGGAAGGGCCTTAGTTAGAGGGACACCATCATGCATGGGTAACATGTCTTTCTAGCCCCATAACTAGTGCTTGTAGCCCATTATTGTATCTAAGGGGTGTGCTTTGAATTCCTATTATTGATTTTTTTATTTATGTTTTTTTATTCTCTTTTTTTTTTTTGAATAGGAACCACACCATGCAAAGATAGAGCTTCCTATTTCTTGGTCTATGAAGTAGTGATGATACATTCCTAAAGGAGTTATAAACCATGTGAAGGAAGTTAAGAAGAGAACCCAACAAGTCCCCTTGAGGTCACAATCTTTGCCATTCCCACTTGGTCATTTCCTATTGCTTCAAGATATAATGATCATTGATTAATTTTAGTTTCATAAAAGAATAACCAAATTGTTTCCATGAAAAAGGTCTTTTATTTAGAGAACTGGAGGGATGGATGAGGTGGTCTCACTACTTTACACAATTACTTACCCAATAATCTTGATAGCACAGCACAAAACCCCAACACATAGAATTGACTTCTACATCATTACTTGGCAATATTACTAACAAAAACATAAAAATACATTCATTAAAAAAAAAGAAAATGACTCAAGAAAAGAAAAAAATATAAAGAAAAGAAAACTATTAAGAAATGGAAAATATATGAAGAATTAAAATTTTTTGGAAGAAATAAGAAAATGATAAAAAATGTAAAACAAAAAAAAAGTGAAAAATACTTATTAGTTCCTAAACCAAGATGGAGCATCTCCCCCATGACTAACCTAATGGTCACACATTCGAGAGATGGACTACATAATCCCTTGGTTATACACCACTGATTTCTCATCTATCACCATTATTGATTTAATTAATCATGTGGTAGCACATCTAACATTGGTGATAGTCCCATTTGGATCATTCAGAGATGTATCTTCATCTAGACTTGAAGGTATTTCTATTTTGGGGGGTCTAAATGTATTTACTTCTTCTTTATTTTCTATTTTAATTCCCAAGTCTCTATGTTTAATATCATTTTCTAGTGTATAACCAAAGTGTAAGATATCTATGTTTAAGTTCTTTTTTTGGTCCATTTTCTTAAGTCTAGAACTAATAAGCAGTTCAATTGTCTCCATGCATCTTTGAAACAATTTTATATCCTCATTTTCAAGCCACTAGTTGTCTTCTAGTTTAGTGGCTACTACATAGACTAGTTTTTTTTCACACACTTGTTCCTTGGCCTTGTTGTGGGTTGTGTTAATATTTTGAATTTCTAGCCCACAACTGCACCCTTTACTATTATTAATGCATGGATTTTTCTATCTCTCCATAATGATAGGTTTATCATTTATGTCTTGTGTTGGAGTGGTAATGGGTGTTGGATTTTGTGTATAATTAAGAGACATTGTTTCAATGAGAAAGGTTGTTGCATTAGATTGGCCTTGTGTTGGTTTTGATGAGTTAGTAGGTCCATGAGTGTTATGCTTACATGTGAGAACCATCCTAAAGAAAGTGTGTTTAAGAGATTATAGTGGAGATCTACTGGCCTTATCATTTTTGTATATGTTCATAGCACAAATGGAATTCTCTCATTGATGTTGTGGTGTCGAACCTTCCTATGTTGTTGGTAGTGACATATGGTGGAGGGAAGTATGATAATATTAAGGATATGATGGAGGATGAGAGGTGAGAGGTGGTAACCTCATAGAATATGTTGCAATATGATGATATTCAAGAGAGTGGTAGTAGTGATTTGAGGTAGAGGAAGTATAACTAGTTAAGGAGACAAATTGTTGAATGTAATAACCATACGAGTTTAACTAGAAATAAGGGTAGTGCTAGTTTGATGATGGCCTCCCCCACAACTATGGGTTTTTCCACTATGATTAATAGTAGTTTTGAGGTTAATAAGAAGTCCCACTAGGATAGTATGGTGGAGTGTAGGACTGTCTAAAATTAGCTTGTGAGTAAGGTAATTTCCTAAGCATTTGCTTTTGTACAAACTTTGGATTCAATGCAAAAGCTCCATACTCATGTAGATGTAACATGACTAGGCAATAGCCCTTTGGATGGTCATATAGGCAAATGTCACATCCATCATCCTCTTCGGTGGTTAAGTCTATAGCCTCTTCTTCTATGGCCATTTCTCCTTTTTCTCAATTAATGTTCTTACTTGTCTCTTGGTTCTTTTTCCTTCTTTTGTTGTGATCACTTGATTCATTTTTTGTTGCTCTCTCCTTTATGATTTCTATGCAAGTTATAACACTCTCATTTATCCATTCCAACATCTTATCTAGCTCTGCATCAAGCTCATTGGGAGCTACCTCTTTTTCCTCATCACAAATACAGACCCTCTTCTTTTGAAGAGTTGGATCCTAGTTATTTTCCTCAACATTCTCCCATTTGCATAGCTCTTCTTCTTCTTTTGCCATACTCTCAATTAACTCTCAAATCTAATGGGTTTGTAGCTCATATAATTGACCTAAAGCATACATCCCAAGAGCCTCCCTTATTTCATTATGAAGCCCATCAATGACATGGAAAAGCCACTTTCTCTTAGAGAAACCATGGCTGGGCATCTATTTAGTAGAGAATAATATCCATCTAAGGCCATGTCCAAGGGTTCATGTTGTTCTTGTCTCCATCCTTAGATTTGTCTCCTCATGATGGACACCATCACAAAGGTTTGGTATTTCTCGTTGAAAAGTTCTAGCAATGTGAACCACCATCGGATTGAATTTGGTTTCAATGATCTATACCATACTTTAGCTCTATTGATTAGTTTCCTAACAAAGAGCTTAAAATTTTTCCACCCACTTTCAATGTTAAGTACAAGCATCATGGAAGGCTCATAAATGATGTTTCATATCTGAATAATAGCCTCTTGCAAATTTAGGAATATTATTCATATCAAGCTTGGTTAGGCAACTTTCCTTGTAATGCCTATGAGGTATCTTAATTGCATTTTTGATTTGCATCAAGCTCTTAGTTGCCAACAAGGTTTCATCATCATCAAACATGTTTTCATGAAAATTTCTATTTTTATTTATTTGATTGTGATGATCTTTTCTATGCTCATTTTGATGTCTTTGATTTTGCCCTTGGGTTTGATTTCTATCTTTATCTTGATCCCCTAGTGGAGCTCTATCTCTATACCTATGTTCATCTTTATCAAAACTAAATGTTGAAGAAGATAAAGATGAGGAGCTAGGATAATCATCATGTCTTCTATAGTTCTTCCTTTAGTCCTTCGATTTATCTTTTCTAGGTTTAGAAGAGGTCCTAGGCCTTGGGGCCCTCCTTGATCTAGGACTTACTCCATCTCCTCCAGGATTTTCTGCATTAGTTGAATGTAGTCTTTGAGTGTAGTAAGGGTCTAAATGAGCACAAGAAACCCCTTCTTGATGTTTAATGAGTAGTGTGGTACCCATACGCCCAACCATACAAATCACGGGCGTTCACATGTGACTTGGTCGAATTCTGCAGACTACAAGCTCTTGCATATACCAAACTCTAGCCAACAAAACCTTAGTTAGAACGGTCATTGTCTTTTCAACCTCACTTGTGATATTCTAAAGCGATGGTTAAGTGAGATTGAGGCTAATGATTTTTATTGGTTTTCATTTTATCTTTTAAATTCTAATTCTTTAATTGTAGGAAATTGAAAGTTGTGTAAATTATAATTGTTCTACTCTATTGCTTAACTCTCCCTAGCATAAGCAACTGATCCCATCTTCCGTGCACATCCTAAGCATACCCTAACCACTACTGGTTTACCAGACATTAAGTGTCACTGGGTTACCAAGTGTTTGATATATGTTTGAGATGGTCATGCCTATGGTTCTCATAAAATATGAAAGGACAATAACAGTAAAGTGATAACAATAAAAGCTTTTGGAATTATTAAAGCGTTGAAATATTAAACTATTAAAATTCTTAAGTGATTAAATCAAAATGCTACAAGGAATGTTCAAAAAGCTTATCTTTATTGTCGGTCATGCCAATGGGCTCAGGTACATTAGTGCTTAAATAAAGAGTCATACACCTTTCTCACACCTGCTGCGAGAACTTGGAAAATATTCTAACTCTTAAGGGAACAAACTGCAAGAGTTTGGCTACAACTACTCCAAAAGATGCCATAAATGTTACGGGTGTATACATATTTATAGTAAGAGACAAACTCTACGTTAATGGGGTCACATTAATGCATAGACAGATACGTCGATGGGATCACATCAACATGGCCTCTTCAACGAGGCTCTGTTAATGCGGCCTAGTTGACGTATCAACTGAACACTTCATCATAACCCCACAACTGAGTGAAAACTCATCCTCAAGTTTATTACAATTTGGAAGGTATGAAGTTATTGATGGTACACATGACAAAATACATTTACACACACACTGACTTTATTAACATACCAAGTGCCTGGGTGTATGAAAAAAATAAATTACAAAATTATGGTGTTCAAAGACAAAATTGAACACCCTACAAAAAAAATACTAAAGTTGCTGGAGAAGGTCACACCATCCCTGGTGATAGTGGTTTTGGCAAGCCTTCACCAGCTTCCGGTGCATGTGGCTATTGTGGCGTTGATGATGGTTGCCTTGTAGTAACTGCAACTTCCGAAGGTAATCAAAAAGCCTCCAAAAATGCTCTCATTTTATCTTCTTTACTTCTGAGATCGTTCACTATCTAGGCAGATTCACCAATGTGTGCCAGAATAGGAACATCCTAAGGACAAGGAAGTGCAAGAAAGAGTTCCTTCAAATTGACAAACCAAGCAGCGAATTGTTTTTGTTCAATATCGAGCACTCGGATCAATGTCTACAGTTACTAGTAGTCATTCATTCATCAGGCCAAGTTCTCTACAACCACATGTTGTCCTTCAAAATGGGTGTGAAGAACTTTGAGTTCCACATTTGCTATTTCTAGCTTTTTCTTTATCTCTTTATGCACTTGGAACTTACCCTCGTATAAAAAATACGAGGTGGCCACTTATTTCTCCAGGTTTAACCGTGGCCTTCTAGCTGTTAGCATAGATATGAGGTGGCCACTTGTTTCTCCAGGTTTGACTGTGGCCTTCTAGTTGTTAGCATAGCAGAGATTGGCTAACTCCATGTATTTTATCATTTCTTCAATTTTTAGCTCTTTGAGATAGATCTTAGCTTGGTTGTAGGAGTTCAAGCCATCAAAGATGGACTGCCACACCTTGCCTCCTTCCCTGAGCTGCTGGAGTGCTTGGTTCATTTTAGCCTTTACGAATTGAATCTCTTTTTCATTTACTTCTTTTTACAATCCCACTTGGTCCCTGTAGTGATTTTTAACTCATTCAAACTTAAGGGCCTCATTTTTCCAAGTGGTGATTACAATTGCTCATTTTTGTTGTAAGGCTAGAACTTCGTCCATAGATAGATCATGAGTTTCAACTGCCAATCTCCTCACATCAGTGTTTACCTTGGCTAGCTCCTCCTACTGTTGATGGATGAAGTCTTTCATGTGTTAATTCTCAACACCAACATTGTGTAGGTGATGAACTTCTGCAATCAACCTGACATTCTCCTAGTGAACCTCTACCAAGTCCTTATTTAGATGGTAAGCATGGGTGTTTGTTAAGGACTTGTCAAAGATTGTCGACTCTTGCTCACCCTCAACTTTCAGAAGATTGGTTTGAAGCTATTAAAAAGCTTCATCCCTGGTGAGTTCAGGATTGAGGAGAGCTAGATCAGTAAGTTGGGCCCTTAATTAGGCAAATTTTACCACCAAGCATTGATGATTCGCTTGTGCTGCTTTAAGTTGCCCCTCCAAGATGAGGCACTTATCCCTTACTAAGAGTAGCTCCAACTGGGTTGTAGTAATGTTATCCAAAAGATCAAAGACCTCTAGAAGCAGTTGCTCAATTCCCACCAGTTGATCCAAAAACTCTTCATGTTGGGCTACATTGATCCTACTACGTGAAGTTCCTACGAACGTCTGTATATCTCCAAATCCATGTACATCTAGTACAGGTGCTACAAGTGCAGTAAGGACCATAGCAATTGTGTCAGCAACTACTTCAACCACAACTTCTTATCCTTGGTGTTGTATTACTAGGACAATCACCCCTTCTCCATCCTCCAAGCGCACTAAAAAAGTAGTGGCATTTCTTGATATTTCAAGAAATAATTATTGGGTGGACACCGTTACTTCTTAGACACTGGGTCAGTTCTAGTAGGCACTTGTGTTCGGGCAACAGAAAACATCAAACCTGCTCTCTCTAGAAAAATCATTGATCCAGCCACTTGCTCAAGATGGCTCATCGCAGGGAAATAGATTGAAGGGTCTTCTCCTCCACCAGTTCATACTAATCACTCTTGTTGGCTCAAGAGCGTTTGTTAGATCTTGCATATGTGCTCCACGATTGTCTACAAGCCTAACCTTGTTGTTTATATAGGTAGTGGAGGTGGTTGCTACTCTTGCCTAAGTTGTGTTGTGTCTAGAGTCTTATCCTTCATCATCTCCCACCACGAGGTAATAGGGATGTGACAAAGTGTGTCGTTGGCATATCGTGCTATCCTTGCCCATTTGCACAATTTTCTGATTAGGCATGGAAAGGGTAGAGCTCGCCTTCCACGTTCATTTTTAGAAAATCTCTTCTCAATCTCTAGAAAAAGAAACTATGAAAGGTTGATAGGGAACTTTCCACTTAGAGTGGCACATGCACAAGTAGAGAAGACAGTAATCTTGTTGTGTCTTACTGTTGGATTCAAGTGGTAAGACATAATTTTTGAATAAACCTTTTCTACAATGGTTAGGGTGCCAAACTCCGTGAGTTCTACCCCATAGCACCACTTGATCCACTCCCCTTTTACCTCAGGGTCTGCTTATTTTGGGATCTCTGCCACATTAGCTTTGGTCTCTAGCAACCCCAGAGCTTATGCAATTGCTTCGATAGACTAAGAGATATGAATGTCTTTGATTCTTACTCTAGACCCGAGTTGCTGATTCATCCAGAAGAGGTAAGTATCTTCTAGGTACTATTCACCACTGGAGATGATGATTGGCCACATAGGAGAATTTTGCAATTAGGTTTTGACTTCCTCTAGTGCATTCTCTAGAAACAATCCAAAGTTCAACTCCTGAAGGACTATTTATTACAGCTCCCTCGGCTTGATAGCTTCAATACAAGCTTGGGTCAGGGTGACCTCAAGCCATGGCACTACCACAAGAGTCTCGTCCCTTTGCGATTATTTACCAAGGATGTCCATTTTGAGAATATGATGAACAAATTCCATGTCAGGTTCTTCACAAAGGGGGCTAGTTGCATGTGAGCCCTTTGCATGCTCTGGAGGTTGCACGCCTCATCCTCTTCCCATTCTAGGTTGCTTGTCCCTTGGTTGAGGTGGTCCTTCTCCCCTTGGATGCCTTGGTTTAGGTGCCATTTGTAGTCACAACATAACCATCAATTAAAATGTATATAAGTTTCTCAAAATAGCAATCATACACCTTCTCATTTTGACCAAGCTATGACAATGGCACATGCATCCTATTAGGTTCCCCAGAGTATAGTTGAGGGGTTAGAAAAAACAATAAGACATGAGTTGCAATTTATAGTGTTGTTTTTTGTTTTTTCTTATCTGTCCCCTAAGAGGTGTTAAGTCTTTGATAATTATAATAATAATTATAGCCCTCACCCCCTCCCCACCCACCCCCCAACGATGAAGAGCATACCTCTGGTTGCAAAAGGGATGAAAGAATGGTTGGATTGGGACACGTGGTGGAAATGTTTTGTGCTCGGAAAGAAGTGTTGACATAGAGAAATGGAAAAACTCCCCTAGCATTGTGAACAAATCAACAAATTCCAAAGGTGCAACAGGGGTATGTATAGAATTTTTTCCATGTGTTAATAGGGCCACGTAAATGAGGCTACATAAATGTAGGGAGATGTGTATACAGGGCCTAGTTGATGCAATTGTGCTACAAATGTTGACCTATGTTGACCATTAAGAAAAAATTCCAAAGCTGTAAATTGGGACACAACATGGGGGTGATTCGAGGTCGCAGAGACTAGAGAACAGTATGAGTGAAAGAGGAAGGAAGATTGCAACTAGAAGAAGAGTCAAAATGAGGAGAATATCATAGTATGGAACTTTGCGGATGAGGGACCATGCAATGGTTAGCACAAAAATGATCGACCAACCATATCAAGGGGATAGGAGACTAACAAACAGAACCAAAGGATATGCAAGTGGGTCCTCTGCATAGCAGGTGGTAGCCTCAGTAGCCCTTGCATATTGTCAACACAGGAGTTTGTGGGCCTCATAGTTAATTAATGGTGACTATGAGTTAATACCCAAATCCATGAGAACCAGCTAAAGAACTAGAAGTTCTAGTAGAGCACAATAGAAATTCAAAACATAGAACCAGTAGTGAGGTGAATAATGGAAAGCAAATGATGAAGAAGAGGGAGTGAGATGGAATTCCTAATGTTGGTCACATGAAATCCCTTGTGAAGTGTGTAATTAAGTGACCTAGTAGGATCCATCCTTAGTCCAAACCCAAAACCAACCATGTTGAATGACATCGCATCAACATTTGAAGACTAGTCCATCCCCTTGGCGTACAAGAATGCTCCCACAAACAACCACCACTCCAACATGAGTGAGCGAGAGGAAGTGAAAAAAGAGTTGAGTTAGAGGGGAAAAAGCAAGTCCCATAACTAGTGCTTATAGCCTATTAGAGGCAGTCTAAGGGGTGTGCTTTGAATTTTCATGTTCTTTTTTTCTTTTTTTCTTCTGAGAACCACACCATGCAAAGACCCATGCATTTTCACATGCACTTGGCCAAGGGGTGTGCTTTGAATCCTAATCATTTTTTTGTTGGTAATGAGAACCACACCATGCAAGGACAAATCGCCATGTAACTTCTAGTTAGGAGAGGATATGGAGTGGTAAGAAGTTCGTGAGGACACACACTCACATGCAAGGGAATAGAAAAGTATGAAGAATGTTGCATTCCCCTTAAAGTCACACCCTATTCAAACCATTGGGTCCTTCTCAAGTTTGGAATCTATGCAAGTCATGAATTAATTAAATTTGTTTTTAATTGAAAGGGATTGCATGTTTCTAAAAGAAAGAAAACCATGGAGTGGGTGGATGGGTGGATGACATGGGCTCACTACCTATTACATGGAATGAGAGTTCAACATGACTACCTAGAATAACAATGTGAAGGTGGGAGCTAGATATAATAGGTGGATCATATCATGAAACCCCATTGCAAAGAGAAACAACCGCACCAGTACATCCTGTGAAAATAAGATAGTTTATTAATGAAAAGTATAAAACAAATATATTTATAAAAATAAACAAAAAAATAAATAGATAAGTAAATAAAGAAAGAAAAAGTAAATAAGAATGGAAAACATGTGAACGATGTTGTAAAATAAAAACTTACAAAGGCAACTAAGGATCCAGTAGTATTGGTTAGCATGGAAGGTGATCTCCCCCACAACTAAGTTGAGAGGAGGAGATCCAAAAAATGAAACGAGGTTGGCTATGTGATGAGAGGGTAGTGGCACTGGTTCATTGAAGTTTGTGGAAGGGTTTTAATTATTGCATATTAACTAACTATGTTTTTGTGGGATCCTCAGGATTGTGTATAAGCAAGGCCTTAGAAGAAAAGGTTTCGGAAACAATATAAGGTCCCTCCCATAGTGTTTGAAACTTAGTACATTGCAGTACATGTGTGGGGTTCCAGTAGAGTACCTTATCTCCACGTCAAAATGTTACCTTTCAAATCCTAAGATCATGAAAGTTTTTATTATAGGCCTTGTGGATTTCATTTGATGATAGGGCTACTAGTCGATTCTCATCTAGCACATTGAAGTTGATGAGTTGCTCTCATTGTGCTAGTGATAAGTCAAGACCCAAGTCACTGGTGGTAGATAGTGTTTGGAGTTCTGCCTGAACTAGAAGTTTTGGTAGTTTCTTGTACACTAACTCATAAGGAGAGTAGCCTATAGGAAGTTTCCATGTGGAGTGATAGGCCTAGATGGCCTCATTAAGTTTTGTGCTCCAATCCCACCTATATTTGCTTAAGGTCCTAGTTAGGATCCTTGTGATCTCCCTATTTGTGACTTTGGCTTGCCCATTGCCTTAGGGGTGATAAGGTGTTGTAAATTTATGTTCAACCCCCAAATGTTGCATAAGTTTATGAAAAGTAGTGCCCGTGAAATGAGTTTTGTTGTTTGAAATGAGTGCATGTGGCACCCCAAACATATTCACAATTTGTTGTTGGATCGTGCAGTTGTGTTTGAGAAACAATCGATGATGGCTACCACCTCTGCCCACTTAGTACAGTAGTCTACAATGACGATGATGTATGCCTTCCTATTGGACATGGGTGTGATGGGACCCATGAAGTCAATGCCCCAAATATCGAAGGGTTCCAATGGCTGGATCCACTATTGGGGTTCTTCCATTCGTGCAATCATCCCACCATCTCTCTGACATTGTTCATAGGAGTAGGCAAACCATTACACATCTTTGAAGAGTGTGGGCCAGTAATATCCTGCAAGTAGGATCTTAATAGCCATGTGTTGTCTAGCATAGTGGCCCCCACAAGGGCCCTAGAAATCATCCTAAAGGACAATGTATCCACATTAGGGATGCACCATCAAACCAAGCCATCCACACACACCTTATAAAGGTGTCTATTGATCTCCATGAAGTGCTTGGCCTTGTGAAGAAACTACTGCTTCTTTTGATGATTCCACTCTTTTGTTAATTCTTATGTTGAGAGATAGGTAAGGATGTCATTGAACTAGGTTAATCCTATGGAGATCTCCTTATCGATTGCTCTAGCGAAGAGGAGTTCATCTAGAAATTTATCGAAGAGTGGCTCCTCCTCCTCTACATCGTTCCATCATAACCAAGATAAGTGATCAGCAATCACATTCTCAGTTCCCTTCCTATCTACCATAGTAAGGTCAAATTCCTAAAGGATCACAAGCCACCGTATGATACGGGGACTCATCGTTGGTTTGTTCATCAAGAACCGAATGGCACTATGGTCAGTATGTACAAACAGCTTGTACCCAAGCACATAGTGTCAAAATTTTTCCAAGGTGAACACCACCATCATTAATTCCCTTTCGATGGTGGTGTAGTTGAGCTAAGTACCCACAATGCTTCGGCTTGCATAGTCGATATAATATGGGCATCTCTGGCCATCCAACTATGTAAGCATAGCTCCCAATACATAATTAGACGCATCCATCATGATATGAAAAGGTCTGGACCAATCAGGTGCCTATAGAATTGGAGTTTCTATGAGTTTCTATTTGAGTGTTTGGAATGTGGATTCACATTCCCTAGTCCAAACAAATAGAACATCTTTCTTTGTGAGTTCCACCAACAGCTTGGTGATCTTTGAGAAATTCTCGATGAAGCATCGGTAATAACCAGTGTGGCCAAGGAATAACCAAACATCTTTTATAGTACTTGGTTGACTAGTAATTCCTTGGATGATTCTGATTTTCTTAGGATCTACACTAATCCCTTCTTGTAAAATCTAGTGCCCCAGAACAATGCCCTCTTGGACCATCAAGTGGCTCTTTTGCTAGTTGAGCCATAAATTTATTTCCACACATCTTTTTAAAGCTTTCTCAAAGTGGTCCAAGGCTTGTTCAAATGTTGCTCCATAGGTAGAGAAGTCATCCATGAAGACTTCCACCTCCTTACCAATCTGTTGCTGAAAGATGCTAAGGACAAGGTGTTGGAAGGTTGTAGGTGCATTGCATAGGCCAAAGAGCATCTTCTTATATGCGAAAGTTCCCTATGGACTTGTAAATGTTGTCTTGGCCTGGTCTTTGATTATGATTTGGATTTGGTTATAGCCACTATAGTCATCCAAAAAGCTATAGTAATAATGCCCTGCAATAGTATCCAACACTTGATCCACAAATGGAAGTGGGAAGTGATCCTTGAAGGCTTCCATGTTTAGTAGTCAGAAATCTATACAAACCCTCCATTTGCAACCCTTCTTTGACACAATAACAAGTGGGCTGATCCATTTGCTATCTAGAATAGAATAGATGAACCCTGCTTTCAAAAATTGTTCAATTTCATCCTTGACAACTTGCTTTAGTTTGGGGTTCAACCATCTTTGTGGTTTTCATTATGGCTTCATGGAGAAGTCGATATAGATCCAATGTTGGAATACCCTAGGGTCAACTCTTGTCAATTCATGATATGACCATGCAAAAGCAGCCATTCATTTGTTTACCATTTTTAGAAATTTCTTCTTTTTCTCAGGAGCAAGAGTGGCATTGATGATTACCAACTTGCCATTCTGCAAGAATGCATATTCCAGATTGGCTAGTAAGGTTTTTAGTTCGAAAGCTTTTAGGGATCTAGAGCTTTCCCCAATCATCAGTGTCATCAACAGTAGAGACTTGTTGATGGACCTTCTCCAATTCGTCCATGCTTTCCATATAGGCAAATACAAGGCCCTTATATGGTTCCATACATAAAGTGCTACTATCAGAGTCAATAGTCAACCACTAGGTATCTTCTTGATTCATGGTTGCTACGTGCAAGCATCGTTGAACTTGTGATTCTTCGGCACACAGACTGCATGCTTGAATAGATGTCTACTTAGCAGACCAAAGTTTCTACACATAGTTGCACCTTGATTCACTGTATGTGATGCATGGAATGTGCTTCTTCTCGATCTTTCCAAAAGGATTTTCTTTTTAAATTTCAAGAAAAAGATCTCGAACTCCTAATCATATGTCCACTATGCTAAGCTAGGCTCTCCCCATTATGATAGGTAAATTTCCCTTGCAATTATCAACTTGGATGACTAGGAAGTCAGCAAGATAGGACCACCCACAAACGGTGGTCACGATATCTTCTACCAATCCCAAGGGAACAGTTATGGATTGGTTTGCCAACTCGATCTGAATGTTGCATTTCTTCATCAAGGGTAGGTTCCAAGTCTTGTACATCTCATGTGAAATCAAATTGAAACTTGACCCCGAATCCAAGAGAGCTTTACATGGCTCATTTTCTACCACTTGAAGGTATATGAGGGGACTCCCTAAATCAGTCAATTGCCAAGGGAGATGACCTACCTTTATCCAGTCCATCATAGTGTGTGTTAGCATGATGGTTTGTACTATGGAGGGTGTTTGGTTGGAAGGTTGCTTGAATGGTTGAATGGTGGAGGAAATTGAAGGTTCAAAAGCATTGGCCACAAGTGAATGTGAGGGTATGTTTGGGTCATTAGGCCAAAAGAAAGGGAATTTCCATGGTTTTAATTTTAGTCCACTCAATTGAGAAGCTGACTGTAAGTTGACAGCCCTCATGGCATTACGTTGCTATGCCTATGGTGGTATCTCTCCCTGCATAGGTGGAGTAGGAGGTAGCTGAGTGGGGGATTGATGAGTAGGGATGGAAGGAGAAGGTGATGGAGGATATTATAGATGTGGGTCCTTCCCTCAGGGTGATGGATAATATGTTTGAAAGTATTCCAGGTGGTAGTAATGAGTTTGAAATAGCATGTGACTAGAAGAGTCCCGCAGGGAGACTAGTTTTTGAACGTAGTACCCATAAGGATCTAGTTGCCAGTAAGGGTACTATTGCCTTGGAGGTGGACTCCCCCACGATTGTAAATGTTTCCATTGTTGGTAATATTCATAGGGTTGTGGTGATGCTACACTTGGATAATATCCTTATTGTTGCTGGAACTTCCTAGGATTGCCTTGTAGATAAGGCAATCTTCAGGGTGTTTGCCTTCTTGCCAAACGAGGATTTAGCACATACACCCTAGACTCTTGTAGATGTGACACCACCGAGAAACATCCCTTAGGATGTTCGTACTAGCATATGTCACATCCATCATCCTTCTCTATGTCAAAGTCTGCAACATGTTCTACCACAGCAACTTTGCCCTTACCTTTATGGTAGGCACATTCAGCTTCTCGTCTCCTTTGTCTATCTCGCTCAATACTTCGCTCTTTGGATTTCTCCATGATTTTCAGGATGCTTTGGAATATTTCATCCAAATAATCCCACAGCTTGTCAACCTTGGCTGAAATTTCAAAGGAAAATTTTTGTATGGGCAAGGTTTTTCGGTTCACCATTGCATCCAGTGGTGATTCTTCCTCCTCTTCACAAAATTGGACTTTCCTCTTTCGGATGGAAGGGTCCTAATTATACTCTTTTGCACTCTTTTTTTTCCTTAATTCCCCTTCCTCTTTATCCACCTACTCAATAAGATGTTACAGTTGATGGGCCCTCAATTTAGATAGCCATCCCTGAGCGTAAATGCCCAAGGTCTTTCTTATTTTAAAGCGAAGCCCATCTATGATATGGCAGAGCTATTCCCATTGAGAGTAGCCATGACTAAGGAATTAGTGTAACAATGAGTAATATCTACCCATGGCTGCATTCAAGGGTTCATGACCACCCTGTTTCCACCCTTAGATTTATCGTCTCAAATTAGCCACTCTCGAGTAGGTTTGGTACTTATCATTAAAAATTTCTAGCATTGTACTTCATCGTTTGATTGATTCTGATTCTAAAGATTGGTACCAGCTTTTCACTTCCTTGATGAGTATTCAGGGGAACAACCTGAGTTTTTTCCAATCATTGTCTATGTTCTATAGGATGTAAGCATCATGAAATGCTTGCAAGTGAGTCTGTGGATCACAATTATATCCCCCTTCAAATTTGGGGATATTGTTCATGTCAAGGCACTTGATCTGACTATCTTTCAAATGCCTACTAGGTATTTGAACCTCCTTGGCTATGTTAAGCATGCTTCAAGTAGCCAGAAGTGGTTCATCCAAGCCATAGTCCTATTATTGGCCACAACATTTATGGCAATTTTGGCTGCCTCTCCTTTCTTAACAATGAGACTCGCATGATTAGTCACACTTTTTCTCACGTCATCCCTGTCAGTCTTTTCGATTTCCATCACCCCAAGTAGTCAAATCTTGGTGAAGACAAGGTGGAATGAGAAGATGAAGAAGAGGGAGGAGAACTACCACTACCCTGTTGTCGATCTCCTCCTCTACTCTGATGACGACCCTGATCTTCATGTCCATCTTTGCCTTTGCCATGATCTTTCTTGTGCAATCCCCCATCATCCTAGGGCTTCCAATTACTTGATTGTTTACTTTGTATGATGGACTGCATAATCTGATGCATTGGAGAAGGTTCGGCCAAATGGGAATTATGAAAAATAGGTTCATCATTTTCATGCAGGTCCTACAAGAATAAAGGGTTGCTAAACTATTTCCCCTTTATGTGTTCGTGGCATTTTGCCTGTTGCTGGTCCCATGCATGTTGTGCCTCATTAGGACGATAATCTTGGTAGTCATGATCCTCCATGATGTATTCCACATCGTAGTCCTGAATGCCCAGTCTAGTAAAATTTTGAAGTAGCATTTCAAGAACTGATCAATCAAGAGGTAATATGATGTTACCCTCCATGTCCCATCCTCGCAAGTGCTCATCCTAATGTAGGATAAAGGTGAAGTTGGGGATATACTCGTCTAGATGTGTGTATACAACCCGATACTCCTACAACACTAGTGGGTTGGATCCATCTCACCTATGAGAAGAAGACATTTTTGATGTTAGGTAACAACTCAACTGGTGTGCCTTATTCTTTTACTTAAACCACCTAGTGTGCGTAGATTTTACTATCCTGGGTCCGTTCCAACAAAGTGAATAATGATCTTACTAAGACTAGATAGCGCATGTAAGACTAACAGTCCCCAGCAATAGTGCCAATGATGAGCAACAAGGTACCACTACGCCCAACCATACAAATCATGGGCATTCATCCATGACTTGGTTGAATTCTGTAGACTACAAGCTCTTTCATATACCAAACTCTAGCTAGCAAAACCTTAGTTAGAATGGTCGTTGTCTTCCCAACCTCACTTGTGATATTCTAAAGCGATGGTTAAGTGAGATTGAGGCCAATGATTTTTATTGGTTTCCTTTTTATCTTTTAAAATCTAATTCTTTAATTGTAGGAAATGGAAAGTTGTGTAAATTATAATTGTTCTACTCTATTTCTTAACTCTCCCTAGCATAAGCAACCGATCCCATCTTCTGTGCACATCTTGAACATACCTTAACCACCACTGGGTTACTAGACATTAAGCATCACTAGGTTACCAAGTGGTTGATATATATTCGAGATGGTCGTGCCTATGATTCTCATATAATATGAAAGGACAATAACAGTAAAGTGATAACAATAAAAGCTTCTAGAATTATTAAAGCATTGAAATATTAAACTATTAAAATGCTTAAGTGATTAAATCCAAATGCTACAAGGAATGCTCAAAAAGCTTGTCTTTATTTTCGGTCACACCAATGGGCTTAGGTACATTAGCACTCGAATAAAGAGTTGTACACCTTTCTCACACCTATTTTGGGCACCTGGAAAATATTCTAACTCTTACGGGAACAAATTGTGAGAGTTTAGCTACAACTACTCCAAAAGATGCCATAAATGCTACGGGTGCATGCATATTTATAACAAGAGATAAACTCTACGTTAACGGGGTCACATTAATGCATGGACGGATATGTCGATGAGGTCACATCAACATGGCCGTGTCAACAAGGCTTCGTTAACACAACCCAGTCAACGTATCAACTGAACACTTCATCAATGTTGTTCACTTCAATTTTCTTTAGTATAGATCCTATCATTTATCCTATGAGAGCTTTCATCATGTGATGCAATCTTGGTGTTATGTGAAGAAGACATGATTTTACCTAATAACATGTGTGACTTAAAATATTAATATTTTTCTAAAAGATAGATCATTAATACATTTACAACGATCATGTGTAATATAACTAATCTAGATAACTAGCACCATCCCCAACAATAATACCAATGATGAGTAGTGAGGTACCCCTACACCCAACCATATGAATCACAAGTGTTCAGGCACAATCTAGTTGAATTCTGTAGATGGGACTAGTTGTGGAATCTAGATCATTATGTCTTGATCCAGTTTTTTGTCTTCCCACTTGGACTAGTGCTAGCTTTGTCACGTATAGTTTAGTCCAGAGTGAAGCATAAAATTTTTATTATTTTATATTTTATTTTTCTACAATTAACAATAGGTTGAAACTCAATTTATAATCAATTCAACTAATCTAATTGCTAATTAATGATCAACTACCCTAACATAAGTATCTAATCCCACTTTCCATGCACATTTTGAACATGTATGACACTGTTGGGTTACCAAATGTTAAGCATTGCTAGGATTACCAAGAGTCATATGCATCTTCGAAGTGGTTGTACTTATGTGCTTAGTTAATATACATGGAAATGTAAATATTAACTAAGTACATGAAAAGTAAATTTCATGGAAAGTAAATCTAATATTATTCAAAGTGCTACAATGAATAAGAATCAATATCAATCTTATTGCTGTTCATGGAATGTATCCAGGTACATTACCACTAGAATAAGACTCCGTACAACTGACTCAAATCCACTCTATAGGCACTCACTGACTATTTTCTAAGATTCTGCAATAAAACTCAAGAGTCTAGCTACTCTATTGAAAAACTTATGCTCAAACTATGCGCCCAAGTGCTATATTTATAGGTTGGCACACATCGCGAGATATTGGATATCCAACATCACATCTAGGCCCTTGATATCGGGGCTCTAATATCATACATTTGATATCAGAGCTAACAAAAATTAACCTTTTATTCAAAAATATGTAATGGCATGCATCGAGGCATCTATGTCAATGAATTTGCATCAACATGGCTACATCAATGTAGCCAATAGATGCGATAGCATGCATCAAGTCATCTACCTCAACATAGTTGTGTTAACACAACCAACTGATGCTTCATCAAATTACTAAGCTAATATGTGTTAACAGTCAAAGTTAGATTTTACTCATTCTATCATTAGCTATCATATGATGAATTGTAAATATTACACTAAGAAAATACTAAATAATATGGGAAAATAAATCTAAGCTAATTGAAAGTATTGTAATGAACAAGAATCCATCTCTATCTTTATTTCCATCATGAATGTGTTAAGTTACAATCTACTCAAATAAAAATACTAGACAATAGACATAGATTCATATTGTAGATACCCATTAACTGTTACATAAAAATGAGAAATCAAACTAACAACATTTACCTATTATGTAACCAAATGGTTCCATAAATGTTGCTGATGACTACAAATTTACAGGTAAAACTAACTATTAAGTATCCTCTTTTTCCCTAGCTTTATTTGGTTTTCTTAATATGTTTATTCATTTTTTCTTCTTCTTCCTTTTTATCTCTTATTTTCTTGTTTGACTCTCTTTTTCTTCTTTATTCCCTTATCTCCATTATTCTCAATACATTGGTAAGGATCTAAATATTCTACTCTACTTTGTTAAAGGTGTGTTAAGTGTGACAATAAATATTTTGTTTCATTCATGTCTTCTTTCTATGTGGCATAGTCTTATTATTAGTGTATAGTTAATGCCATTTTTTTCCTCTTTTCTTACTTTTTCTATTTGTTTTTAACTCTCTATAGGTATATCATCACTAGCATCTACACTAACTTCATCAACACTACATCTACACTAACTTCATCAACCCTTGATGAAGTTTCATTAAGTCAATGCATTGACACGACCGCGTATACACAGTCGCATCGACGTGGCCCCGTTTACGCAACCACCTATCCTGGGCTATAAATAAGAGGGCCCTCCACCTCATTTGGACCCTTTTGTCATTTGTAGCTAGACTCTTTTAGTTTGCTTCCATATGAGTTAGATTATTTTCCCAGTGCATGCCCACAGTGTGATGTTTGTAATTGTACGGAACCTTTATTCAAGTGTGACGTACTTGGATGCACACATGATTGGAAATAAAGATCGAGATTACTTCATCATTGCAGCATTCACTTAGTTTTAATTATTTAATTGTTATTGTTATTTATTTCTTTCTTAGTTAATATTTATTTATCGTCATTTACTATTCTTGTTGTTAAATGCAGAATGAGTAGAACTTAATCACGAGCATTTAAGTGACTACTTGGTAACCCAGCAGCGTACCTAGGATCTACGCTTGGTAATCCCAGTAGTAGTCATGCACAAGGTCCAAGATGTGTACCGATGATTAAGTAACGGATGCTCATCGCACTTAGGTTAGCTTAGACTTCATTTCCTATTACTCATTAGTTTAATCAATATTATTCTCCATTGTCTCTAGGAGTAGCATTAGTTTAGGATCACATCATATGCCTCACTCTGGACTAAACCATACATGACAAAGCAATACTAGTCTAGGTGGGAAGATAGCAAGCTGCGATCAATGTGTAACTATCTAGATACCACAACTAGCCTGTCCGTGGAGTTCAACTGAATCGTGCATGAACGCTCGTATTCGTATGGTTGGGCGTAGGGGTACCTCGCCGCTCATCATTGGCACCATTGTCGAGGATGGTGATAGTTATCTAGATCAGTTATATCATACAAGGTCACTGTAACAAGTATTAACAATATATCCTTTAGAAAAAAAAAGAAATTAAATTAAATTCAAAAAAATCACACACAAATTTATAACCATGTCTCTCTCACAAGACTATAACAACGCAACCACTAGTAGGGAAATTCATTGGAGAACCAATGAATATTATGACAATGAAGATTGGAGTACACAACCCGAGGTGGGGGTTTCTTATAAACATAAACGAAGACAACATCGTCCCAATGCACAAAAGCATAACATACCTAATGACGATGAACCCCTATTGGCCACTAGAAGCTTAACGGAAATACAGGAGGCTGTTCGAATAGCCCGCAGGCATCGTAAGGAAAGTACTCTACCCATGCTTGATTTAAAAAACTTTCCCAAGTTTTCAAGAGGCAATGATTCAAATCCGCAATAATATTTACAAGCCTTCTATGATGCCTGTACATGGAACAATATTGATAATGGATGGCAAAAGCTTAAGCTCTTTCCTTTGACACTCGTTGGCCAAGCAAAAGTACGGTATAGGTCATTAAAACCAAAATCAATTCGATGTTGGTCAACAATGGTAGAACTTTTCAACGAAAGATATCAAACCCATGCGAGAGTGTCAACCTTGAGGAGACAAATCCAAGAATGGAAACAAGTGCAACATGAACCCTTGGACATGGCCTTAGAAATATATTATGCACTGTCAAACAACTACCTAGGCCATGGGTTCTCTGAGGAAAGGCTAATGTACCATATCATAGATGTGCTCCATAATGAAACAAGCGAGACCCTAGGGATGTACGCCTAAGGTCAACTATATGAGCTATGAACCCATCAACTCCAAGAGCTTATTAAGCAGATAGTCAAAGAAGAAGGAGAAATAGCCAAATGGGAGAATGTTGAAAGTTCTCAATAGGACCAAAATGTTAACTTAACAAGGGTCCATGATCATGAAGAGGAGCAATCAACTCACTTTAAGGAGGTGGAATCATCTTTGCCAATCCTGCAATCACTAGATGAAATTGAGGTAAAGATTAATAAGATGACGGACTGGGTACATGAAAGATGTGGAGAATATTCCAACATTATTAGAAGAAAAACTATGCCAAATCGAGAAATAGGACAGGATACCATGGAACAATCGAAACAAAGGGTAGAAGAGAATAAGAATAAGAACTCAACTACCAATCATATGTATCAATGTAACGTCTGTTTGTATGATCAATCCAAAGGCCAATGTCTAGTTTTGTCACATTTACATGAGCATTGGGGAGGAATGTTACATCCAGATTTCATAAAGAAATATCAGGTTCAACACAGTGGCAAAAACCTCAATCGTGGGGGAGGCCATTGCCAATTGGACCATACCCTTCGTATGTCCCAGCACCAAATGATTATTATGTTCAACACCCTGTTTCTCCAATGGGATCAACATCCTCTACCTCACCTCATCGTTATCATTCTCCTAAGTACTATCCACCCATGTCCTCTCCAAGAAGATCACCACCTCATGTGCCCTACACTTCTCCTCAACCTCAATATTCCCATACTTCATGCCCTTCTACATCAACACCAGCTATGCCAGAAGATTTTTCACCATAGCACCAACCCACAAATGTTACTTCTGCTACTACTATCAACAGTAGTGGAGGTCCTTCACAACATCGAAGGCATCCCTTCTTTAGACATGACCGTTGAAAGGGACACCACAGTTCAGAAACCATTGCATTCACCAACTTAGCACAAATCCAACACTATGGTGCATCTTCCTCTTCAAACCCAATGCCTCATGTTACTTCATCAAGGCCACCAATTAACACTCCAACAATCATACTACCCAATGAACACAGGAATGGAGAGCGACAAACCAATCCTTGCATACCATCTTCCAGTCACAAACATCATAGTGGGTCAACTCGTTATTTGAGAACCACATCTTATAAATTGCCCCACTATGCTTACTATAATCAAGTGTGTGAACCCCGATGGGGTACGTATGATCAAGTTCCAATATTTCCAACATGCGAGGATCCTCACCTTCCATTTATTAATTCTAGCCATGCTCAACTGTTTAGTTATGGGAGGTATCCTCCATTCTAGCAACACAGAAATAATAAATGTTTTCTATTTCTTTAACTTTTCAACTTTTTGTTTTCCAGATTTTCACCTTTTAACTTATTGTTTTATCTTTTTGTCTTTTTATCTTTTCATGAGTAATCTCATCCATGAATAAAACACTCATGTGGCTCGTTGGTTGAGGTGTGTTCTATGCTATCAAGTCTTGGTGATCAATTATTTGGATAGTGAGCCCACTACACCCACACATCCACTTTATAAATAAGAGGTTCTGTTCGAGGGTACAGTGATATTCTTGACATTTTTGAACCTAAAATTAATTTTATGTTCATTGTGCCCAGAATGAAGAAGGATGGACCAAGAGGAAATGATTAGGGTGTGACATCAAGGGGACTTGTGGATTCTCTTTGGTGACATCTGTGGGAGTTATCATGCAATGTGGTTGTACTAAGATCCTTGTAAATCTAATGAAAAATGGGAGTAAGAGTAATCAAAAGGGCACTCAAAAATCAAATACTGTTCTAGGGGATCCCACTAGAAAGACATGCACCCATGCCTAAAGGTTGGCGATTTCTCTGGATTCAGTGAAGTGAAAAAAAAAGAGAGAGAAAGAAAGAGAAAAAGCAAAAGAAAAAGGAAGTGCCACAAAACAAAATAACTCCTCCCTTGAACAAAACGCCAAGTGATCGTACGCCTTGTTGTTATGGTACTCTCATAGTTGCTCATCATGGGATGGAACAATGCGATGTCACTGATTAGAGGAATGGACTTGGTCCTGATCTTGGAATGACGGGTTAAATGACACGTTAATCATTCTTTAAACTCAAGGTTCATTATGCCCTGAGTAAGTTACCTCACGTTCCAATCTCTGCAATCCTTTCTCCGATTCATTCCATCTCGCTGTTCATGTATTTGTGACTCGTGTCTTGTGTAGCATTGAATTCATACCTTATCACAGTGGTATCAACATGTGTGTGTTTTGTTGCATTGGTATAGATTACATTTCAACCTTCTAATGCCTACTGACATTTTAAGGTGTGGTTACACAAGGGCATTATAGGTTGGAACCTGCGTTGGGAAGGACCCATTTGCGTGACTTTTGTAATTTGTACTTATTGCATGCCACCACATCATCTTATACCCTTCGAGTATTTCATTGCCAAATATATTCTTTCCTTTGTCATTATTTTATCAAACATTCCCCAAAACCAGGTCCGACATTAAAAATTTTAGGGCAACTTCCTTGAAAATTTTCTAACTCTAAAATCACACTAAGTAAAGAATTCAACATTTATTAAAGGCAATGAGTAAGGTATGAAATCATTGAACTCTTTTCAAATAACCTTACTAATAATTGATCCTTGTGTGATTATAGATGGCCCCTAAAAGGAGACAACAAGGAGGACCTTCTCAAGGTACAACCGAATGACCTGGGGGAGGCAGAGGTCAAGGACCTCGTGCAGAACATGCAGGGTAGAAGGTAATCATTCAGCATCCATCATAAAACTCATGTTACTGCATAATCTATCCAAGCAAAGGGAGGAGAGGTCAAGGCCCGAGCCTATGAAGAGGAATGATGGCTATTTGTGGCATGGCATGTCAAGGCCAATCAAGAGTTCCCACAGCTGCCGTGTCCATGAAAAGTGCTGACTCCATCAAACATTGGAACATCAACATGGACAGCTCATAATACTCAAATAGAAGAGGAGAAACATCAGGTGCTTCTTCAATGGTATCAATCTCAGAAGCCTGATGCACAGGACAAAGGAAAGGCACCCATGGAGGAGCCACCACTACCGAGAACCCCATGAGTTCCACAAATTTTGTCATTTTGTGTCTGTGTCCCAATTTTTTCATATCCACTGCAGCATGAATAAATTTCTAGTTAGTCAATAATCCCATACCTATCCACTGTGTATTCAATTGAGCTTGTTCCTTACTTTCTTTGACTCGAGGATGAGTTTTTACTCAGTCGTGGGGGTATGATGAAGTGTCATTAAGTCGATGCGTTGACGGGGCCGCGTATACG
>MNCI01009176.1:48227-107573 GCA_015680685.1 Gnetum montanum | reverse complement strand
TTAGTTAATATTTATTTATCATCATTTACTATTCCTGTTGTTAAATGCAGAATGAGTACAACTTAATCACGAGCATTTAAGTGTGACTACTTGGTAACCCAGCAGCGTACCTAGGATCTACGCTTGGTAATCCCAATAGTAGTCGTGCATGAGGTCCAAGATGTGTACAGATGATTAAGGAACAGATGCTTATTGCACTTAGGTTAGCTTAGACTTCATTTCCTATTACTCATTAGTTTAATCAATATTATTCTCCATTGTCTCTAGGAGTAGCATTAGTTTAGGATCACATCATACGCCTCACTTTGGACTAAACCATACGTGACAAAGTAATACTAGTCTAGGTGGGAAGACAGCGAACTACGATCAACGTGTAACTATTTAGATACCACAACTAGCCTGTCCACGGAGTTCGACTGGATCATGCGTGAACACTCGTATTCGTATGGTTGGGTGTAGGGGTACCTCGCCACTCATCAACCCTTTTATTGGATAGTTCATTAATATTTAGCACTATAATGTTGGACCTATTCTTTTCTCCTAGTAGCCACATTGAGTTTGCTACATTCATGAAATTGTTTCGTCTTTCCTTTTCTTCAAATAATTATTCTTCACCTTCATCACTAGAAGTAAGGTTGAAATTAATAATCATCGTCAATTTATTCTTTTTTAAACTTCTATAACCCATCTCCTTGATATTGGTCATTTTTTCCATTCAATGAAACAATGGTTTATGATTAAAAATGAGTTGTGTCTTAAAATTTTTATTTGAACCAATATGTTTTAAAAGAGTTCATTGGATTAAAATGACTGATGGATATTCATTGACTGAAAGATGGTAGAAATATTGTGTTATTTGCAAAGCCCAATAAAACCCACCCAAGCTAGATCTCTCTGGGTAATTGGTTGAATGGAGTTACATTGCTACATCTCTCTAGGTAATCGGTTGAATGGAGTTTAGATTGGTGAAATGGAATTTTAGAAGCATAACACTAAGCAACTTCCTTAAATTTTTAAGATTCAATCATCCTGTCTAAGATGAAATATAATCAGGCTTGATATAAATATATAGGATGAGCTGCATTGTTAAGATTCAATCATCCTGGCTAAGATGAAATATAATAAGGCTTGATATAGATATATAGGATGAGCTGCATTGTTAAGATTCAATCATCCTGGCTAAGATGAAATATAATAAGGCTTGATATAAATATATAGGATGAGCTGCATTGTTAAGATTCAATCATCCTGGCTAAGATGAAATATAATAAGGCTTGATATAGATATATAGGATGAGCTGCATTGTTAAGATTCAATCATCCTGGCTAAGATGAAATATAATAAGGCTTGATATAAATATATAGGATGAGCTGCATTGTTAAGATTCAATCATCCTGGCTAAGATGAAATATAATAAGGCTTGATATAGATATATAGGATGAGCTGCATTGTTAAGATTCAATCATCCTGGCTAAGATGAAATATAATAAGGCTTGATATAGATATATAGGATGAGCTGCATTGTTAAGATTCAATCATCCTGGCTAAGATGAAATATAATAAGGCTTGATATAGATATATAGGATGAGCTGCATTGTTAAGATTCAATCATCCTGGCTAAGATGAAATATAATAAGGCTTGATATAGATATATAGGATGAGCTGCATGTGTAAGCATAAAAACAAAAAAAGAGAGAGAGAAAAAGAGGCAAAGGCCAAATCAAAGATGGAGGCCGTTATTATAGACATCTGTGAAACATCATTAAATGGATAAGATTTTTGAACAATTTTCTTATTTAATAACTATTCTGATTGTGGTCAGCAATTATAATGTTACAAACTACGGTAAAATAAGTCTGTGCACACAGAATTTACTTCAATAGAGTACGAGTAAAATAAACGGTCCATGGAAATAATGCAATTGTTTAAAATCTAAGGTGAATCGAAAGCTTACGAAGGTTCAATACACCGATTTCTCACAAAAATTTCGAAGGCCTAATTTCCGCATCATTAACTGAACTTCCTAACTTTGCGGAAGTTAATTACTCCTATAATGACTTTCAAAGGTTTACCCCCTTCACTGAGATTCTAAAACTTTAAATATATATATATATATATATATATATATGTCCCTACAGAACCCATCCTGATGATAGAACTAGGAATTGAAAAAATGATGATGCCTGATGAATCTCCTTCAGAGCAACGGAAAACTTGGATCAAATTCACAACATGCAGTCCCTGTGATTGCATTCTTTTGATCGAATCAAATGCATCTTCAAATCGAACAACTTAAGCATAGGCGGCCAGCATGGCGTTGCATGTTACTGTGCATAACATTTGGTCAAACACCTATCCTGCATCTTCCACGTTACCACATTTTGGCATTAAAATTGATCAATCCCAACTACTTTTGAATATTGAATATTGAAGATTTCTTATAAGCATGGCTTGTTAAAGACATCAATTCAACTACTTTGTTTTAAGTTTGTCAGTTCATTTCTTCTCATTTTGTTTTAGTTACTTAGCTAATAGTTTAGATAGTATCGTGCTTGGCATTTAATTTTGGGATTTTTCTAGGTTGCCTTTATAGCTTTATTTTTGTGCAATATTAGACTTCTATTAAGGATTGCAATATAAAAGCTTATGTTGTAAAAGAGAATCTTGAGCATTTTAATAGTAATGTCTTAACAAAATTGCTTGTTTGAGCATACAGAATCTAGGAAAATCTTTGGCATTTTGAGATAATTGAAATAGTTTCATTGTTTTAAAGTGTATTGCCTTGGTATTTCAATCCTAAAATTGTCAAAATATTTTGAAGGCTTTATTGAATGCAATTTTCGACAACTGTTAACTAGCAAAAATAGAAGCTCGTACTTTGTTATTTACAAAACATTTTTGGTAGTATAATAAAATTGTCCTTTACGAAATTGCTTGTTGACCTCAGAGGGTTTGAACAATTCATAGTTAGATTGTATTGGAATAGCTTTAGTGCAAAGTTTTTCCTCGTGTTAATTTATCTTGCTTAAATATTTGAGATTTCACACAAATCTGCTTTCTTTTCTTTCTCTTTTTAAGTCCATTGAATCTCACTCTATTTTTAGTTTTACTGTGGAATTTTCTCTCTAGGAAAAATTAGGAATAGATTGGCAAAATTGTGCTCAAAAACTTTTATAAAATTTTATTTGTTACAAGTAATGTACTAGAGGGACTATATAGACTAAGTGATTTGACAAAATAGGAATCTTCGATAACTCACAGTATTCGACAAAGTTAGCTAAATTTCTTTTATGATAGCCAATTACAATTTCATACATAACCCAACCATTTCAAAATCCAAACAAACACATACTTATGTTTAGTTCCTTTCATAACCATTGAATCTATTTAGAGGTATCTTGGCCTCAGTGTTGCTAGAGACCAACAATTACCTAAACCTTGTTTGAATAACACGTTCATTTCCCATGACCTCAGTCATGGGCCCAAAGGCCAAATGGTTTCCAACACTTGAAAATCAATATCAAATTTTATCTCCATCATCAATTCTTATACAATTTTCATTTTTGATCTCAAATTGATATCCAACATTTAGTCCTACAATAGTTTCATCTTCTAGATGATTTTTAGGACTACCTCTTAAACTTGACTTCAAAACTAATGTTAACATTGCTTTTATCTTTATTTTTGATCCTTATTTCAAGTCAATGTTAAAATTGATAGCTAACATAGATTTTATTATTAGTTCTTTAGCATCTAAATTGACATTAAAGTATTTGTTCAATATTTATTTCATTATTGATTTTAGTCTTTAACTAGAATCAACATCAAACCTAATGTCAGACATTAATTTGTACATCAATTTGCTTCATATTGATTACAAGGCCAAAATCTTGCAGATCCTCAGGTATAAATAAAAGATCCTAACTTTTCATTTTGATCTACAATTTTAACACCATAGTAAATATTTCAAATGCTTGAAATCTTTTTCTAACTCACATTAGAGTTCTTTCATCTTAAGATCTATAGTACCATCATAACTACTTTAGACATTAGTATGAATCTCTCAAGTTTATTTATACTTTTTTAAAACTTATAGGTTTCAAAGCTAAGATTGATATCACTTGGCCATGTTGGTTTCTCCAACATTGATTTTAGTCTTCTAAATTCCTTTATGGAATTGACATCAACATCAACATTGCTATGTTAAGTTTTAGAGTCTAGAATTGATGCCTAATCTCTTCAACTTTGCTTGAAGGTCGGATAGGATCCATAGCTTGTAGCAATTTCCTTTAGGTTTAGTAGTTCTCTCTTCCCTTATCACTAGTTTGATCATAATCTCACTTTATTTTAGTAACTTATTCATACTTCTCTTCCTAATATTTATACATGTATGTATTTTTTGCTTTTATTTTATAGTAGTTCATTTTTGGATTTTTTTTCTCTTTTTATGTGCTATGAGTGTTTATTTCTACTCATATGTACATTTAATAAAGGAATCATGCCTCTTTAATTGGAAAGAACATTTCCCCCACAACATTAGCATGATCACTTAATGTGTTCATATAGTGTAATGTCCCAATGTGATTATGTTAGTGTCATCATGCCATTGCAATTACACTAGGACATCACATTGAATAAGTAAAAAGGTATAACATTCATGTTTGGACTTTGTTTTCAACAAATAAACAGTTTTTTCTTATGGTTTTTAAGCCTTTTGGATGAACTGATAAAGTCACATATTTAATTTGAGATTATCTTAATTAGATTTACAATGTGTAGATCTTATAAGCTAAAACGTTGAAGAATCTATTATTATGATGTCAAAACATGTTGAATGTTACCAAGAATTGTTGAATGTTTAATGTTAAAGATGCTTCTAGGTCAAGATTTTAGGTGATAAGGATGAGTTAAAGTTTCTTCAAAGGTAAGAGTTTCTTATTTCTTTTGTAGAAGCTCTATATGATTCAAATGTTGGACTTATTATTTTTCTGATGGTTAAGAATGAGGTTATATCCTCTTAGCCAAATTATAGATATATCTATTATATATATCTAACCTAAAAACATATTATATAAGTAAAAGTAAAAAAGTTACTCATAAGAAAAATAGATACAAATAAAATACAATTCAATCTAAAATTTATGTGCTATTATTTTGTTATTTTCAAAATTTTAATTTTTTCATTATATCCTCATGACTTGCAAGTTTTTTGTTAAAGCATAGGTCATTAGACTAGTTAATACCTTTATAATTTGCAAGTTTTAAGATGCCAATAAATCTTATAGTTTTGAAATTAATTTAAACCAATCTAAAAAGCATATCTTATTAATGATTTAAATTTTTTTCCTCTAGATCAAAGGTCAAAGGAATGTAAAGCTCTTTATAGATTCCATATTACCTTAACCATCAATAATAATCCTTATAGAACTACATCACCCTAAATTCTTGTGAATGACATCACAGGGATATGTAGGCTTATTGGAGAGCCTTTAGCCTTCCTAGCTTGGGCACTGCCCTTTCTTTATGGAGTGGGGACATAGGATTCGATGTGCATAGTTTAGGATAATTCCTTGCTATCTTTTTGTGATGTCCTAGAACAAAGTGTACTTTGTTAAGTCCCTGTGTGTATACATGTGTATGTCCTAGATCATTATACAAGAATGTTACCTAAGGTATACTTGCTACACTTCTAACTAATATCTAACAAGTGCCATAGCTTCTCTATGAACAGTATGGTGTAGTCCATCTTAAGTCTACTCTTCATTCTTTACTAACTTACTACTTAATGATAGTGCCATATGATGCTTTTCAAGGATGGCATCGTAACACTTGGTATTAGAGCTAGGTTGTGCTTCTTGTGTTTGTGATTCATATGAACAGTTTCTTGTATGAAAAAAAATAAAAATAAGGAGCCAAAATCTTGGTGTTATTCTTCCTAGTTCTTATGAACATAATGAGCTAGTTATAGATGACAATCTAGAAGATTAGATGCACAAAGATTAGAAGGTACACAAGGATGAGAACATGGAAATGAATGTTGATAGGATTAACCCTTTAAAAAGATGTAAGAGCTATTGAGCTAGTAACTAGAAGTTGATCATGTAATCCTCCATTGCTTGTTTGCTGCTAAGTAGGTGAGGATGGTCCAAGAAATTATGAATCTTATGAACATTCCCTACCTACAGGAGCAAAAGTTGAGCATAAAGCATAATCTTTCTATAGCCTAAGATTTTGTTATATGAACCCTTGTGGATTATATAGGAGATGTTATTAATAACATGTATGTTTTCATAGGAGACATCTTGGCCAAGTTGATAAACATGTAAGGTGAGAATAAACAAACTTAAAGAACCAATTGATTATGCAAGCAAAAGAAATTCCATATAGATGTATGCACACAAATTTTGGGTCAAGAAGACAAAATTCTATAAATGAGATCATGATAATAAACTCATTGATATCTACCTCTTCAAAATAAAATAGTTCCTGGAGATACACGAGTACCCTAATGACACTCAAGTTCACATTTCTTTCCTTTTGGGGGGAAGCAAGTAATTTGTAAAAACTTGATGGCTTGGCATCTATTAGGAGATAAAATCTATGATATCTTGAATAAATATTGAGACATGGAAAGAATTTCAGATGACCCTAATAAAAAACTTTCACCTAGGTAATTTCATTGATAAAGCTTAGGCAAACTTAAAGGAGATGTAGTGAATTGAAAAGCTAGAAGAGTACATCAAGAAGTATAAATAACTGATGTTGCTAGTTTCCAATATCAATGAGCTAGGAAAGTATTGGCTTCTTTTCAATAGCTTGAGACAATAATGATGAAACATCAATAAGGTGACTATGTTGATGTATCCTTGTTGATGCATCTCAGGATGCATTGACATAGGTACATCAATGCTGATGTAGGAATTGACTATATAAATGTGCATACCCATCACATTTATGGTACCTTTTGATTGTTTCCTTAGCTAAACTCTTGTAGTTTCTTCCCATAGAAGTTAAAAAAATTTCTTTGAGTGGTTTTAGTATGAATTAAAGTAATTGTACAGTATCTTATTTGAGTGCACATGTACTTGGACACATGTGCATGAATGGAAATAAATTTGAGATTTCTCCTACCCATTGTAGCACTTGGATTAACATAACTTTACTTTCCATTAGTTTACTTTACATGCAATTTACTTTCTCATTATTAAGAAATTAATACTATCATTTCTAGGCAATGTAAGTATGACCACTTTGAGTAGAATATATTAACACTTGCTAATCCTAGTAGTGGATACTTGGTATGCCCAGTAGTAGACACTTGGTAACCTAACAATGTCAGTATATTTTCAAGATATGTATGGAAAATGGGAATGAATACTCCATGTTTAGGCTAGTTAGTTAATTTAAATACAAAATATTTATTTACTTATTCATTTTTTAAGCAAAGAAAATAAAAAAATTATAAAAATAAACATCTTACACCTTAATCACACTTAATCATATGCACAGATTAACACAAGTATTGATTCAAGAGACAAAGACTAACAATTACATATTTCACCATCTAGGAATATTAGCCACTTAGGTAAATAAGATTCACAAAATTTGACCAAATCACACATACACGTTAGTGACTTATGTGATTGGGCATAGTGAATACTTGCTGCTCATCATTAATGTCCTTACCTAGGACTATTTTAGTTAAGTGTGCTAAGAATTCATAGATAGTGGAATCATGAAAAGTTGTTGTAAGGAGAAAATAATGTATTATTTTTTAAACAAAATAATAATAATATTTTCTTAGTGCACACTTTATCAAAAAAATTAAGATGGCTTCTTCTCATAGGAATGATTAATCATCACTTGTGTATGACTTCAACCAATAGCATGACAAAACTAAAAATACTACTGATGAAAAACCTTAACTGAAAGTAGTCTATGTACATCTGGATCATTACTATCTAGACTTCACTTTCATCCTTCATCAAGATGAATAGCTACATTAGAGGGATTTGGAGGGCAACATTTTGTTACCTCCTAATCATTCTATTCCCTCAATTCTCATGAAAAATCTCATGAAATTTGGGCTTGAATCAATAGGACTAGATTATGAGGTAATAGACCATCTCTCCAAAGACTATTAGCCTACAAATACACAACTTAGAAAAGATCAATGTATTCTAGCATGTTATGAAGCCTCTAAGGGTAAGAAGGTATTCATATCATTGTTTGTACAACCACAAAAGGAGGATCCTAAATTAATATTAGGGTAATCTCAACATGAAGAACCTTATCCTTTTGATGTAGAAGACACACTTCACCAACAGTTATAATTGACTTGGTGGATAACTATGTTGAAAGAGGAATAGGATCTAGAACTAGGATAAACTCAAGGAAAAGGTCTCTAAACTATTCATAAAAATAAAAAGAACAATCAATGAACCACATTAGAAGGACCAGTAGGCACCACTATCCTAGCCCTCCACCTTCGTCATTCTTTTTATCATCAAACTCTAATAGGAGGAAGAATGATTGAGACCGAAGGAGGAATGATTAGGACTAAGATAAAGATGACTGAAGATTCTATCGTAGTAATGGGAAAAGAGAGCATAGTCAACTACAAGAAGAAGAGAAGAATCATTAAGAATGAAGGCATGGCAAGTCACATCATAAGTGACATAACCATAAATATAATGACTATGATGAATAATTTTTGGTTGGAAGAAGCATAATTAATATTTCAAAAGTAGTTTGAATCTCTACTAGCGATCAAAGAAATAGTAGAATCAAATGGCTTAACATGAAAAACATCCCTAAATTTGAATAAGGATATAATACTAATCCACAACATCATTTACAGGCCTTCCATGATACTTGTGCCTTTTAGAACATTGAGAATGAGTGGCAGAAACTCAAACTAATTACAAGGATAAAATTGATACCAATCCTTACAACCAAAATCTATTCATAGATAGAGTAAAATGATGGAGCTATTTAATGCTAAGTATCAAATGTACTTTAGGATGTCCAATTTGAAAAAAAAAAAGTCAAGGGTGGAAATAAGGTAATTACAAACTCCTTGATGTAGCCCTAGGTAGGTATTAGTCTCTTTTGCACTACTACCTAGGTCACGGGTTCTCTCAAAAGGAACAACTTTGACACATAATAGATGGACTCCAAAACAAAAACAAAGAAACTATTGGGGTTTATGCCCAAGAAATATTTTCAAAAATGAGGATTCATTGAATTCAAAGACTCATCGAACAAATGGCTAAGGAAGAAGAAGAATTGAAAAATAGGAAAGTACAAAATAGTACAATAGGGATCCCTCCATTCATAAAAGGGAGGTACATTTCATGGATTCTAAGAAGGAAGTACCACTAGATGAAGTAGTACAAAGGAAAATCTTGCTAATACAAAAATCTATAATAAAAATATCAACTAAGGTAGACAAGATGTGAGACTCCTTGGATGAGAAGTTTTAAACTACTTTAAAGATTCTGGAGGAGAAAATAGAGCATGGGAATTAAGATAGGAATAGAAGAAGGAAAAAGTATACATGTAAGGATTATTATCAACAAAAAGGTAAGGTTGTAAGAGTGAATGAGATTATAGATTTTGGAATAAATGAAAAAGGATGTGAAATATACCAATATGAACATCTCAATTGATGTTTTCCTATAGTGTCACATTTACAAGTATCTAGGATGTATGCTTTAAATCAAAAATTTGCAAAAAGGAAACCACCTAGGAGATTGCCTTATCCACAAGGCAATTATTAGCAATAGTTACACAAGCCATAGTATTATCCAAATGGAGTGACATCTAAACCTTAGGATTATTATCAACAATGGAAAAATCTATAATCATGAGGGATGCCACCACCAAGGTAGTAATATCCTTATCATCAGCCGAACTCATATGGTTATTATGTCCAACAACCTATATCTCCTCATGGCTTTACAAGCCATACTTTCTTCTCCTATTTTTATTATCCCTTGGAATATCATAGAACACCTACTCCATAAGTTGAATCTCCTTTCACTTATCCTTCTCATTGTCCACCATCTTACTCTATACCTCCTAACACCACTCATTTGCCACCTACACTACCTGTAAGGAGTAATTCCATCATAGCCTCAGTAATGCAATGGAATGAGGACCATAAATTTATAGCCATATAATGGTCTATGTGGTTCTAAGAATAAGCCTCAAAAAGACCTTTCTTCAAATCCAAGAATCCACTAAAGCCCTCGCAAACACATGTGGCTATTAATCCTTCTCCCACTGCTTCTAAAGTTACCAGCAAGTTACCTTCAAACTAAAGATCCTAAAATGTTCATACTGTCATGTTAACTCATGAAATTGCATATTGAATCAAGGTAAAACACCTTTCCAAGAAAAGATCTAATCCTAGAAGTCTTCTAATTTACTTACAGATTGTAAGAAATGATCCATGCAAAGTTATCCTTGACTAAAGTTCTAGGATAAATTTAATTTCTCAAGAAATGTACAGAACCTAATGAAACACCACTAATTTCGGCCTAACACTTTGAAATGAGAATGACTCAAGTCCTTTTAGGCATCTAGAAGGCAAAAATTTGACTACAGCATGCAACTCACACTCGCTTGCCTTGGTCACTCACGCTGGCTTGTCCTGGGAAACTCACGCTGGAAATTGGCACATTTTTCACACTCATGCTGGCTTGAATACACAAGCTAGCTTGCAAATTTTTCACACATGCTGTGGTCATGCTGCAGCATGAGTCCAATGTGACCAACCCTTGAAGCCTCCAAACTGAGTCAAAATGACTTTATTTCAAAGGAGCAAATTAGCCTCAGGTTCAACATCGACAATTCCAAGCTTCAGCGTTCAAAGACACAAATTTTAGCATCAAAAGGTGCAAAATTCTTCGCTCACGCTGTCACTCATGCTGAGGTCACGCTATAGTGTGAGTGCAGTGTGACTAACTTTGAGAGCTCAAAACCAAGTCAAAATGATCAAGTTTTCAAAGTGCAAGTCATCATCAAGATTCATTGTTGACAACTTCAAACTTCAGCCTCTAGAATTCAAAGAAAATTGCAAGTCTTTTTTTTGCAGGTCACATAGTGGTCACGCTGCAGTGTGAGTGTAGCGTGACCTATCCCAAAATAGCTCCAAACTAGACACATTCAAGCTCAAATCCTAGATTTTAGATCACTCTCAGGTTAGACACAGACAGGAAGCAGTTACACTCAAGAATTAGGCTTCAAAAATCAAAATCTAGAGTGAAATGCATCACTTTCAAGTCACTCACGCTGAGGTCATGCTGAGGACACACTGCAACGTGAGTGCAGCATGAGTACAGTGTGAGTGTGGCATGAGCACGCTGAGGTCACGCTATGACAAAGTCACCTCATGATAAAAGTTGTTGTCAGGTGAAGACACCTCACATCCTGCAACCATCGATTCAAAGATCCAGAAGTTTCAAGGGAGCCAAAGTCAATTTCTCTTATTGTACATTGTCATTCCATTGTAAATTTTCACTTGTGGGGCTTGTCAAGCCCTCACAGTCTAAATTGTATGTACTTTCATGGGCTTGAGTAAGCCACACATTGTAAGATACGATGAACCTGGTCAAGAACGTAGCTTGCCCACACACGTCCAACTCACATACAACTATCCATCGGACACGTGTCGCTAGATCCTTTTTCCTCTCATCTCCCAACCATTGATTCCATTCTTGACATTCCACACCTGAGCCTAGCCCAGCCCTATAAATACCCTATCAATTCACATAAATAGGGTTGGCAATTTTGGAGTTGGACGACTTAGGAAACTCAAACTAGTAATCCTTGGACGCTCGGGCACACTTGAATCCTGGCATCCAAGTACTTCTAGCACACATCACATCACATCACCCCGGGGCTCGATGCTTGACTTGGCATCCACACATGTAGCTACACTTTGACCAGTGCACATCTTTGCTAAGCAATACAATACAGTTTGTTTTGCCAACCATTTATTCTGTTTACTTTGTGCTTTACATTCAGTTTACGTTTGGTTTACATTTTATTCACAATACAGTTTCTGCATATGTTTCTATTTACATTTTATGCGTATTATTTACGTTTTAAGACATCAGTTATGATAATCCCAATGCAAGCCATAGTTTACACTTGGGGAAGTCCTTGGTTGATTTGCCTATAGACCATCCAAGGCACTTTGCCTTCGTTCCCTTTTCTAGCTTACCCTCAAGCGAAGGTAGGGTTAGCTGTGCCTGCCCAATGATCTTTTGGTGTTTATTTTCCCTTCCATCCTTACATCAATGATTTAGGTTAGTACAGTAAATTGGCACTAGAAGGAAGGCTGACTTGTCGATTGTCTGTTAAAATGTCGATCCCGCAACCTGTCCAAACGCGGCATAGACAAAGTGCTAAAACTAAAGCCTAGATTGTCTAGTTAGGTTACAAATGCCAGATTGACTTACCCATCCTGCCTCTATCAGTCTCCTTGTCAATCATGTCACTATAGTTGCTCACGTTGCAATTATTCACTATACCGCACATGCTGCAGCTTATGTTTGTCAGTCACGCTGTGCTGCAGTTGGTCACACTATGGGTGCTAACGCTGTTGGTCATGCTGCAGTTGGTCACACTATGGGTGCTGACGTTGTTGGTCATGCTACAGTTGGTCACATTGTGGGTGTTGATGCTTAGTTTACATTCAAATTGCTCACGTTGCTCACATTCAAATTGCCTAGCTAAGTTTACTTGCATTCATTATGGAATCCTCCCAAATTAACCCGGTAACGATTCCGATCTTGAACTTTGGGGCTGAAAACTCAAACCATGTGACTGCTACGGAATCCATAACTATTATTGAATAGATAAATCCCCAAGGCCCTACATCCTAGTCACTCAGGCTATAGGGCAAAGGCCCTACTTATGCAACTCTTACACCTGAACAGTATAACTTCATCTGTGTCAAAATCCAAGCCAACTTACATATTGACCATATAGAGAGGGAAGCAAAGTGAGAATATGAATTTATCCACAAAGGAGGATTTGAGTTCATCCCTTCAGCATTTGACATAATCCTACTATTTGAAAACCATCATAAACTCATATCCCAGCTTCTTATGGCAAGAAGTCAAGCCTTACAGCTACCTCCAATAGAGCCTCAAGATGAGGAAGATGACTTTGTAGTCTAATTTGAACATGGAGATTCCTACCACATCATCAGTCCCCATGCCTATACAAACCCATTATTCCACCCTTTTTTGGAAGAAATTGTGCTTCCTCTCTCATCCGCAAACACTCGAGCACTAGTTTCTTGACAAGAGGTACCTGCTTCTATTCCTATCTTCTCTGTGCTCAATAATATTCACTCTAATGCGTCCACTTCCATCCTTCCTCCACAAGTACAATCCCAACAACTCCCTCCCCAAACTAACACAAGATCAATCTTTCGACCCCAAGTAATTGGGATGCCATTAGTCATACCAGCTTTCACATCCACCCATTACATACCTTAGGTGTAGAGCCACAAAGCACCATTGATTACTCCAACCCAACACTTTCAGGGTGTTACTTCACAACTTGTGGTTGGACAATGGGTTCCACCGGCTGTAGTCTCAGTCCTGAATACTATCCCACTGCAAAAAACATTAGCCCAACAACCTCTCTTTCCACAAACAATGCAATAATTGAACCATTATCAGCCACAATCCGTTCAATCCATTAATGTGCCTACCGCCCAAGAGTGGGTAGACACACAAAAAATGATGCACTCGTTGGTAGAAGAATTAAAATACCTTAAAAATGTGAACACTGAGGAAGTCAAGGTACTAGATTTCTATCAAGATGATCCAATTGAACCCTTAGTTCCACCCTTAACCTTGCTAAAGGACGTCTCATTACCCCAGCTGACCAAGTACAATGGAGAGGGAGACCCAAATGCCCACCTAGTAACATTTCGAATATAATGTCTTTTTCTTCAGGCATGGCCCCATGTAATTTTGCATGTATTTGCTATGTCCTTAACTTGAAAAGCCTTAGACTGGTACCAAGCCTTACCCTGTAACTCCATATCTTCTCTAGAGGATTTGTTGCACCAGTTTGTCACCTGTTTCAAATACAATCTAAAGCCTAAGGCTACGTTAGATAGCTTGATCCAAATTAAACAAGGGCCACTTGAGCCAGCACAAAAATTTATCCAAAGGTGGAGTGTAGCCTTGAATGAACTTCACAAACCCATCCCTGAAACATATCTACTTACCATCCTTAAGGCAGCTACGAATGACTTTATTAAGTCAAAGCTTTACTATCTGAAAGCCCACACATTGAGCCAAGCATTCGTGCAAATCAAAGATATAGAAGTGCCACAAACAAGTAATAACCCAGCCTACTCAACCTTTAGGAGCCAACATACAAGGAAAGATAAATCCAAAATAACAGTAGCAGTAGTGGCTGAAACAACCAGACCTAGCCATCTAGGATAAAAAGGAAAACAACCTGCTGTTCCAAATAGCTATGAAATAACCACATCGACTCCTACAACCGAAAATTCCTCAAATAGAAATAAAAACATAGGTCATGCCCATACATTCGAAAGAAAATACCCCACTCAATACACACCCTTGTCCATGAAGCCTTCACAATTTCTTGATCAACTTCTAAAGGCTGGGCTAATTCAACACAAACAAATGTCTCCTGTGGCCTCTCAAAGACACGATCGATTTTGTGACTTGGCCAAAAATCCAGCTCTATCAATGGCCAATGAGCCACCCATTCCAAAAGGCTTTAGGTTGGATAGGTTTTATGAATATCACCAATGGTGTGGTCATGGGACTGATTACTGCTTTACGTTGAAACAAGACATACAATGCATGATTGATAGGGGTGAAGTAGTATTCGACAAGGTAAACCCAGTAAGACCCCAAAAACAATCCATGGGGGTCTACAAGGATCCTCTCAATACCAATGATGCACCATATGTGATTAATACTATCCATGTGAAGGACAGACAAGATGTTCCGTGAAAACATTTTGTGATTCGTAGGCCTTCAGAAAACACACCTACACCAACATATCCTCAAACCCCTTTCATCATGTGCACATCCCCCACACCACCAAAACCATTTGTTATCCATGTACCTCCTTCTGTTGCAGCCACAAACAAACCATCTAAAAACCTACCCATTCCCTTTGTGATCTGGGTGCCAAAATGCCTTGATACACAACCCACCTCCATTCCCCCACAACCTTTGCGAGAACGTCTTGCCGATAAACTAACAAGAGAGCGCTTGGAAAGAGAAAACCATCAACACAAATTAGGACCACCAAATCCAACACCGCTAAACATTGTTCCCATGGGTCCATCCATTAATGAGCCTAGTACGAGTCATCAAAATGAGGATAATGTCATGAGTCATGCCCCAAACCCAACATCCTCAACTACTCGCGTAAAAACCCCTCCACGAGAAATACGAATGCTAGGTCAAATGGACCAAATCTCTATAGACAAGGGTACCCCAAATGGTAAAGACCTAGTGAGTGCATTGACCTAGGTCACATAAGCTTTGAAACAAAAGAATACCTCTTTAAGCCTGTATGATCTAGTAATGACTTCACCAGTACATCAAGAAGCTCTTGTGGGTATGTTGACTTTGGTCCCTAATAGTGAGGACCTTCCTGCAGATGAACCATCCATTCATGCATTGTTGTCCGTGCAACCTCAAGAATCGAAGACCACATCCCTAGAGTTTTGTGCTAAGGACATTAAGCTAGATGAAAAAATATGAGAAGTTACTACAACCCCTATGTTCATAACGATACAAGTTAATCATTTCAAGATACGTAGGGTGCATGTCGATGATGGTGCAACAACCAATGTAATACCTTTTCCCGTCATTGAAAAACTAGGACTTACTGAACAAATACAACCCATGACAACTTATTTCCTAAAATCCTTCAATGGTTTCTATTTGGGGTGAAAGGTATGGTTACTTTAGATTTCATAGCTCAGGATCAATTCCCCACATCAGCTGAATTCATAGTGGTTGAAGAAATGCCAAGGTTTAATCTGATCCTAGGATGTCCCTGGCTAGCTCAACTTAAAGCCGTATCCTCATCAATCCATCAGGAGATCCAACTACTTCCTCACACCATGAGATCATCATATATGGAGACACAATAGTACCACCTACTTCCTCACGCCCTAAAGTAGGTCAAGAGTCAGAAACTGAATTCGTTGAGCCTAAGCAAGGAACCATGAGCATACTTCAAAACATAAACCCAACGTTAACTCTCAACCCTACTAAAACTGAGGAAACACTAGAAAACACAAACATAGGCACCATTCCTACTAATTTCTCTTGGTCGTAATTACCCTTTGATATTACCGATGAAGGGGAAGGTGAGTATAAGATCTTACCCACATGCCCAACCCCACATGTTAAGCTACAAAGGATCAAGAAGAAACTCAACAAACAGAATTAAACTACCAATCGTCCAGTATGATGTTAAACTACCAACAAACATCCGCAATGACATTAAACTAGCCATGGTTAGAAATGGTCGATTCCTTTTAAAACTTTCTGAAACCATTACTACCTTTGGCCCACTATGGCATAAAACTGGTAATCCTTCTTTCTTTAAAAAAAGATGCAATAGTCCATTATGAATTTAAATTGATGTACCTAGCCCAAAATGGCTTTAAACAAGAGTCAGCAAGGTACAAATTCACGAACTCCCATCATTTTACATTGAATTTTTGTTTACAAGTTACAAGGTACAGTTTAGATTCATGCATGGTCGTTGCCTTCTCTTTCAAATATTTACCTTGCGTTTCGCTTTACATTTTAGAAATTTATGTTACATTTAGCTACACACATATGTTCACAATACACTTGAGAAAATAAGAAAAACAACGAAAAACATGAAAAAAAACAATATATATATATATACACACACACATGGAACATCAAAGTAATGAAGGAATGCAACCATTTTATACTACAATTAAATCCAGGTCATTACACCAGTCTTTATACATTCCATTAAACATCCAAAAATTCAAAAAACATTTAATGGCCTAACTCTGATTGACGCAAAGCTCATGGATGGGGTTGATCCCCAACATCCTCTTCATCATCTTCTCCTACTCCACTAGGGCCAGCTCCATCATTAACATGTCCCTACAAACAGAAAATAGAAAACAAAACAAAATAGGTAAGTGCAGTAAAGCAAATCATAAACACAGAAATCAGAAAAATTGGTAACACTAACAATGAAAGCAATAAAACCATAAAAAAAATAAGTGTCACAATAAAACACTCATAAGTGAGGAAGGTCCTAAGTTGGTCTCCAAATGTCGTAGAATCTCCTTCTCGGGCACATTTTCCCAATCCTCCTCCAAGCCAAGATCAATGCCAGTGAGTGTTTTTCCCTTTTCCATCAAGGTTCAAGTAGGGCACTCAAGAGAGAACATGCCTGTCGCCAAAGGTAGTGGTAATTGTTCTCTCAGGAGATCCCTCCACCTTGGTGCACTCAGCAAACCTATCATAAGCAGACTGCAAACCTAACCCATCAATGAACATCTCCATCTGGTGATGTTCAGTTGACTCCTCCTTCAACCATTTCTTGTACTGATGCTTGTGGTCCTTTTGGTCTTGGCCCCACTTTCATACTTTGGTAGCAAAGGATTTCCAATCCTGACATTTCCTATTCAAGAAATCTATCTGTGATCTTTGTTCTGCTAAGTCCCATGTAGCCTGCACTTTACTGTTCAAAACCATCCAATAACATGCATAAGTGATTTCAGATGAGCACCATGTGCTATCACCAGACAACCTAGTAGTAGCAAAGTCATAACAAGATTGGAGATCCCTTTTCTCCTCTCTCTCTTTTTCTAGTGTCTCCTTCAATGTGTGAACCTCATCCCATAGATACTTAGTCGAATGCCTTAAAGTACAAACTATCTTGGCATTCTGTATGATGCAACCAAAGATCGCATCGTAAATCTTTCTTGGGACTTGCTCAATATCCCCTAGCAATTCTAGGAGAGCATCAATATGGGTAGCTTCAGAAGGATTCCATTGGAGTTGGGTGCCTACAGGTGCACACATAAATCAGTCATGATGAAAAAGAAATGCAAAGAAATACAATAAAACCATACACTTAGCATGACATGTAATGTACACACACCTAGTTCTGGATGAGCTTCTTGTAAGCGAGTGACCACATCATTAACAATGCCCGTAACAAAATCCATTTTGCTATGCATCTCAAGCCATGGCCTTAACAAGTCAGTTGATGTGGGACGAGTAGGGGAGGTTTCTTCAATTGGAACCTGTGATCCTGACGCTACTTCCCGGGATATAGGTGCCTCAAGAATTTCAGCATCTACCCCAAAATAGTCAAAATAACCAAGAACAACACATAAAAATCAAAAGACGCAGAATATAGATTGAGCTAAAAGGAACATACCAAAAAGACCTTCGCTGTTTAGCCTGGGTGGATCACCAAGCTGCAAAGATCTATCAAAGAAATCATCAAGGACATCCCTTTCATCACTTGAATGCCTAAGTGCATCCAAGGCCTCCGTAAGCTTCATCCCCACGTTGCTTGTCACAACTTCCTCTTGTGGGACAAGAATTTCTCCTTCCTCAATTGCTTCTTCCTTTTCTTTTCCTTCCTCCTCAGGTATCAGAGCCATGACCTCTCTCTCCTTCTCCATAATTTCCTCTGAAATAACACCAAAACCTTAAAGTTAGTATGATATAGCTCATAGGTACACCCAATAGCATATAAACCAAAAAAGCAATTATATAACAATGAAACAAACCACTTACCCTCCACTGGCAGTATAAACCGAATCTTCTTTACCCTTGGGGGTATCACATCTAGAGCAGACTACCTAGGGCATTCTTTCCTCTTCACCTTTGCCTTGGACTTTCCAACAGTCTCACTAATCAACCATTCAGCCCTCTTAACAGATGTGCATAGCCTAGGCAGTTCCAATCCCAAGCTGTAATGGGAATGATGAGAACAGCTGGCCACACCTCCACTAGTAACCTATACTGACTCCTCAATGTCTTTCGGTGGGTCCTGGGATCTAGTGGTGCTATATAAGTGGAAAATCCAAGGGCAGGATAGTTGCGAACGGTCTCTCAAAATGTAGCGGTTATCCTCATGAACTACTAGGAATTCAGCGAACTTGCATAGGTACCCCGCAAAGAAGGCAAAGGTGAAGTGGGATTTTGCATGGATGCTTGAACATAACTTGATGATCTTTCCATGAAGGCCAGATCCTAGAAATTGTGCCCAATTGTATTGCATGTCTGTCTCCAAAACCGCATGCATCACATGCACAAACTTGATCCCAAGGTTTCTCCCTTGAAAAAGAGATTTGGGGAATGCCCATGCCCAAAAGAGAGGATACAGGAAGTTCACTTCCATCGATCAGGTATCCTCTCGCATAGAAAATCTCTTAAGGCCCTTAGACACACCTAACCACTGCTCAAGCTCCCTTATGACTTGTCAATCTTTAGTTGCTTTGTCTATAGCTACCGTGGCACCATTCATGGGCATGCCCAAAAAAATCAGAAAGAAACTCAGTGATTAGGTGGAATGATACCTTTACTCCCCTAACCCATGTGGTAAAAAGAGAAGCATCACCACTGAAAGAGTCAACAATGGTAACCATCTCAGTAGTTAAAACACTAGGAGTCAAGGTTGTAAACAGGTCCATCAAACTAGCTCGAGTGAGGCGACTGATAATCAAATCAGAAGCTTGCTTCTGTAACCATTTTTGTGATTACTCTACCTCCCCATACTTCGTAAAAAGCATAGCCTCAGTATTCCCTGTAGTAATGGTAACTTCTTCGGGGGGATGGCTACTATAAAATAAAAACATAGAGTGAAAAGTTAGAAAAGGGACATGACATACAATGATGCAACAAAAAAGGAGAATGGAGTCTAAGGTGCGGTCACTTACCATCTGTGACTGGTGTAGGCGAGGTGGGTGTAGGATCGATCCTTTGAGGAAGAACTGGCCCATTAGAAGACCAATCCTTATGTAACCAACTGTGCACTTGGCAATGCTCAAAAGCTCTTGAGAACTGCTTATGATAGTCCACAATAGCCACTTTTATCTGGTTCAGTACCGTGGCATGAAGAATCGGGCCAGCCATGAATGTCTCTAACGTTGTACGCGCTAAAGCAAGTCCACCATCATCATCGCACATCCCATTCTCATCAAAACGGGGCCTGCATAGGAAAATAACATTTACATTCAAGTGATGACATAAAATTCGAAAAGGGGAATCACAAATGTAAAGTAAAGAAAGCATATCTGTCCACTTTATATATTTTCCTGGGTTGATTCTAAAATAAATTATGCACACAGAGGGCTAGGAAAAGTGTGTTGCTACTGTTGTAATGACTATAGGTAGGCAACTCCTACACATGAGTTAAAGGACGAGTAGATCTAGGACCCTCAGCAGGGCCTCCCTCAACTCTAAAAAGTCCCTCATCGCTATCAATGATAAAGGATAGCATGTCTTGTGTAGACCTAGGCAACACGGTCTCAATAATATCACAAGCCATCTATTCACTTAGATGAGACCATATAAGAACACTAAAAATTTTGTAGTATAAATGACAAGAACGAACTGGCATCGGGAAGGAACCATATTACATGGGGCCCGATTCTCATGTCATAGGGAGATGTGTCTGGCCCAAAGGGGCCAAACCAAGAAAGTACACCAACAAGCTCAATGACAAAGAGAGAAGATTTAGGTCCCTTGCATACAACTGAAACATTGGGTAAGTAAAAAATCCAAGAACTAACAATAGGTCAACATCACATAAAACCAAAAAAATCACATAAGCAAATATCGCACCCCATGAGACAAGAACACCAATATTTATTTAGTGTCTCTGACACTCACTAGGGTACATTAAAATCCATTTCACAATTAATTCACAAAACATAAACATTTACTCAAACAAGGTTTAGACATTTGTCTCAGGAAAAAAATGCTATTAACATGAAAACTAGCAAATAATGGGCATCTCACAAACAATATGCATCCTCATATTCCAGCTCATGCTGGGTATCTTTGGTAACTCACGCTGGGCCTCCCCACCAGCAGCTCACATTGGGCATTCATCCCCAACACTAATGCTAGCGTCCCACATTCTAGCTCATGCCAGAACTGCTTACCTCTCAAGTGACTCACACTTGGTGGAGGTCACGTTGAGATGCTGGGCTTGTTCCGTAAAATCACGCTATCTCCCCAATGGTTTTTCTTATGTTTCAACTCACGTTGAGAATCAGGTTGCCTAAAGCCCTATGTTCATGTTGCCAAGAAGCCAAACCCAGTGGGCAATTGCCTGCACACACACAAAGGAAAAGGATGGATTGACGCTGCCTAAAATCGACAAGATAATAAATAGGGAACCTCCCCAGTCTCCCCAGTAACACAACTCACGTTGTAGGCAACATAAGTAGGTTTTCTTCCAACATAGTCCCTGCTGCAAGTGAAAAAAAAAACAAAAGAAACAGGCCTTCTTTCCTACACTCGTGCTAAGGCCCTTCCCTTCTTGAAAATCTACCTATAGAGAACCCTAGACTTAGGCTACCAAGGAAGCTTGAAAATCACGCTAACCTTCCCCTGGAATGCTACAAAAAAGGGCAGGACACTCATGCTACAAAAAAATTGAAAATTTGCAGAAAACCACGCTACCAAAATTTGTAGGACATTCACGCTATCAAGAAGGCTAAAAACCTTGCAGCCCAAGGGCTTGAAAATAGAAAATCCGTAGCTCACGCTGCTCTACCCTAAGGTCAAAAATTCGTAGCTCAGGCTGCCACCCTCGGGAAAAAATTTGCAATCACACTGCCAAAGAGGGTTAGATAGTCACTTTGTCAAGGAGGATAGGGATGCTCATGCTACAGGAAGCCCAAAACCTTGCAGCCTGAGATGCCCAAGAAAGCCCCAAAAGCCCAAATTTGCAGCTCACGCTACCCTACCACAGAACCCCTCATTTGTAGCTTAAGCTACCCAAGATGCTGGTAGCCATGACAACGATTGATGCCAAAGCTTCCCAATAACATAGCTCACATGGTAGGAAAATGAAAAATCATTCCTCACAACATTCACGCTAACTCTCCCTGTGGCCCAGAAATGCTAAGAAAACCAAAATCCCTATGACCCAGGATGTCATAAAAACCAAAAAATCCATAGCTCATGCTACCCTTGCCTTGAGCCCAAAAGTGAAAACCCCAAAAATCTAAGAAATCCCCAAAAAAAATCAGAGCCACAAATTCTTACCCTAGGTAACACTACTGGAGAAAAACAGGGAAAAAAAAAACTCACCTGTGCAAGGCCTTTTTCCACATTAGAACCTTGGCTTGGGGGAGACACTGGAGAAGCCCTTCACTTTCCTCCATGAATGCCAAATCTACCTGCCTCTTTTCCTTGCCCCCGCATGCCTTTCCTCTGCCCTTGTCCTCCATGTTTGTCATGCTAACGCTGACGCTAATGCCTTGGCTCATGCTGCTTGCACTCCATAGGTCATGCTGTTGTGTAAATTTCCAGGAACTCATGGTGACAAAAATGATGCCTAATACTTCAAAAAATCCCTTTTCTAACCTCTTATAAGTTCAATTTAATTTATTTTATTTTATTTTATTTTATTTATGGCCTTTTATTTTATTTCCTCTTCTTATTTTAATGTTACTTTACTATGGTTACATGTTTGCCTTGTACTTGCCTAATATTCCTTGTCATTCCAGGCTCTCGAGATGAGGCCTAAAAATTATTATGGAGAAGAGGAGAAAAGTACAGAAAATCAACAAAAAAATGCATATAAACATATATAAACATTTGAAAATGACGTAAAATTTATAAAACTTTATAATCTTATTGTTCCCTCAAAAATTTAAAATTTAAAAGTCAAAATTTAAAATTTAAAAATAGTGCATATACTTAGTCCAAATGACAAGTCAACATTAATGGCCTGGTATGGCCTTAAACTTCCACAACTATCGCCACGTCTTCTAATTTTGTTGATTACCCTGTGTTCATTTACACTTTGAATCCTCCTGCCAAAGGGGTGTCTCTTACTTTGCTCCCATTTTAAATTGGCAGGAGTGAGCACTATGGCCACCAAGAACATCCTCTCAACATTTTCTCTCAGTGGACCATACGGGGAGGTAGAAAGAGCGATCAACCCAGAATCCTTGGATCTAAATCTATCCACCTATACCGATTTGATAGCCTCCACTCAAGAAATGTTAGACTAGCCTAAAAATGTGGCTAAAACTCTAGATCTAAAAGCTAACAATATCACTAAAGATCCTCTGGTTGAAATCCCCATTACCACGGCCAATGGTGAAACTAGAACATTGAAATTAAGTGCCTTACTAGACTCACAACTCGTAGGTGACATCACCCAAGTGTTAAAAGACAACATAAAAACGTTTGCATGGTCATATACCAACATGCCAGGGTTAGATCCCCGAATCATTCAACACAATATTATTCTCGATGAAAAAATTAAACCGGTAAAACAAAAGACATGAAAAGTTAGACCCGAAGTGGTGTTAGTAGTCCGTGCTGAAATCACAAAGCTATACCAAGCCAATTTCATCTGAGCTGTCGATTACTCCGATTGGGTGCCAAACATTATTGTAGTCCCTAGGAAGAATAGTATTATACGCATATGCATCGACTTATGTGATCTCAACATAGCCACTATAAAGGATGGTTTCCCTTTACCTAGCATTGATCAACTTATTGACACAACTGCTAAGCATGCACTATTATCCTTTATGGACAGAATTTAAGGCTATAATCAAATAAGAATCAATCCAGAACATCAACTTAGGACAACTTTTATGACACCTTGGGGCACATTCTGTTATACGATGATGCCATTTGGTCTTAAAAATATAGGTGTTACATATCAGCGAGCAATGACATACATATTTAGTGATTACATGCTCAATTTTCTCAATGATTATGTTGACGATATTGCGGTCAAATCTAAGACAATTGAACAACATGCAAAAGATATAGACTTAGTTCTTAAACATTATCTCAAATATGACCTTAGACTCAATCCAAAGAAATGTGTTTTTGGCATCAAAATAGGCAAAATTCTTGGTTTCCTAGTCTCTGAAACAGGGATATGGGTAGACCTCGATAAGTTTAAAGCAATAACCAATATGCAACCACCAAGAAACCTCATCCAACTATGTGGCCTCCAAGCTAGATTGCAATTTATCAGAAAGGGTGATGGATAAGTTGAGTCCCATGCAACATCTATTACGAAAGAATGTACATTTCTAATGGACTCAACAATGCCAAGAAGCGTTTGATAACATAAAACAAGAGTTGGTTCAACTAACAACTATTTATCCTCCACAAAGTGATAAACCTTTCTACATCTACCTTGCAACTTTCGATTCCTTCATTGCATTGATGCTTTGTCAAAAACGTGAGGACGGAGTTAAAATCCCTGTATATTACCTAAGCCACACATTAATCACCTATGAACAATGATACAATGATGTAGAAAAATCATGCCTCACCCTCATCTTCTCCTTGAAGAAATGGCAGCATTATCTCTTCCATAATAAGATTTACATCATTTGCAAGGATAATGTACTCCGTGCAATCACTAATAACATCTATGATTTGAATAGGTTAGCTAGGTGGAAAGCAATGATAGCATAGTTTGACTTGCACTATGTTACTCAATCTTCCACAAAAGGTCAAGAAATAGTCACGCAACTAACCATTTTGCCAATGCACAATCAAGCAACAATAAACCTCAAATTCCCAAATGAGAATGTTAATAGTATGGACACCGTACCTGATAACTATGAGGCAATCCTCTACTTTGATGGAGCTTCAACCTCTCGAGTAGGAAGTGCTGTAGCCATTTTAACATACCCCTCTAGAGAAATCCAACCCTTCACCTACCGCTTAACCTTTCCTTGCACCAATAACGTGGTAGAATATGAAGGTCTTCTTAGAGGCCTTCAAGTAGCGTTAACTTTAGAAATCTCACACCTTGTGGTTCGAGGGGATTCACAATTAGTCATCAATCAAGTCACTGAGGTTTATGCATGCAAAGCTCTCCATTTGCAACTTTATTGTGATTTGACCAAACACTTGATGAGGCAACTAGTAGAAGTGGATATACAACATGTCCCTAGAAGCGAAAACACAATTGCTAATGCACTTGCTACACTAGCCTTAAACATGACACCCGAAATGTTCCATGCATTGCCTAGCTCTATAACAGGTTGTGTCGAACTTATAATTAACACTCTAGATGAAATGCCTATAGCATCTGTTAGTACAACACACATGATAGAATGGTACGATGACATAAAAGAGTACCTTCTAAGAGGCGAACCTCCACAAAACTTGACAAATGCTCAAAAAGATGTCGTACGGAAATATTCCCGGCAATATGCATTAATAGGAGATACCTTGTGTCGTAAATCCTATGAAGGTACTCTGCTAATGTGCATTAGTAGCATTGACAGTCAAACGATCGTAGAACAAATCCATGAAGAACTTTGTGGAGGGCATATAGCACCCAAAGAAATGGCAACAAAGATTAGGCGCTTAGGCTATTACTAGCCACACATGGAATAAGATTGCATCTCCAAGGTCAAAACATGTGACATTTGCCAAAGGCATGGTAATCTAATACATGTACCACCTAATGAATTACACACAACGCAAATCACATGGCCATTCCAAAAATGGGGTTTAGACTTAATTAGACCAATAATTCCATCATCCTCTACTGGACATAGCTTCATTATCATAGCTACTGAATACTTCACAAAATGGGTAGAAGCTATTCCCCTTAGGAAGACCACATCAAAATACATTTGCACTTTCATAATAGAAAATATCGTGATCTATTTTGGTATTCCAATGACCATCGTTACCGACAATGGGCCATAATTCAGTAGTGTAGATATTAAAAGCTTTTGTGAAAGCCTAGGCATTAAACATGCATTTTCATCACCTTACTACCCACATAGAAATGGTCAAGCAGAGGCTACAAAAAAAACTATCATCATGGTGCTCAAAAAGATGCTTAATCAGAGCAAGAAACGATGGCATGAACAATTAGTCTATGCATTATGAGCATACAGAACGACACATCGCACATCTACAAGTAAAATGCTATATAGTCTTGTGTACGGATCTGAAGCTATTTTACCTTTGGAGTTATAGGTTCCCTTGTTACGGATAGCTCTCTCCAGCCTCCTCGATGAAAGTCAAAACAATGAACTGCACATCGCTGACCTTAACTTGGTAGAGGAGGAATGTGTGCGAATGCTTGATCAAATCAAGTGGTACCAAAAACAACAGCGGCAATGACACGAACACAGTCTGCACAAGTGTCCCATTAAAGAAGGAGACTTAGTCCTTAAGGCCATCTGTGAACATCCAGACAAATTCTTAGCCAACTGGGAAGGGCCTTACTTAGTCACCAAGGCGTACAATAATGGAGCATTCAAGCTTGCTGATATGAATGGGAATGAGTTTCCTAATCCTACAAATCACTTGTACCTGAAACAGTACTATGTCTGATAAACTTGAGGTACGTTAAAGTCCTGGCATCATGACTTAAAACTGATACCATAGAAAAGTCCTGGAATCATGATTTAAAAATGATACCACAGAAAAGTCCTGGAATCATGACTTAAAACTAATACCACAGAAAAGTCCTGGCATCATGACTTAAAATTGATACCACAAAAAAGTCCTGGCATCATGACTTAAAACTAATACCATAGAAAAGTCCTAGAATCATGACTTAAAACTAATACCACAGAAAAGTCCTAGAATCATGACTTAAAACTGATACCACAGAAAAGTCCTAGCATCATAACTTAAAACTGATACCACAGAAAAGTTCTGGCATCATGACTTAAAACTGATACCACAGAACAATCTTGGCATCATGACTTAAAACTGATACCATAGAGCTTTGTCCCAGCTATTCTCCATGATGTGAAACTAGCACCCAGAGTCCACTAAGACTATAAACTAGCTTGCCTCTTTACAGTCTGCTACGACTATAAACTAGTAATGCACCGTCCGCTACGACGCTAAAACTAGCACCGTCCAAAGGGTTATGACATAAAACTAATCCACAATAGTCCACTAAGACTATAAACTGGCAACATCATCGATGACCAGGAAAAATTTGAAAAGATGTGTTCTTGAAATTGGTTGTACATGTTCCACAAAGACTTGCTGCATGATTTGTCTCATGGGCCTTGATGAGGCTGATAGTGTTCATGATTTTTTCTGCTTTGAAAATTGCATGCGATGGCTCCATCTCCTAGTTTAAAGTGCTTAGTTAACCATTTCATTGGTGTTTTTCTTGTCTTCTTAGAGTTTTGTTTGTAGGATGACACTCTTGAGGCATTCGTACATAGATGCACTTCATTCTGATGACAAGATATCACATTCTTCCTGATGCACATAATTGGGTTAATCAATCCATTCATAAGTACATTTCCAACTCCTGATACATCCCCTATTTCCCCATCATGTCCCAATTATCCTATTCAATTACACCCCTGGATACATTCCACCCAGCTCAAAACTCTTGATACACTACTGCACACTGTGACTCTTTAAGTAGTTGTGACGCAAAACACAATACACAGTGCATGATGCAAAATGCAAGCACTCAAACATGAGCATAGCACAAAAAGAAAGCTCTTTCAAAAATACCGAGAAAAGAAAAATAAAAGAAAAGGAAAGGACAGAACAAAGAAAAAATAAAAGAAAAGAGAAAAGAACCAAAAAGAAAAAGAACAAAAGGGTCAAAGAGAAAAATGCATAGAAAAGGTCTTCAGGTTCCTGTTAACATCATAAACCAAAGACTATCGGTCATTCTCATAAAAGCCCTAGGCGAGAAGACAATTGTCTTGGAAAATAGTTACACTCATGTCTCAAAGAGACCATGTTGCACACCATTGCATGGCTTTGGCTATTTACAACGGGCCCCATAAACACTCTATAAGAGTCCCATTTCTCCAAAAAATGCACCTCCTATGTCTTGGCTCTGAGTCTACTGAAAATCGGCTATTGACAAGGACCAAAGATACAGCTTGTTCACATGAGAGCATTCCTCTCCCACAACTCTAGCAGCACTTATAATCCTTGATCAACTTTTGATTTCCCCAGTTACAACTAATCCCCTTGCATATTAAACTGTATTCCCCCGATCCCATGTACTTTTTAATATGGTGCGATAACATCCAACCAAGGGTTGACAATTAATGCTTGGTACTTGGTTGTTCATGGTGTTTTTCACTTCTTTATCAATGCCTCTTGGGTGGATTCCTCCAGACGTCAACAAAGAGGAGCCAATGAAACACCACTAATTTCTTCCTAACACTGACTCAAGCCCTTTCAGGCATCCAGAAGGAAAAAATTTGACTAAGGCATGCAACTCATGCTCGCTTGCCTTGGTCACTCACACTGGCTTGTCTTGGGCAACTCACGCTGGAAATTGGCACATTTTTCACACTCACACTAGCTTGAACAGACATGTTGTGGTCACGTTGTGGTCATGCTGCAGCATGAGTCTAGCGTGACCAACCCTTGAAGCCTCCAAACTAAGCCAAAATGACTTGATTTCAAAGGAGCAAATTAGCCTCGAGTTCAGCATTGATAATTCCAAGCTTCAGTGTTTAGAGATTCAAATTTCAATGTCAAAAGGTGCAAAATTCTTTGCTCACGCTGTCACTCACACTGAGGTCATGCTGCAGTAACACTATAGCATGACCAACTTTGAGAGCTCAAAACCAAGTCAAAATGATCAAGTTTTCAAAGTGCAAATCATCATCAAGATTCATTGTTGACAACTTCAAACTTTAGCCTCCAGAATTCAAAGAAAATTGCAAGTCTTTTTTTTATAGGTCATGTTGTGGTCATGCTGCAGTGTGAGTGCAGCGTGACCTATCCCAAAACTGCTCCAAACCAAATACATTCAAGCTCAAATCCAAAATTTCCAATCACTCTCAGGTCAGACACAGATAGGCAGCAGTTACACTCAAGAATTAGGCTTCAAAAATCAAAATCTGGAGTGAAATGCATCACTTTCAAGTCACTCACACTAAGGACATGCTACAGCGTGAGTACAACGTGAGTGTAGCATGCGCACGCTAACGTCAGGCTGTGACAAATTCGCCTCGTGATGGAAGTTGATGTCAAGCGAAGACACCTCACATCCTGCAGCCATCGATTCAAAGATCCAGAAGTTTCAAGGGAGCTAGAGTCAATTTCTCTTATTGTACATTGTCATTCCATTGTAAATTTTTACTTGTGGGGCCTGTCAGGCCCTCATGGTCTAAATTGTATGTACTTTCATGGGCTTGAGTAAGCCACACATTGTAAGATACGATGAAGCTAGTCAAGAACATAGCTTGCCCACACACGTCCAACTCACATATAGCTATCCATCGGACACGTGTTGCTAGATCCATTTTCCTCTCATCTCCCAGCCATTAATTCCATTCTTGAAATTCTACCCGAGCTTGGCCCAACCCTATAAATACCCTGTTAATTCACATAAACAGGGTTGGCAATTTTGGAGTTGGATGGCTTAGGAAACTCATACCAGCAATCCTTGGGTGCTCTAGCACACTTATCTAGGCATCCAAGTACTTCTGACACACATCACATCACATCACCCCGAGGCTCAATTCTTGACCAGGCATCCACATGTGCAACTATGCTTTGACCAATGCACATATTTTCTAAGCAATACAATATAGTTCGTTTTGCCAGCCATTTATTCTATTTACTCTGTGCTTTACATTCAGTTTATGTTCGGTTTACATTTTATTCAAAATATAGTTTCTGCATATGTTTCTATTTACATTTTAAGTGCACTATTTACATTTTAAGACATCAGTTACGATAACCTCAGTGCAAGCCATATTTTATGCTCGGGGAAGTCCTTGGTTGATTTTCATGTAGACCATCCAAGGCACTCTGCCTTCGTTCCCTTTTCCAACTTACCCTCAAGCAAAGGCAGGGTCAGTTGTGCTTGCCTGATGATATTTCGGTGTTTCTTTTCCCTTCCAACCTTACACTGACGATTTAGGTTAGTACACCTAAAACCTACCTCCACTTAAGAAACACAATATTAGATTAAAACTTAATGATCAATCCATCACTATTTCCTTAAGATTGGTGGAGAATATTATAATCACCACTTATGAATGGTCCTATCTAGTAAATTTCCTGGTAATCCATGTGGATAACTGTAAGGGGGACTTTCCTATTATTATGAAAAGTGCTTGGCTCAACACCATTGATGCCAAGATGGGGTCCAAAGACCTTTCCTTGGAAATTTCCAAGGAAAATAACTTTGAAAAGGTAGAGAAGAAGTGAGTTCTATGCATCACATACAATGACAAAGATTATCATTACATGTAGAAGATATGGGCCATGAAAGGCACATCTATGATAGCATGCAATAAGTATGATAAAACATCCAACATTTAAAATGCTTATATGTAGTAGCTACAAAACAAAAAGTTACTCAGTGGCTAACAACTAATGCTGATTCTAAGTCAATAATATGCATGGAACCAATTGAGATTCTCACAAGTACTTATATTGATAAGATAGATGAAATGGAGAAGATTTAGAACTAAATGGACTAGGAAAAGTTAGAAATTGTTGAATATTTTAAACATAAAACCCTTGAGTTAAAGTCTTTATCAGCAACCCTGGAGTGCGTTTTTCTTAATAATGGTAAGTTGGTAATCATCAATGCTAGTCACACTAAAGAACAAAAAGGAAAGCTACTAAAAGTCATGAACAAATGACTAACATATTTTTCCTAGTCATATGATGAATTAACTAGAATAGATCCACAAAGATGCTAAAGTTAGATCTATACAAACTCCATTATCAAAACAAAGAGGTAGCCATAGAGAAGGTTGAACTATAACATGAAACATGTTGTCAAAAATGAAGTTGAAAAACTTCTTAAAGTAAGATTCATCTATTATGTGGTAGATAGTGAATGGGTAAGTCCACTCATTATTATGTCAAAGAAAGAAGGAGAGTGAAGGAGTTGTATAGACTTCAGGCTAAATATGGTGATATTCAAACATCATTTTCTATTGCCATTTGTGGACCAAGTGTTGGATACAATCATAGGATACCATTACTACAATTTTAGTGAATAAACTAAATTCAAATAGCACTATAAGACTAGGATAAGACAACTTTCACAAGTCCTAGTTGTTCTTTAGCCCTTGTAATGCTTTTGCAACTTTCCAATGCCTAGTCCTTAGCATCTTTCAGCAGCAAATTAGTAGTGGTGTGAAAGTCTTCATGGATGACTTCTCCACCTATGATACTAATTTTGAGCAAGCATTGGACCACCTTGAGTAGATCTTAGAATGCTATGTGGAAACAAAACTATAGCTTAACTAGCAAAAGAACCACTTGATGGTTCAAGATTGCATTATATTGTGACATAGGAACTCAGGGAAAGGAATAGAGGTGGATCCTAAAAAAGTAAGGATCATCTAAGAAATAACTAGACAACCTCAAATAATAAAGATGTAAGGCCATTCCTTGGTCATACTGGTTACTATAAGCACTTAATTAAGACTTTATCTAGAATTACTAAACCACTAATAGAGCTCACAAAGAAAGATGCCATCTTTAAATGGACCAAAGAATATGAACAAGCATTCTAACACTTAAAGTAGAAGCTTGTAGAAACTCTAATTCTATGCACCCTAGATTGATCTAATCCATTTCATATCATGCCAGATGTATCTAAATATTCCTTAAGAGCATTACTTACACGAATGGATGATAAAAAATGTCCATATTACATTCATTATGCAAGTAGGAGCATTGTGGGTGAACAACTTAACTACACCATCATTGAAAAAGAACTCATGGAAGTGTTGTATTTCTTGAATAAATTCAAGCATTATGTACTTAAATGCCTAATTTTTACACACATGGACTAGAGTACAATTCAATTCCTAATGAAAAAACCAGTAGTAAGTCCTTGTATTATATAGTGCTTGGTAATTTTACATGAATTTGATCTTATCATGATGCATAGCAAAGGGATCAAGAATGTAGTTGCTAATCATTTGTCTTGGTTAATATGGAATAGAAATAAGGATGAAGAACCTTTATCTGATCATTTTTCAAATGAACTCCTCTTTGATAAGGCCATTAAAGTTCAAGCATTAAAGGTCACTAATTGGTATGATGAGTTCCTCTCATATCTACTCACATAGGAGACTCTCATAGAATGAGATTAAAAAAGAAACAAAAGTTTCTTCACAAAATCAAACATTATATGGAAATTGAATGAAACCTCTAGAAGATTTATGTCAATGTCTTAGTACGATGATGTGTCCCTAATGTAGACTAGTTGTAAGTCCTTTAGGATGCTGACAAAGGTCCTTGTCAGGACCATTACCTACGAAGAAGGATTACCATAAAGATCCTGATAGCATGATACTTTTGGCCAATAATCTTTAGGGATGTTCACCATTTCTCCCATTCATGTGAGAGATGTCAGTGAGATGGAGGAATAATCACTAGAATGGAAGGGTTCCAATACTGGATGCAACCACTAGAGCATTTCTTCCTTTGGGATATTAACTTCATGGGATTTATCACTTTGATGTCCAATGGGAAGGCCTACATTATAATTATTGTTAACTACTATACTATGTGGGCTAAAGCTACAGCCATATCAGGCTATACATCTACCACAATATCTCAATTTGTAAAAAAAACATATCATAAACAAGTTTGGTATGCTTAGAATACTAGCTTTGTATAACAGAACACATTTCATAGGGTCTACTTTTTAGAAGTTAGTGCAATGCTTAGAGGTGAAACATAAAATTACAACCCCCTATCATCCCCAAGCCAATGGTTAAGCTAAGGTCATCAATAGGAAGATCACAAGAATTTTAACATGAACCATCCGTAAATATAGGAAGGACTAGTGCACCAAGCTCAATGATGTCCTTTGGGCATATGAGTCAATAACAAAACTTGCTATAGGTTACTCTTCCTATGAGTTAGTGTCCAGAAAGTTACCTAAACTTCCAATCCAAGTTGAACTCCATACACTCATAACTACCTGTGAACTTGACCTAGACATTAACCTAGTATAAAAAGAATATCTTATGATACTTAATATACTATATGAAAATCATAAAATAACCCTTATGATGAATGAAGTTTATAAATCACAAAATAAGTAACATCACAACATATGGATAAGGAAAGTTACATTCCAATCCAAAAATAAGGTTCTTTATTAGAATCCCATGCATACACCACAACAAACTAAGTGTTAGACATTTTAGAAAGGACCTTACATTATTCAGTGAAATTTTCCTTCTAGGGCCATGACAATTTACCATCCAACAAGCCCTCATAAGCACATTTTAGTCAACATCCAACAAATCAAATCATTTATGGAATCCCAAGTAACGAATGGAAACATTAACACCTCTGATCAAGAATAAGCACACTCTATTTTTTGAATCTTCTCCCTTCTACTTAGTCATGGGAAAGATATTCATATGCCATGAATCTTGATGAGGATATAGGGTTTTTTTATTTCTTCTTTTTATTTTACAATATTTTTATATGTTTTCCATTTTCTTAATATTTTGCTAACTATTTTATATTTCTTTCTTTTCTTTTCCTTTTTCTTTGTTACTTTCTTGTTGTTTAAATTAATCTTAGTCAAAATATCATATTGTGTTCCACTACTACTATGGAAATTTGGAAATGTATGAATGCAGCTATCAAAATTTTGATTGAGTTACAACCAGCCAATTTTGTCCTTGGATTATGTTTCCTACTAACAATCTATCAATTTTCATGTGGTATTAGGCAGTGAGCTTATGACATCCAACCATTCCATCTATTCCATACAGAGTGTGCATCACAAGACCATAAAGGTTCTTTCACACTTAATCTAAAAAGTAACATGTGATCTTGTTACCTAATAAAATAGAAAAGGATCAAGTGGGAATGGAAAAGGTGTGATCTTAAAAAGATTTGATATGTTCTTTTCTTAAATTCCATCTTGAGTTCTATGATTCTACATTAGTATATCATTACTCCTATTGTCAACCATAAAAGAAACCATGTCTTTGCATGGTGTGATTCTTGTAAAAGTAAACATCATATGAATTCAAAGCACATCCATTAGACAATTTTATGCACTACAAGCACTAGTTATAAGGCTAGAAAGGCATGTTACTCATGCCTAAAGACACTCCTCTAACTAAAGTTCTTCTACTTCCTTCTTATTTGTTCTTCTAATCTTGGAGTAATGATTGTCCTCTATTGGTATTTTTACACTCTTGATGTCAGAAGAGGAAGAACATGTCAATGTGAGGTTACTCTCATTAGAATGGACTTGGTCTCAACTTGAAATTGACAAGTAATAGATCTTCTTAATCAAATAATTCACCAAGGATCTTATGTGACCAAGATGCATATGACCTATCCATTGTTCTTCCTCTTCCATTTACTCATTCGACCATCTCTCACCTCACTACCTCATATCATGATGAATTAATAATTTTTTTCTAATCCACATAATTCTAAGACAATGGCTCATATGGATACAAATCTTAATTTAAACTAATCATTCATCATCATCAGTACAAACAGGCTCCTTGCGATGAGGACATGCAAGGAATTTTTTAGCATATGTCTAATTCAAGGAGGATCCACTTGCATCTCTTTTGGTTTGCCTTAGGTTAAATTCCCTATTCATAGGTTGATTAAATAATCAATCATCTTAATAGTTGATGAGCCAATCAAAATTTGATGTGGGATCACCTTCATTACAACATTGTTGTCTCATCTATGACTAACAGAGCTAATTCTTGAGGAAATTAATAACATATTAAGATTGAAAAATCATAATTCGAAAGAAATAATCAAGGTAAATTTCTTTCATGCCAATGTCAATCACTCATGGATATAGTTCTATAACAATTACTTTTTCTTCTAATCATAAGAAACAAATAATGAAATAGAACACAACTCTCATTGAAGGAAATAATAGAACTTTAAATCAAAGAACATCTAATGTTTTACATCTAACCTATGAAAAATCAAAAGATTTCCTTCCCATATAGCAAGGAAGAAATCCCAAATTAACACCAATGGTCTTGCTCTAGCCTCAAGTTCAACATGTTCTTTGTACAAAAGTATTTTAAATGACAACTTCATAAGGAGGACAAAAATGATAATGACATTATTCTTAGAACTATGGTAGGATTTCCTTGAAAATATTTTAAATGAAATTTTTAAGAAAGCCCCCTTTTCAATGTAAAAGAATATGTTTAAATACTTTTAAAATGATAAAAATAGAGACCTAGATAAGATCCAATACAATTTGGCCTTATCACATATCCTTCAATCATGGTTCACACCATCCCATTTAGGAATTTCTAAAAGAAAATAATATAATATAGAATCTACCCAAAATCCTCATCTATGACTAACCCACGAGTCATATCCATGGAGCTTGAGGGAATAAAAAACATATTAAGATGGAAAAATAAAAATTCTAAAGAAAACATCAAGGTAAATTTATTTCATCTTGATGTTTTTTTCTCCTGGAGATGGTTCTATAACAATTACTTTTTCTTCTAATCATAAGAAACAAATAATGAAATAGAACACAACTCTAATTAAAGAAAATAATAGAACATTAAATCAAAGAACATCTAATGTTTTCCATCTAATCTATGAAAAAGAAAAAGATTTCCTTTTAACACAACAAGGAAGATAGCCCACATAGACTCCAATGGTCTTCCTCTCCCTTCAAGTTTAGCATGTTCTTCGTACAAAGGTATTTGAAATGATAACTTCATGAGAGAGAAAAGAAACAATAATGACATTATTCTTAGAACTATGATAGGATTTCCTTGAAAATATCGTAAATGAAATTTCTGAGAAAGTCCCCTTTCAATATAAAAGAACAGGTTTAAATGCTTTTAAAATGATAAAAATAGAGACCTAGATAAGGTCCAATACAATTTGTCCTTACCACATTTCTTTCAATCATGATTCACACCATCCCATTTAGGAATTTCTAAAAAATATAATATAATGTAGAATCTATCCAAAATCCTGGTAAGATGTATTTTTATACTAAAAATATAACTTGTATAAATACTGGAAGAAAGCCATGCTCATCTTTTATCTTCAATTAGTTGATAGTAGAATCTCAATAATCACGTGAGATTTGACTTTTGATTTTATAATGTGGACGATGCTGCAATCCAAACCATAAAGTGTAAATTAAAAATTTATGTGATCATTCTTTTTACTTTTACATGAACTTTAGATAAAATATAACTAAATTAAAAAATCAAGTATTACTAGTTCAAAATATATCTAAAACTCCTTAATTATAATTAAATAATTAAATTAACATAATGAAAAAACTTACAAATGACTAATGATATAAAAACTAATAAAATAGCATTTAATAATATTACTATTATTTTTTTTTTACTTTTGTCTTTAATGCTATCATGAATATTGTACCTACATAAATATGTCATTAGTATTTTTAACATTTTCATAATATAATTGTTTAATTAGAGAATATTTTTTGAATATATTATTTTAAAATATGATTAAGACTCATACACTTTTCAAAAGAAACTACACTCATTTTTTAAATATAAAATAAACATATAATAAATGATACATAATAAATCTAATGAATAACAAGTGTTTTGAGGATTAAAATTACATTTATTTGTAATATGATATAATTTAAGTATTGTAAATTATTATTACAATTAGATATTTTATGTACTTCTCACAACCTCCATCTAGTATTTTACCAGCCACATGGTAAGACAATGCAAAAATTAACAAAGCACCCAAATTTATTATTTATTATAAAGCATACTTCTTGTAATTTCTAACTTTTGTGTGTGTGATAAGATTATTCAATTATGATTCAAGAAGGTTACCTTGGCATGCACCCCATAGTTTTTACAATGCCCTCATAATATTTATTTGATACTTACCAATATGACTTACAACCTGAAAGTGTTAATCCACTCTTCCTAAGTTTTAAAGATCTAAGATGAAATATTAGTTTGGACTCATTTTCAAACTTGATTTTGAGTATAATCCTTATTGGTTGTAACCACTTATCTTGATACTGAGATTTTTTCCTAAATTTAAATTTAATTGAAGAAATTCTAACTATTTATTTAAGGAAACTAAAATTTTGGGAAGAAAACCTCATATTTATTTAGTCTAAATTATCATTCTTCTTACTACATCTAACCAAAAAATAGACTCCTGATATTTTGCGATGAAAAGCTAGAATGCTAATTTATTAGACCAAGAGTTCTCATATCTAATAGAATATAATAATTAAATACATAAATAATAATTAGACTATATATAATTTTATAACTTTGGAAGAGATAAACTAGATGTGAGCCTAGTTGGAATTAAGGTCCTTTATTATTTAAGTGAAGAAATGAAGGGGATATGTATGTTTCACCTATTAGTAATAAGGATGAAGTATCCCAATCACTTAGCTTTTACCTTATTCTTAATTTAAAGTTTCAAATTTTGAGTTTTTAATACTTGTATCTTTGCAAGGTTGTAGAGATTATATAATTTCCTCCCCTACCTAATGTAGTTATCATTGATGCACAAGTTGCTAAGTATGGTCCATGCTTCACACTTTATAGGAATAAAAATAAATCAACTCTTGTCATGACGTGATTACTTATTTATAATATTTTTTTCTTTTTCTTTTTCTTTTTTTTTTATGATGATGATACATACAAAACCACTTCATGAGGTCCTTATGAAAGTTGGTAGCTCTACTTCCAACTAGGGATTCTTGTGGAATGCAAAAGTATCATCATTCATTTTTCATCTTTTTTTTTCTTTTTTGCACTATGCAATTTGAATTGATTTGAGTAGTAAAGCAAAGGCACCACCTCAACCATAAGGTTCTTATGGGAGCTAGTAGATTCCCTAATACATACATTAGACTAGATCATAAATATTAACCCTCTCATCTAAATGACTAATTGGAGTAAATTTTCTTATTCAACTAACAATCTCACATCTAGAATATATAATAGGATCAATTATTTAACTTAAGAACACGTAACACAATGTAAGTGTTTTTATTAACTTAAATATATGAAAGAGGGATATTTATTAGAAAGGGATATAAGAAATAGGAATTATAGATTATTTCTTCAAGACCACCAATTTCCAAGATAGTTAGTATAACTAGTAGACTTTAGTCATTTCAAAAATAAAACACCAATAATAATATATAATAATTTTAATATATGGAGACTATTATCCCAATGAATGCTCATAGATTTACTATGCTTAAAGTTACACACTTAAGGTTAGTTAGCCTAAAGCTAGATCTAAGGCAATATAACTTTTCAAGGTTCAAAATAAAATGTGACCAATATGATATATCATAAGTATTATTTTCATTAAATATTTTCTAATTTCATAATTATTTAAGTTAAAGTCACATGTCATCCTAATCTTTTAACTATTCTAATGATTATGATGTTAAATGATAATTATGAACTAGCTTAGTTATATATTTATAATATATACCTATAATTTGGCTAAGAGAATCTTATTCATAATAATTAATAACTTATTTGAGTCAAATATTTCACGACTTCTAGATGAATAACAAGATTTAAGGATTATAATTTTTATGACTTTTGGATGAAGAACAAGATTTGTATATCAAATTGTTCATAATGATAGGTTTTAGAAAAAAACATATTTGCATCATTTATAGTATATTCTCACTCTCGGCCAAATTTGCATTACCTATCAAAGCATATAACAAGAAAAAATTCAACCAAGAATGAGAACATGCAATAAATGATGCAAATATTTTTTTCTAAAACCCATTGTTATGAAATATTTGATATACAAATCTTGTTCTTTTTCCAAACATCATGAAAATTATAATTCTTAAATCTTGTTCTTCATTTAGAAGTCATGAAATATTTGAATCAAATAACTTATTAATTGTTAATGAATAATATTCTCCTGATAAAAGTTTAGGTATATATTATAAATATATAACTAAGCTAGTGATCCCTAGTTGTCACTTAAAGTAATCATTTAAACATAAGAAATTAAAAAGATTCTATCTACAATTATACATGATTCAAATCCAATTTTTGGAAGGTAGTTGTTACGTTATAGATTTAGTTTTCTACAGTTATAAATAATTCATGAAAGTGTAAATAAAAAATAGAGTAACTTGTCAAACCATAGAATCCATTATTTAATGATTAAGAACATGGTACAATATACCAGGAATGATCAATGTTCAAACTTGCATAATTGAAAAAAAATACATTATAGAAAATGTTCTAAAATCCACAATGGTAAAAATACATCATCAAAAAAATTATAAAATCATTCTTCATTAGATTTAATGCACCACTCTTCATCCAATCTATTTTGAAGGTGAAAAGCATTGGATATCTTAATGTATCTTTCTTTGGAAATCGGAGGGAATGCCTTCAAACTATCAATACTCTTTACTTGAGATAGTGTGACAAACATAAGACCTATTGTTTCTTTACTGCTAATATCTACACATGCTTTTTCCAAGGTCATTCCCTACAACCTATGTATAGTTAAAGCCCATGCTAATCTCAATGGTAGTTGGCAAGATCCTCCACATATGATTGGTGAAATAGGTGCTTGTCAAGGATGTTCATGATCATATAGTATTCCAATGTAAGAGTCAAACTCAATGATAACATATGATGACAACTGTGGAGGTTTAGAGTACCAAGTGTAAATTATTTTTTTAATGACTCCCAATGCACCATTAACCAATCCTGCCTCTTGCCTTAGATTAACACTAATCATAACCCTTGTAGCTTTACAAATAAATACTACTCAATCTAATTCTCCTTCTCCGTCATCTTAAAATCTATCATTTCTGTTTCTATCTACCATGCACTATGCAACTAGCATCTACATTTTAGCAATACCTTTTCATTATGCATATGCACCTTATCCTTTGTACCAAACAAATGCACAGAATCCTCAAACCCATCTCACTCATTTGATGTCAATGGAAGATCCATTCTAAATCTTAAAAATTCATGATCATCATTATTGATCTTTCCTTCTCATATATTCATCAAAACTTCTCTAAATCTTTGTTGCTATGGATCATCACCCCTTTGCCAATACATAACATCCAAGGTTACAAATGTATTGAATGCTAATCATAAATTCTTTACATGGATCTAAGATGATATGTATGATATAACATCTTTCATAGGTGAAAGTTGTGCAAAATCTCCAATGAGTATCATTGATCTACCACCAAAATTATCTAATTGATTTTCTATAAATATTTCCTTAAGCCTTCTATCAATGCTACTAAGAATTTTTCCTCCTATAAAAATCATTTCATCTATAAAAATATAATTTATGTATTTATATCTATTTTGCAATGATGCCAAAGCTAATGTAGTTAGTGGTTTATACTCCCTGATTCCAATCTTTAATGCAAAATGTATTGTAGTTGCATTAATATTATATACCACAACACCAACAGGGGTGAGCACCAATAAGCTTTTTTTTTCGATGTGAATGTTTGACTAAATTCTTTATGAAGATATGATTTTCCTATGTCCGTTGTACCTTGAATAATCATCAATAGGGGATCAAGTTCATCAATTTCGAATTGTTGCATATAGAGATGGCTAGTGATTATCTTGTAGATTTTCTTCTATTGAACTCCTAGGGAAGATAAGTCCACCTCATTGTAGTTATTTCTTAAAGGTGTTATTATCCCATGTGATCTATGACTATGAATAAAATATGTAGCAGTTTTTGCAACATCTTCTCTAGGTTAGCTAGTTGACCATGCGTGTTGTCTATCTTAATTCCTTAATCCAAGTATTTCATGTTCACTTCATTGAAAATGAGCTAATGCAAGTAGATGTTGATTCCATATTTCAAAATCATATTCAATATCACCTTGTCTTTCTAGAATAATATCTCTATCCTACCTCTCTTCCTCATAAGCACATTAAAAATCTTCATCAAATGTCTCCTCTTCTAATTCATATATGTGTTGAACAGAAATTCATTTTAGTTTAATTTCTTCATCATTTCTTTCCATATCACATTTCACATCTCTAAATAAATAGGGTAGTAGGAACTATGCCCAACAATAATCTATCCATTTTTCCTCTTCTATTCTTAGAGATACTCTAAATCTAGCATATGTTCTAACAACAACTAGTTGTCCTTGAGTCTTTCACATTGGCACCTCTCCTTTTTGAGCTAAACGTAAAATATTTCATAATATTCAATAACAAAATTCTTTCCATTTCCAATGGTCTCTTTTAATATGCATTAAAAATGGATGTGTATGTTTCTGGTTCCTCATCTCCATCTACAATTGGTATAACTCTTTTATAGATATCTTTAGATACATTTATAGTATTGAATGTTCTACTACATTCAACCAATGAAACTTCATATAGCATAGGATAAACCTCCATAGCATTGATGTCTCTATCAGCTACAACATCCATCATGAGTCTTTTATATCTATTCGTTGCATTTTCTTTTGGGTTTTGGGAATCTACAATACGAAGTAACACATCATGAAAGGATCTTGACTTTTATCAGATTTTGTTGCATATTTTGCAATATACTTAATAACAACATATTTTTTAAGCATTAGCTTAAAGTCTATGTTTGATCTCCATGTTTGAAGAATCATTCTATTATGAACATTCAATTTCAAATCATTTCAATGTGGTTCATAAGTAACATGATTTTTGTTTTGTGGATCAAGAGTTTTGATTGAGATTGTAACGGCCATGGAACATTATACCTAAGGAAAAAATTAAATTAATATAATTTTTTTGGGTCAAATACATTCATGATATAAATAATAACCAATGTATTTAGAAAAATATAATTCTAGCTACAAACTTGTACATTATTTCAGGTTCTTAAACATACTCCTCTCTTACACTATGTATGATGATGAACAAAATTTAAAAGCTTATCATAATCAATATCAAGATCCATGAAATGCAACTACTAACTTTTAATCTCACATGGATGACTTGTAGTATTAACACGTTGCATCTACAAATGAAAGAATTGTATAATTTTAATGATTGTTTCAAATTGCTTCAATATTATTTTAAAATTAAAAAAATGAAACAAAAGTTCATAAATTCCAAATGACATTCATCATTTGATATTCCATCTTGATTAGATCTACTATTCCATGCATTTTTTATTGCATCAAAAAACTCTCTCATCTTTCTAACTACTTCTAGATCATTCCAATCAAGCTCCTCTATGTCTTGATCCAAAGAAAGCTATGGACATGTGGTGATCCCCTATGTTGCCATTCATATCTTGTCTGGTAATCAACCACATTGAATTTCTCAAATAATATCTTTGCTTGGAATGCATGATGTTGAAGATGCATAAACTCTACAACTATATGTGGATTATGAATAATATTTTTCATTTTTTATTTCTTTACTACAAAAACATTTTGCAATGATTCTCTAGGCATTACATTATGTAGGTCTAGCTAGTAAAGATCTACTACACTTAGAGTAAAACTAATAATTAATGCACCCAACTCATTTATCAAATCAAACAATTGTTTTTTGCATTTTCTCCAATAGGAAGGTGTTCATCTTATTGTTGTTTCAAATCTCATAAAATTATTAACAAAATTATCTAATAGTGCATTTTCTAGTCATTCACATAAGTCTTGGACTACTAACAATGCTTTGGTAATTTTTTTTTTTTTTTTGAAGAATACTGACATTGATTTCAATGCATGATGTCTCATTATTATGTTGTAAATGTGTTACCTAAAAATAAAATTAATACATAATTAGTTCATATAATTTTAAAAAAATTAATACTATGTAGTAATGTGAATGAAATTTATTTGTGATACTTGAATCTTTTATGACATCTAAATCTTCTATCCTTATATCAAATTAGATGTCTAGCATATTCATGTAACATGACAAATTGGATCTTCTTGTAAGGAAGTCACATTTTCCACATGGAAACAAAATTGGAAATGACATTGGAAGCATTCTAATTATGTTAAACTCATTGATGGGTGACTTTGAAAGTGTTGGCCATTGTGCATACTATGAACTTTTAACATTTGGATTTTCTAATCAAGCTCTTAGCAAATGAAGTAACTTTCCAAAAATAACTAGACACAATGCTATAGATGATGTGTGTCTAATAATATTTTTCTCCTTTAAATCAACCAAAGGACCATCAAACTTCAATCTCATTTGGTCATCCTTCTCAAATAATGTAATGTAATGAATCCTTTCAAATACATTAACATCTCCTATATCACTAACATCATCCAAAGCATGCTCATCTATTTCTATATCCTAATAGAATCGATCATTTTTTTTCTTGTACAATAAGGCAACATACACATTCTTTTTATTTATGCAAAGTTATAGGTTGTTCCAATTTGATTATTTCTTCTTAGTATTAACATTGGAATCTTATGAATCCTTAGAGGAAGCCTAGTTGCAATTTCAGATACATCTTGCATAAAGCTAATGGTATGTCCTTTATATTGTAATTGACCTCCTATAGCATGTGTAACTTGTAAAATAGGGTTAATTCATGCTATAAGAATTTTCTCAACTTTGATAGTTTTGATAAGATTAATGATTAGGGTTCTAGATCCATATATTTATCAATAGAAAAATGTTGAACCTCTTCATCATTCTAATTCAAGATTCCCATTTCTTTTTCTCCTAAACACCTTGAATATGTTAGACCAAGCCTTCATTGCAATACAAATACTCAAAAGCTTTCATTACAAATATCACATGATTGATGAACATTGAAATTAGCAACCTCACTTGAAAATTTTTTAATTGCATGCATGATTTGTGCATTTGAATTATGAAGATTTGGATAAGATACCTAACTATTCATATGTTTAGAAGGTACTTGTTGAATTCATTATATTTGAATTATTATGTTGTTTGATGTTCCATTCACAATCTTGGTTGAGCTTGTTCCTGATCAATTCTTGCAACTAAATCCAACATCTTTGCCACCTCTATTTATCTTTTTCATTGCCTAAAATGTTGTTTTATTTCACGACCTTGTACACATTCTCATTCTATAGTATTAACCTCTGTTGGATTTATAATTAATTCATCTTCTAACATCAAATCATCATTATGTGTAGACATCCGACCACATCCATAACCATGATCATGTCCACAACCACAACCACATTCTCTATTTGAAAGAACTTCTTGTTGCAATGGAGGTGCATGCATATTCTTATTAATGAAAATGATTACTATCTAATTTTATTGTTCATCTTTGTGTTCTCATCCTTGTCCTCATCCACATCCACATCCTTATCCTTGTTTATGTATCTGTTGTGGAATATTTAACCATTATTAAGTATATTCTTTTATGTTTTCATCATGTTCATTAATTGAATCTTCCATATTTTTTGGAGATGTACTACTTATTTCATCAGAACATCCATGTACACGTCCTCATCCTTGTCCTCCTCTCTATGAAATATTATTATACAAAATAACCTAATATAGTTAGCTTTATTAACTTAGAAATACAATTGTTGCACTAGAAAAATTTGGTGCTTGAAAACCGAAGATCTCCAATGGATAGTTTAACCTTGGATCTCAAGGACCTCTGAGAAAGAGGATCCAAGGCATCATAGATGGTCTTGTTGATCACCTAGGGACTTAGAAAGTATAAAACATTGTAGCTAAATTGAATGGAAATGTAGATTTAACCTAAGAGAAAGCACAAGAATTAACTTGAAATAAACTTGCACAAACAAATGAACTATAGTTTTTTTGAAAAAATAAAATGTTGATAGAGTAGAGTTCAAATGAGTACAAGTGTATGCCTAGGTGCATAAGGAGCTACCCAAATGATTCTTGAAGTTTGGTGAAACCAACAAATTATGTCTTGTATGTCAATTGCATGATCTAGGTGCTTCCAAGCTTTAATTTCTAAAACTCCTTGCTATTTCTTTGGTTTAGATTTGTTCCATTGGTTGAATAAATGGTGGAATGTTTGCTTGATTTTTTTTGTACTGCAATGTTTTGAGAGTCTCTAATTCTTAATTGCTTTCCAAATTACCAAAAATTATATTAAATGTGCTCAAATTTTAATTTTTAGGCCATCTGGTTGTTGATTTGGAGGTGCAAATTTCTGCCATAAATGTTGATAGATTGATGTAGTTTGCAGGTGTGGAAAGCCATCCATTCTAGCGTATTTTTCTATTTATGGTACGTTTGATGCACAAAGGCCATAAAAAATATGCTTGGTGCTATAAAAAGTATGTTGGATTTGAAAAATATGCTACCTTCACCAAAACTATACTAGCCTTGAAAAGATATGATGGCTTCCATGAAAACTATGTTCGCATTGCTATGAAAATGAAAACCCAACAATTCCGATCCTAGCTATAGGTGGTTCCAGCGTATTGTTTTCTTTGACCAACATAAAACCCACGAAAAACCCAAATTCGGAAATTATGAAGTCATTTTTAGTATTCTCAAACCCAAATATACACATGACATAACTTTTTCCACTTAGGAAGTAAGGCAATAACAACTTACAAGGCACATTTTAGCCTTAAAAAGTTGAAGTATGTAAGATTGCATTCTATGAACTACAAACCGCACATTTTATAATAAAATGCCTCAATTTCAATGGTGAAGGTTATGAGTTGTAACATGAATTTTCTTAGTGGTGTTTCATTAGTTATTCTTTGTTGATGTTTTAAGGATTGACCCAAGACACATCGACAAGAATGCAAAACATCACCACAAGGCCATCACCAATGTGTCCTCTTCGTGCTTGACTGTAACTATTAAACCATGCCAAAGAGTGCTTCTAATGATGAAATAAAGCTATGGTGAGATGATATAGGATAAAGGCTATATTTGATTACAAGGGTTAACAATGAATTCCACATGTTGACATTGTGTTTATGATATGATAGTGACATACTCATTGATTGATGTGGTCTTCATGCTTCGTGCTTCAAGGTGTTGGTCACTCCATAATGTTTTAGAGGTACCAACACTCCACTCCAAGGTTTCTTTGGTCATTAGGCTCCTTCTTTTGCTTGTTTGGAGCCATTGATTTATTCTTTGATCTTCATTGGCCTCTCAACTTATTGGCAATTTGCTTCCCCTCATTTTTTTAATTTGTTGTAGGGGAAAACCCTCATTGGTTTTCATTGCCAAGGCTGAACTTAGTTTGGTTTTCTCATTGAATGAGACATATTACATCCAATGAACTTGATGATGGAGCATGATGCAAGAAATGTTACATGGCCATAATACATGGATGTTAAACATAGATAATCATTGTTATCTAGGGTAATAAAGGTTATAGGTAGGCTTTAGGATTGTGGCTCAAGAGGGGTAATGGAAGTCATGTAAAGCAAGCGCTCTTGGTATGAAAAGACAAGCTAACCAAATCTCATGCATTAAGGCCACATGGTAACTTGCTACTATGATGGGTTGCACCCTCGCAATGACTTCAAGCTTCATCCTACAAGCACAACTCTAAGATAATAAGAAAATAAAACAAAGAAAATATGTTATTACAAAATAATGTATAGGACTACATGACATAACCACAAACCAGGCCATCTAAGGTTACTATTAATGCAACATAGAGAGATTTATGCAATGTACATCAGATTTATAAAGTTTTGTAGTTCATTCATTGTGCCAACTAGAGAGAGATAAATAGATAGGTAGAGGTCATGTAGGCTTTCTTCCTATTAGTTGAAAAGGCCATTAATGTCAACTATTGGTTTGTACCTACAAGAAAGATTATGTTAGATGTAATAAGACTTGAAATAGCAATGATTGACCAAATTGGCCAACTCATTGTCATGCATGTCTACGACTCTAAAGGCCCATTACCATAGGCTTTGGTGACTAGGAAGGGCCCCTCTAAATTGGTTGAGAACTTGTCTGTATGTTCATAAACAGCCTAGAGAACTAGGTCTCCCTCCTTAATCTTTCACTTGTTCAAGTCATGTTGATGCTATTACTTTTGCCTCTTTTGATATTGTTCAATGTGAGCAAGTGATTATATCTACCACTCTTCCACAAAATCCAAATCGATGGCATGGAACTTCTTATTCTTCTCATCATTAATTAAGTCAAATAAAGCCACCCTGAGTGATGGAACTTGTAATTTAAGATTCAAATCCATAAACTAGACTATATGGGATGATGCTAGTTGTTATTTGAACGATATTTCTATAGGTCCAAAGTGCAAGGATAAGTCATTTATGCAACTTGCGACTACTATTGTTTAGTATCTTTTTAAGTAATTTTATGATGGCCTTGTTGCTAGCTTCAACTTGTCCATTACTTGAGGATAGTATGGTGATCAAAAGAAATGTTTAATACCTAGGTTTTGACAAAGTCTTGAATTTCTTGGATACTAAACTGTGGTCTATTATCTATAACTATGATCAAAGGTATGTCAAAAGGAGCTACTATGTTATCTAGTATGAACCTACAGACTTGTTAAGATGTTGGTTTCCTTAGGAGAATAGATTCAACCCAATTTTTAAAAATCTCAATTGCAATCAAGATAAAGCTAGGCCCTGTGGAAGAATTAGGCATGATAGGTCCAATAATGTCTAGTCCCCACTATTGAAATGACCAAGTTATATGAGTAGGATGTAACTTAGTTAGTGGCACATGTATCAAGTTGCTATGTCGTTGATAGGTATCATAGGTTTTAACCTTCTACGACTAGTAACTTTCCATATAGGGCTAATAATATCTTAATCATCTAATATTTGCAGTCATGGCTCTAGGTCCTATATATCCCCCACATACACCTTCATGAAATTTCTCAAGGATTGCCTAGGCTTCATTTTTGCCCAAGCACACTAACAATATGCCATCATAGGATTGTCGACATAGCATTTTATTACCTATAATGACATACTATTTTGATCTTTCACATACAACATCCTTCTGAGAAGTAGTTAGGCCTTGTGAAGATTCATAATGCATTAGGTAAAACTTGATATCGTCATACCATTTCCTTTGAGGAGAAATATCAATGGTGGCTATAGAGATACCTTCAATGTTTTGTGTGATGGAAATAGTATAGTCCATAGTAAAAGAAGGTAACTTGTGAAACATACCAAGCATCACACTTAGGGCTAAGGTTACAATGACATTGACTAATGTGTTCTTAGTTCGAGGTATATGTTGGATATCAATGTCTATAAATATTTGCATTAGTCTCTTAGCTAGTTCATAGTAAGGTTGTAGATGTTTGAATTTACATGAATAAACCTTAGTTACTTGGTTAACCATAAATTGTGAATCACCTTTGATCATTAGGTATTTAATTCCTTGGTCATGAACTGCTATCATCCTCCTATTTAATCCTTCATACTCCACCACATTGTTGGTGCATGGGAATTAAAAATGGTAGGCAAATGATTGGATTACACTAGAAGGTGATGTTAGGATAGTAGCAACATTGGCCCCATGGGCAGTTGAATCTCTATCATAGTGCATGATTGCCTCATAACCCTCAAGTACTTTGTTGATATTGTTAACATGCTTATCAAGGAACTTAAGGTCAATGGATGTATGGTCCTTCACTAGGAAGGTTGTTAGTTATGCAGCTATAGCTTGACCTTTAGTTGAAGATTGGGAGATGTAATGTAGGTAAAACTCAACTATTATGAATTTCCAATGTGCTATAAAGCTACTTTCATAAATGTTGGTGGTTATGGCTCTAAGAAAATTGTCCTTGCATATGACATTGACTTGGCTCTTAAAGAGATGGTATCTCCACTTTTTCAATGAGAAGACTAAAGTTAGACAACACTTTTCCACTTCAGTGTATCGGGTCTCATAGGCAATTAATGCATGGCGTAGGTAGTATACTAGCAACTCCGCTCCATCATCTCATTTTTAACAAAGTAGAGAGGTAATGGACACATTAGAGATTACAAGGTAGCTATAAAAAGATTTGTTCTTTTATGGTGGATAGACCATGGGTAATTGTGCCAACTCTTGCTTAAGGTTTTCAAAGGATTCCTTGGATTGAGTCATCCACTCATAGCGAACTCCTTTCTTAAGTAAGTGTTGCCTAGGCTATAGCTTATCTGTAAGCCTAACAATGAACCTATAGATAAATTATAATCTACCTTGTAGTCCTCAAAGCTCCTTATGGTTATTTGGCATGGCCAAGTTGGTTATGGACTTAACCTTATCAAGATCGATGCGTATCCCTACTTTGGACACCACAAAGCTAAGCATCTTCCCAATTTTAACATCAAAGATATACTTATGAGGATTAAGACCAAGTTCATATTTAAGACATTATTTAAGCACTAAATCAAGGTTATGTGTGTTGTCACTGGCCACCTTAGATTTAACTGCTATGTTGTCCATGTATTCATTAAGTAATCTTAGCATGTAATCACTAAAGATGTTCATCATGACTCGTTGATAGGTTGTACCTGAATTCTTTAAACCAAAGGGCATCATGATGTAATAAAAGGCTCCCCAAGGGGTCATGAAGGATGTAAAAAGTTGATGCTATAGGTTAATCCTAACTTGGTTGTATCCTGATAACCCATCCATGAAGGATAACAATGCATGTCTAGTTATACTATCAACAAGCTGGTCAATACTAGGCAAATAAAAATCATCTTTAATAGTTGCTTTATTTGGTCTCAAAAATTAATATAGATATCTATGCTCTCATTTTTCTTAGGGACTTCCACTATGTTAGACACCCAATCTATGTAATCAATATCTCAAATGAAACCAACTTGATACCGTTTCATGATCTCATCATAGACTACCAAGGCTAAATCTAGTCTAATCTTGTGTATCTTTTGCTTAAGTGGTTTGATACTAGGGTTAAGTATGATGTTATGTTGTACTAGGCATGGGTCAAGACCTAGAATATCTTCATATGACTAGGAAAAGGGCCTTAATGTTGTCTTGGAGGACCTTGGTGATGTCTTGAACTTGCTAAGGTTCTAGTGAGGAACTTAATTTTAGTGTTTTCTCCTCACCACTATGTGTCATGATAAGAACCTCACCTAGAGAGCCTTTGGTGATGTCACTAGTCCCAAGGTCAAGGGTTTTAACTAGGCATTCAAGCCATTCAAGTGGCTTTTCTATAAAGACCATGTGGTTCAGGCTCAAGATCTAAGTATTTCATATCAATGAATTGTTCAACATCACCATGAGACCTAGTTAGGCTCAAAGGAAAACTAAATTTCTCCTAGGTGTCCATACTTCGATCCTACACATCAATCATAAGCATAGTAAGTAGCACCTATGTGATAAAATGATTAAATAATGTAAAAACAATATAAAATACTCTAATAATAATGCATAAATGAGTCAACACATTTTATCAATGGTCAAAAAAGGTTCAAATAAGATCAACAAAGGTTACAAGAGGTAGATTAAAGCAAAGAGGGTGATACAAAGAATAAACATTGTAAGATGAGGCCAAATGATTATTGAACCCCATTCAATGATGTCAAATAAGGTTAAAGCATGATCAAAAGAGGCCATAAGAGAGAACATAAGGTAAATAAGATGAACTAAGAGCCAAATAATGTAGATCAAATGATGATCAAATGTGACCAAATGAAGATCAAATGATGATTGAATGGGGCCAAATGAAGATCAAATGATGGCCAAACCCCATTAAATAATGTCCAAGATGGTCAAAAAACATCATATTGATGTCAAATGATATTAACAGATGTTAAATTAAGTTCACTAAGGTCAAATGACGTCAAATGATAGAAAAATTTGGTGGAATAATGACAAATGAGGGGAAATGATGAAAATGAAGCCAAATGACACCAAATGATATGAAAATGAAGGTTAACAATGCATAATAAGATTAAATCTAGTCAACACACAATGGAACAAGGCTAAACCAGTCATGGTGGAAAACATGTGGTAAAACCTTATCAATATTGCTCAATAGAGATCACATTTGGTAAGTTTTATGCCTTAGCAGGCCACAATGGGAGGCTCTAGGATCAATGGGAGAGTTTAGAAACTTGGGGAGATCATTTTGAGCCTCTTTGGAGGTCAAAACGAGGCCTTTTTGAAAAAATACGCTAGAACACACAAAAAATACACTAGCCAACCTATTTTTGGTAGGTTCTAATGCATCTTTTGCCAAAATATAAATCTCAGAATTCATTAGGGTTTTTTTTAGGATCCTAATGGCTTGAATTGATAGTGCAGTGGACTAGGAATGGAAATTCATCAACTTTGGTGTCAATTTAATTCCATGAATGCCCCAAATGCTGCCCATAACTAAAAACTACATTGGCTAGCTTATTTGTCCCTAGTTCCAATGTAGTTTTACATTAAAAAAATTGATTTATTATGTTTCAGGCCTAGAATTTTTGCTCCAATAACCTCCCAAGGGGGTGCAGAAGTGTCAAGGTTGTTGAATGGTTATCTAGAAGGAAAAATGAGTTAGTAAAATGTAGTTTGAAATTCTAGACCTTAAAAATACAATGGCTAGTGTAGTTTTCTCTATTTCTAGCATATCTTTGCTAAATTTGATCTTTCCTTACTCAAAATGAGATCAAAAGATAGCTAGTTTCAGGCAACAAGATTCTAGGATTCTCTAGTCAAGTTTCAGACCATTCAGAGTGTGGTCAGGCTAACAAAATTGTCTTGGAAACTAAAACTAAACTGAACAACATATTTTTGATCACTTATGGTGTATTTTTTAAGGAATCTTGGTTTCTAAATACTTTGGAGGGTAAATCGGCTAGGTTTTGGGTATCCTAGGGACACTTGTATCTATGGCTATGGTCCAGGCTAAAAACTATTGATTAAAAAGGCCATTGGAATAATGGATTTGTCACTTTTTCTTTAAAATACATTGGGCAGCATATTTTTGGGTGCTTCCAGCATAGTTTGAAGAAAATGACTAATTTTGACTATTTTTTGCTCATTTTTCAGGGTTTGGTGGCTATCAATGGCTCTAGTAGGGTTTTGGGGTTGGATTGAGGCATTTGAAGGGTGATTCTACTTGTTGATCGCTAATTCTTAAAATTTTTCTAGAAAAGATACAATGAACAATGTAGTATTGGTCTCTTCCAACATATCTTTTGAGTTTTCATGAGTTTTGGCTAGTTTTTGGATTGATATTTGGCTTTGTGAGTTCATCAAAGGCTCCAGGAATGTATGGTAGTTAGTATTTGCTATTTTGAAAGCTATTGGAGGATTTATTGATTTATTTCATGGTCAATCTCTAGAAATATATGCTATATAGTGTAGTTTTGAGGTCCTCCAACATATTTTTTAGGCTTTCATTGATTTTGACTTGCTTTTGGCTTGTTATCTAGCTTTCCAAGATCATTGGAGACTCCATGGAGCATGGAGGCTAGGGTTTGCCACTTTGAAGATTTTTTTATGCTTAATTAATTCATTTTGTGGTTCATCTTTAGAAAGACAAGCTAGCTAGTGTAGTTTTTAGGTCCTCCCATTTATTTTCTAAAGAATTATTGATTTTGACACTATAGTAGGTTCTAGAGCTACTAGAGGTTCTGGCTAGGGTTTAACACTAGATATGGTCATTTTGAGGTCAATCAGAGGTCTATTTAATGTTAATAATCCTCATTTCTAGTAAAACTATGCTAGCGAGCATAGTTTTACCTCTATCTAGCATATTTTTCCAAAAATATCCCATTTTATTTGTGTTTTAAGCCATTTTTTGTGCTTAGAATCCTCCAATGTCAATGCTTGGTTTCCAATTTTGGACAAGGTTTCATTGACTTCAGTGAGTTGAGGATGAATGGCTATCAGGTTAATTTAAAATTTTGGCTATGTTTTTTATGTACTTAATTATTAATTTTTATGTTTTATTATTTTATTATTTTTATTTTAATTTGTGTTTCATGTGATGTGCTCATGCTTAGAGGCTAACTAGTTGTCCATGTTGTGTTGTAGGACCTACGCCAAAATCCATTGTTGATATGATCACTTCAGGACATGCAGAGGAGACGTTGATTCTTAAGTGGAGTGAAGTAGACTCACTATAGGAGTAGCTAGCTAGTAGAGAACCTAGAAAGATCTAAGAAAAGGTTACCACTGTAGTTTTGCTCAACCTTTTTATGATTCCTAGCCCATTCATGCCTACAATAGAGATGGTGAATATCATTAACTTCTTAGATAAAGGAGTAAATAGATTTATCTCTCATGTTCATTGTGTGCCGATCACTTTGGCTATTAATGAATCTACATTTAGTGACCTCTTTGGCATACCCTGCAATGGCATGAAATTTTCCACAAGGGTAGGCAAAGAGGTGGGTTACAAGGAGGAAGTGAAAGAATGGTTGAACATTTGTCGTGGTAATGGTGGTTTGTCTCTAGACCAATGTCAAGTTGTAGAGGCTAACAAGATGTATCCATTGTTTTAATCTAGGGCATTTTTCACATTGTTTTTACAAAAGAAATTCTTGGCATTTGATAGGCTTAGACCATGAAGAAGGTCCTCATTAGGGATGCTTAATTCAACTACACTACTCACTTGGTCTCTAGGCTCTGAGATGAGATCCTCAAATTCCAAAGCAACCTTGAGACAATATGCCATATGCATTTTGCATTTTTTTTCATCATATCTAAGGAGGTTCATGGAATTCCTAGTGGTTAAAAAGGATGAAAAATGGATAATTCATGGTCCATCCCAATTTTCTAAACCTTGAGTACAACATTTCATCCCAATCATGTAGGTTTAGAATCCATCAATGGAGGACATGGGTGAATTGTTGTCTATCACCACTAAACGAGTTAGTGGCTTGCATTGTCCTTTCCTTGATAGCATGGGGGTAGAGCCCCATATTGGCCATGGGAATGCCAAAAAGGCCAAGGAGTTACATGCAAAGGATAATGGTGTAGCCAAAGCAAAGTTGAAGCAACCACTAATTGAGGAGACCATTACAATTGTGGAGCAACTAGCCAGGAAGAAGAACTTCCTTGGGATTGGTAAATTGCATCATGTTGTATTAGGTACATTTTATTATTTTTTTGGTTTTTTGTTATTTTGTAAATATTTTTTATGTTATGGTGTATACATATTTATGTTATTATATTATATTTTAGACAAAATCTCTCAATTTTTCAACATATTTTCTTTGTCATTCTTGTGAATAAAGCTCAAGAACTTGCAACCCAGGCCATAACAAAGGTCAAGAGGAATTGGCAAGAGGAAGAGGCACTAAGACAATAAGAGGGGATGGAACCAATGCCTAATGAAGTGTTATAGGTTTTGATTGCTATATTAAAAGACTTATCCTTTGATGATGAAACTCATGTTGGCATCGCACATGGTCTTCCAAGGATTTATGAATTTTATTTTTTATGCATTGCATCTTATTAGTTTCATATTGGAGTTGGTTTTAAATTTTAGTTAATGATTATGCTATTTTAGTGCCTAAATCCCAATGAGAAGCCTCAACCTCCACATTTCATATGAAACTGTGGGTGGAGGTTCCTGATAAGATAGATTTAATGTGTGAAATGGCTAAATATGTGGTTAATTAATCATAAAAAATCGTTCCCTATGTTGGTAAAAACATTAGCATATTTGCCTACTTTGTTTTTTTCATTCATATATTTATTTCTGTTTATAGTTTTTTTTATGGCTTTTTAAGTTTTATAGTTATATGCCCTTAGTTGTTTAAAGGGTTTTTGGTTATTTTCCTTGATTACTTATTGTTTGTATTTTTTTTTTATCTTGTTTATAGTGCCCAAGATTGGATAGGATCCAAAATATGACATTGAGCTCAATGAACTACCTAAGCTATTTCCTAAAGTGCAAAATGTTCCATGAAGACTATACGAGAGTATCACTAAATGTGCTTTCTCATGTGCCAAGACTTTGTGGAATATCCAATGTTCCAAGGAATTCCTTTAAAAACAAGTTATAATGTTGTAAAAGGAGACTAAATAGCAAGTTGAGGAGAGCAAAGACCTTAGGGTCCATAAGGATTTTATGGAGGCTCATGTAGTTAACAAAGACTCCTTGTGTACCAAGGAGATAAAAATGATCATGTTATTGGAATGCCATCTATGACAAGGTTACATTGGCGAGAAGCCTTAATTTTGGCCAAGAGGCCAACTCATCTCATAGGATAGGGGGGAGAGGGGAGTGGATTTGTTGCCCTCCATGTTATCATAGGATAGAGGGGGAGGGGGAAGTGGATTTGTCACCCTCCATGTAACACACCACGTGTAGGGGAGCCAAAGAGTCACTACGAGGGAGCCAAATTTGAAAATTTAAAAAGCCAAAGAGTCATTGCAAGGGAGCTAAATCTCTATTTGATTGATGCCCCTCAACCCTTGGGCTTCCCATTCATCTCTTTGTATTTCCTCACGCGCATGCACCACATGTAGGGGAGCCAAAGAGTCACTGTAAGGGAGCTGAATCCCTATTCAATTAATTCCCTTGACCCTTGGGCTCCCCATTCATCTTTTCATATTCTCTCATGTGCATGCACCATGTGTAGGGAAGCCAAAGATTCATTGTAGGGGAGCCAAAGAGTCACTGTAGGGGAGCCGAATCTAAAAAGTAAAAAAGCCAAAGATTCACTACAAGGGAGCTAAATCTCTATTAGATTAACACCCCCTGACCCTTGGGCTCCACATTCATCTCTTCATATATCCTCATGCGCATGCACCACATGTAGGGGAGCTAAAGAGTCACTGCAAGGGAGCTAAATCTCTATTCAATTGATGCCCTCAACCCCTAGGCTCCCCATTCATATTTTTGTATTCTCTCATGTGCATGCACCATGTGCAAGGAAGCCAAAGAGTCATTGCAAGGGATCCGAATCTTTATTCCATTAATGCCCCCGACCCTTAGGCTTCCCATTTGTTTCTTTGTATTCCCTTAGACATAGGCCCTGACATGGGTAACCAATGAATATTTATTATTATAAATGATGGGTAATATTGAATAGTTATTATTATTATAAACGATGATGGTTACAATTATAGTAATAATGAATATATTTTATTATAAACAGTGGGCAATAATGAATATTTATTATTAATAAAAATGGTAACGGTTACGATCATGGTGATGATTAGGGTGATGATGGTTTTTGTGTGGTACAGTATTTATAGATATTGAACTTCTAAATTATCTTACAAGATTAAGAGGTGCAATATTGGAATTTGTGCATTTTTGGAAACATGGATCCTGCTGCTATTCATCCCAATAGAGAAGGTGAAGAACACTTTTTTCAAGATCAGCAACAACAATCATCTATTGCAATAAGTAATACAATTTATGGAGGTCATGGAAGTGGGCATGTGTGTGGGCATGGCCAAAGAAGAGGATGACCATGGATTATAGAAACTAAAAATCTAGAATCGATGACTGCAGAGGAGAGAAGACGATTTCTAAAATGAGAAGCAAAATGAGGTGAACGAGAACAAGAACTAATTTTATGAAATTTAGGAGTATGTAATTTATGCATTTTTTAATATTTCAAAACAAATATTTATCATAAGGAAATATTTTCATTTTATTTACATACTTACATTGCATATATTTTTTTAGGTTACATCAACTTCAAATCCCCTTTCATCACTTGGAAATTCATCCAATGCAATGATCCACATTATTGATACTAATAATGTAAATAATCAAGAAAAAATGCAAGTTGGTGTTTTCCCATACTCAAATTGGTAAATAGTTTAATTCAATTTTTAGTTTAAATTTTGAAACATTTTTTGTAGGACATTAGAAATGCATCTGTGCCTATTAATCAAGTAACATCTATTCTAGAAATCGCACAAGAAGAACAACAACAATTGCAAGAAGATCAAGAACAACTACATTATAGTGAGAGTGAACACTGAAAGAGGCAACGTCAACAAGAAGAAAATTCATTTCATCAAATAAATGAAGCTACAGATGTTGCCAATGCATCAACAATGGAAATGCTTTCTTCAAAACCTATTCCATCTTTCCCAAGATTGCAAAAGGTAAGTACAAAAATTTCTCAAGCAATACATAATTTTAATACTGTAGTAAGAAGTTTTTCAAATCCACGTTCCTGCAATGTATGCAAAAAAATTTTTCTTAGCATATTATTGAATTCAACCAAAAGTAGAGGACCCACATGCAATAGGTGCATTAAAGAAAAGAAACATAATATTTTTTGACAATTTTGGTTGTGAAATCAAACGAATTTTTGTTGAAAATAACATGGATCTTTGTATCCAACCACCTATCCTAGGCTATTTAACTGAGGTTGAAGAAACGTTAATTGCAAAAATTAATTTCATTTTATAAGTTACACATACAATTGGTGAATAGTTCAAGTATAAAGGTCACACAATTAGCTTAAAATACTTTCTCTTAGAATTAAAGACATCCCTTTCTTGATATTGAGAAGGGTAGATCAAATGGGTACCGAGTATAATTTCATTGTCAACAAGAGATAGGTTTATGAATCTTTTATTTTTAAGAAGGCAAATGATCCATACTATCGAGATGTCGAGATCGATATGCATGCATTAGATGATGTTGCTAATACCGGTGATGTTAACATCTTCCATAGCATTTCTTATATTCCATAGTTAGAAAAGGATGGAGAAATGAGATTGCAATTTCAAGGTCCTTTGCTTCAAATAGATGATGAAAACATTATCAATCACACATCATCAGTTGCACAATGTGTTGGAATTGGAGGTTGAGAAATAACGGGTCAACAAAACTCATTATTGTGAAAATAAATTAGTTGCACATCATCCGTTTGGTTAATTTTTTATGTGTGTTTTTGTTAATTTTTTATAGTGAAGTGTAATGTGTTGAAAATTAAATTTTGATGATTTTGTGCAATTTTTATAGTTTCACTTCAAGCTAAGCTCTTTTGTCATCAGTACTTAGCATGCTTTCCTATACATTTACATTCCTAATGCAAAAACATTCCAAATTTTGGTTCTGTTCTTTTTTCAATGCTCTCTAGAGTGGCAGGGAATTCTGAAATTGTAATTTTCTACTACTATCTTGAGTAATCTTCTTTTGCTACACTTTTTCTCAATGTAAAGGAACATTTATAAGTTTATGTTCTCTTTATCTCTTTGTATATTTTGTGTAGGTTTTATCATTTCTATGGCTATGCTTTGAAATTCAGTAGTTACCATGGAGTAGATGTGTTTAGTTGTTATGATTGTGACTGCTTTTTCATTTGCAATATGCATTTTAATAAAATGAAAAATCATTAGCATTTTTGATAGCACATGAAAATTATTAGGCAATTTGAGATGTCGGCCTGACTTTGGTCATAATTTTAACAATTTGTTTTGCTTATTGGGAGGACCTAAAGAGTTTAAATTTGATAATTTCTTCTTACATTCTTGCATGCAGTGAGGCCTTTTCTTTATGTACATATTTTTTTATTAATGGAATCTAATGGATGATATGGTTGTTAACCTAGTAAATTTTAAAAACGAGAACTTCTACACCTCTGGCAGCCTAGACCTCGGGAAGATCTCCAGCAAGATCATGCTATGATGATTCTAGCCAATGCCAAGGAAAACGACGATGAGCTCTACACCGATGCACATGTCTTGCCATAATCATAAATAACCAATTATTTATAAATCTCCCCTAGCCAAAGAATCACTACAAGGGAGCCAATGATTATATTTATCTCAGTTATTTATAATCTCAGTTATATATAATGATATATTTATAATCATAAACATAAATGATTATATATAATGATTATAAACACTTCATCATAAATAAAGTCAGTTACTTATAATCATTTCATTATATATATCTTATGGATAATTCTAACTAAGATATAATCATTACGGGTTAGCATTATAAATGAAAAATAATATCTCTAACATTATGGATTATGAGTAATGTTTCATCATATCTTGGCTTTATTTCTTATGAAATGTTTACTGTTCGAATGAATCTTATAATCCATAATATCTTAAATTATAATTATGGATTATTTCTCTAATTATAATAATCTCATAACATTTATTGGATTCCACAATAATTATAATATAATAATTATGAATGAGGTGTTAGCATCATTCATATCTTGTCCATTGTAACAATAATGTCAATATACAAAAGC
>MNCI01009176.1:0-47842 GCA_015680685.1 Gnetum montanum | reverse complement strand
CATCTACTGCAACAAGTAGTGCAACAACTATCTACTACAACAAGTAATGCAATCTTTGCTTATATGTGAAGGTGCAAGGGTAATGCTTATAGTTAACCTTTGGCCTAAAGCAAGATTGGTGAATGGTGCACTTGGCATGATTCATAATATTATGTATCTTTAAGGTAAATAGCCACCTGCATTACCATTATACATTATTATTGATTTTGACTCCTACATTGGATGTGCCTTTGATAATGGTAATTCCCATCATGTGCCAATTGTACCTATGATCCGAGGAGCATCTCATCAGTCACCATTATGGTTGGCATGGGCCATGACTATTCATAAATCTTAGGAAATGACACTAGATAATGCTACTGTTAACTTTTGTTGAATTATCTAGAGTCAAGACCATTGATTCATCCTCCTTTTCATGTGTAAATATATAGAAAGATTTCAGATGCTAAACATCTCCAAAGTAGAATTACACAAGAAGTTCATTTTTCTTAGTTGGATAATTAGGCATATTGAGTTCACACTTATCATTATATTTTGCCTTTTGCTCAATCCTATTATACAGCTCTGTAATGTTTGTTGCAATAATTGTGCAATGTATTCCTTCATCAACATATATGAAACATATAAAATTTTATTTTAACCAATTTATGTTTACCAATATATATTATTTGGAATGCAAATAGTGATGATAACTTAAAAAATAATTAAATTCTACTCATAGGCTACGAAACCGCTCCACTAGCTTTTATATATATATATATATATTGGCCAAGATTATTTAAAAAAAATGATGTTAACAAAGCCCGAGAATTGGACGAGGTAACAAAATAGCTAAAAATGGAATCACTCATCCCTCCTTTGTTTCTCTACCACTTACCCAATTTAGTTTTACCCTGTCAATCAAGTTTGCTCTTTCTTTGTTTGTTCATGGCATTTTTGAGAACTATTTATGCAAGAGATTTATTTCTCAAAAACATCATGAACAAATGAACAAATAAAGAAAGAGCAAACTTGACCGAGAGGGTAAAACTAAATTGGGTAAGTGGTAGAGAAATAGAGGAGGGATGAGTGATTCCATTTTTAGTTATCTTGTTACCTCATCCAATAGTCGGGCTTCGTTAACATCATTTTTTAAAAAAATCATCTCGGCCAATTTATATATATATATAAGCTAGTGAATAGAAGATTTAAATGGACCTACTGGTACACAAGATCAAAGACTAGATGGACAATTGTGCTTGGGTCCTTGAGTGGGAGAAAGCCCTAAAGGACCACAAGCACAAATACAAGGTCAAAAAAGGAATTTATTATAAGTGGTTGTAGGAGGAGACTACAAAGAGCCACAAGCTAGAGATTTTCATGTAGGAGATCAATGCAAAAGAGGCCTTTAAGTTATTTAAAGGTTCTTTAGTTGTTTCTAATTTCCCCACCCCTCAAATTACTACCACTTTAGGGGAGGTAACCACAACCATCCCTTTGTGGGAGCTCCCTTCATGGAAAAATATCAAGAGGATAAACATCATGATAAGTGTGGACCTTGGAGTAGAAGACTAGAATAACATGAACGAAGAACAAATTCTTTGTTGTTTGGAGGCTAGTCTTTAGAACTTTCCTCTAGAAGACCATGCACCATAACCCTCAGAGGTTTGTGTTTTATTTTAATATATTTTTCTTTTATGTATTGTTAATTTTTTAGCTATGTTGATTACTACTTAAGTTCTTACTTTATGATTTTTTTTGTTTTTTTTTTATGGTGTAGGCACTAGGTGACAGTAGTGGCCCTAGTGGCCCTAATGATAATGCTCCTCCTCCTCCTCCTCCTCCTCCTCCTCCTCCAGCAGTTTTGGCTTAGTCCTACTAGTTTTGTCATACTTTTGGCCATTTTTATTTGTGATGTTGGTTGTTATTCTTTGTCATTGGCTATTAATAATCATTTGAGATTAAGAGATATTTTATTATTATTTATTATTTATTTTGGTATTGCACAATGCAGCCATGGCTTTTAGACTTATCCATTTTAATTTTTGTTATCATGATTATATAACTTTTTGTTTTATTTATCACATTTTGTTTTATGAATTTTATGTATTATAAGTTTTGTTCATAGTATGAGGCTATGTTGTTTGAAGTGCAAGGTTATAAGGTAAAAATTTGTAACATGTTAAATGTAAAGTAATTAGGAAAATAAAATGTAAACTAAGGTATAATGGCTATAACAAAGATAAAGAAGAAATAGGTTATAAAGGTATTGCCAATTTAAGGCCTTAGCAAACCATGGTTTAACCAGTTTTTGGCCTTAGCAAGCCATGGAAAGTTTTTATGAATTTTTTATGTTTTAAAATTTTTATGGTGTTTTTGTGATTTAGAAAAGGTAAACCATAAAAAAGGAAACTCGTAAATAAGAATAAGCTATAAACTACATGCTAAAACAAGGCAAAACATGGTAAAGTAAAATGACCCATGCAAATAAACGTTAAACTAGGTTAAGAAAGTAAATAAAAAAGGCTACACAATTATCAGCATAGGGGCAAGCAAGTAGGAAACATGCATCAATCATACAACTATTTCCTAATCTTTGAAAGATTAAGGAAGGTGTAAGGTATCTATTGTACAATCTTGTACTCCTCATTTCCCTCACTAACCATGTTGAACATGAGCTCTTTCCATGGTGCTTTCATGGTTTGATAGTTGTCAATTTTGACATCATCTACTCTATTTGGCTTCTCAAATTCATTTTTAATAGTTAGATTTTCTTCCTGAAACTCCACTTTGGACCCTTACTCTATGTCAACATTATCAACTTCTAAGGGAACCACACTATTGCCATGAATAATTATTTCACCTTCCTCATAAGATAGGTGAATTTCTTGGTGGATGGGTGAGGAAACAACTCACAATTAAGTTAGCCAAGGCCTTCCCATGATGAGAATAAATCCTAGTATCTCATCCATCACCAAGAAGTTGGCTATTGTGGGGAATTTCTCCCCCACTACAAAGTGTAAGGAGATTAAGCCTTTAACTACAACCCATGATCCATTAAAATATTTTAGAGTAGAAGTACAAGTGTTTTGCATGTGTTCTACTAAGCCTAACCATTCAACAATGGTGTAAGGTATAACATTAGTTGTTGCTCTATCATCAACATGCACCCTATGCACCTTGTATTGCCCAACCTTTATTGTCATGAAGAGAGAGGCCCTTATTGTCTCACTATCCAAGGGGTTGGTTTTGACTTCAACATCATGAAAAACTAGTGTGATTAACTTAATTTTTCCCTAATTAAGAATGATATCATAATTACATGGATGGATTCTTCATTGGTGGGTATGTCCTCACTAACAAGAATTGAGGTTAACATCTTTACTAGGCCTTTGCGATGAGTGAAGGAAGTCATCAATGGGTCATACACATTCAATGAAGCGTTCTTTTATTTTAAGGATTTTTTTACCTACTCCATAGCATTAAGTAAGTCTTTTTCATTACTTGTCAATTTCTCATTCTTGTAAACTTTGAATTTCTTCATTCACCTCATGATGCAAACTTCATGTTTCAAGATTTTTGGTTTGGTCTCCTTTCCCTTCTCTTGTTGCTTGTGGTGCTCCCTTGGTTAACTAGTTGAGGCATTTTGAACCTTACAACTCATAAGGATGGTTGAAATGAGTGTGGGCTTTGGTGGGCCAACCTCCTTCCAAACCTTTTCCTACTTACCATCTTTGACCTTGGGTTTTGAGGCAGACTTTTTGCATTATTTTCTAGGTGATTTCTTGTTGTTAGGCTTTGAAGAAGCCATTGCATTAGCCACCACAGGAGAACATTGATCAATTTGGGCTATAGATTTCATTATAACAGGAGGAGGCACTCTAATCACAAAGGGTTCCTTGGGAGACATTGATGATGGTATCCTTACAATAAAATGAGTCCTTGAACTAGACAAAGTTGAAGGGCTCCTTTCATCGCAAGGAGGTATCCAAATCACAAATGGCTCCCTAATAGATCTTGGGTTGTACCTTACATTGAATGCCACTATTGTGCATGGGCTATTATTTTCATTCAATGGATCTTTATAAACTTGCATAGATTGGTTTTCTAGCCTAACTAAATGTGAGGCATCAAGCATTAGCTCTTTGTTATCTATCATCTTTTTCAAGTCATCCTTTAGTGCTAAACAAAAATTGGTATCATGACCTAGAAACTGATGATAGTGACAAAATCGATTAAGTTTGAAGTACTTTGTTATAGGTGGATCAGCCTTGGTTGCTAGAGTGGAATCCTTGGTTATTTCACACAATCATTCATGCCTCTTATAGGCATTCTTAGTCATTCTTTTATATTGAATTCTATCACTCTTAAGAAACTGGTCAAGGAGTTCTGATGGTTTATGGGAAACTTCTTGTACTTTGATCAATCTTTCCTCTTAAATTTAGGCCCTGTATCGTTAGATGTAGAGGCCCCTGATGTTGATGGTTGGTTGGTTGTGGTAGGGGCCTTGGGTTAACTTGTTTCTAGCCCCTGCATGGTTTTATTGTCTTTGGCCATAGTTGCCACAGTTAAATGGTTCTATCTTCTCTTCTTTTTATTCTTCTGTGTATGTTGGTTCTTATATGCTACATAGGCAGGGTCATGACTAGCCTCAACTATAACATCTCATCATTTGTTAAGGGTGGAAACAAATTGTAACAATGCAATTAACATTCAAATGCAGGGGTACCTCGTTATGAGGAGTTACAATTATTCATGTATCCCTTGGGAATGAGTTTGACCTATGCCATTTAAGGTCAGGTTTTGAGGTGGTGCCAAGATGGAGTTACAAACCCAGAAATCCAAGTAACAAGAGTTGGGTTGAAGCAAGACAAGAAGGAACTGATCACCCCTTTGGCTGGACAACCTAACCATGGTGGCAGTGCCGAATTACCACTAAGGCTTAAGTGGCATGGGAAGATAACCAAAAGGGCATTATAGTACCCTCTCTTATTAATAAACGTTTTTTGTTTTCTCTACCTATTCTAAGTACCAATTAATTCATTTGTCAAGTACTTTATACTGTTTCCATTATATTACTTAAGAATGCAAAGAATTAAGCGATGAATGAACATGTTTTGATGACATCTGGGAATGAGATGTCATATTTGGTATCAAAGCACATCACAATTTAGGATCCAGAGTGGAAGAAAAATATTATTATTATTATTGTTATTGTAAAACAAAAGTAAATCCAAGTAGAATACATATAAGGAAATAAGCGGAATACAAGAAAAGGGAAGATGTGAGATAAAAGAAATAAGAAAATAGTGATCATTTTTTGTGACTAAATGAGTCAAGGAGATCTGTAACTATCTTCAATTGTTCTTCCCATTTTTCATTAGTGGCATCCTTTTTGCTAAGCACCACCTTACATCCTACCAACCCATCACACAATTACTTGATGCATTTAGTGGCACTCCTTGCTACAGCCATTGATTCCTCCTTTCTTTTGAGTTGGATTTTTAGCATCTTCATCTAAATCAATCGATCATCCATGTTTTTTTTTTTTTGACATTCTTTTTCTTTACTTTGAACAAAACAAGATATTATGAGTTATGAACAAAAAAATCAATCAAATAGAAAGAGAAACAAAGGGAGAAATGAATAAGAAATACTCACTTGAAGCTAATTGTTTTCAATTTGAAGAAACCATTCATGAGACTGTTGATGGCCAGCCAGGCATGTAGCACTCTCTAATTTTCCTAAAAGTTTCTCTAGATCTTTGGCAACTTTCAGAGCATCCTTGGGAATTAAATGAAGAAATGAGAGAACTCCAACTTGTACCAATTCATAATCTTTCTTAAAGTCACATAAATGGGACTCCCATAAGTGATAAACATTCTCATGAATAGAATAAGGTTTGTTATTAGAAATTTATTGGACAAGATGCTGAAGTAACACAAGTTCTTCTTTGGAAACTACCACTATCTATCCCATTGAGTTAGGGGAATTTGAGATAGAAAAAGAAGGAATTAGTGGATTAGATCTAGGAGCTAGTGTTGGAACCACCTGTGGAAAGGAACCTACCATCACTAGAATCAATGTCAAGGACAATGATCTAGATGGGGAATGGGAGATGAAAAAATGAGAGTTTATTTAGAACTAGAACTTGCATCATCTCTCTCCATTTCTTGGATTAAGTACCTCCAACCATGAGACATCTGTGACATAAACAAGATCAACATCATACAAGAAGAACAAAAGGGAAGTATTGAAACCTTAAATTAATTAAAACCTATCTCTAGTTCCTTTCCCATATCTTGTCTTGTACTTTGTTGTTGAACTTGTTGTTTAGTTTTTTGTTGGGACTTTTGTCTAACTACTAGATTGGTAGAACTTCACCTAGTACATTACCTTTGTTAAAAAGAATTTATTAGAAAATCAACTAAGACATTAAACTAGGCTATTATATATATGTTATTATATATACACCTTAGAACTAGTAAGAGTAATTTGTTAAGGATGAACCCTTCCAAAGGTTGAAGCACCTTGAGCACTTTCAGTCTGTGCAATCTAACCACTTTCTCTTGAAATCTATGCATGTTAGATCAATTCATTTTGCATCCTAGATTACATTGTCAATAAATACATGAAGAAACATAAGTTATAATAGAAATATAAAATACATAAAACATATAAAATACCTCATTGCTTTCTTCTTGATTTCTAGCCTACTATAAAACCAATTGAGCTTTTTTGCCACCCTCAATCTTAATATTTATAGTTTAATCTTCTTTGATGAGTTGTTGTTGGTTAGCTATGTCTACAAGGCCTCATTTACATAGCCAAAAACATCAACGAGGCCCCATTGACACATCTTTCCCTACGTCAGTGAGGCCTTGTCAATGCATCTCATCCTACATCAATGAGGCCTCGTTGATGCAATGTCTATCTGTTGCCTATAAATATGCACCTACCAACTGCATTTATGGAATCTAGATTTTAGAAGTTGCAAAGCTCTTTCATTTTTTTCATTTGAAAGTTAGATTTTTCGTCCCCATGTGAACACAACATTAGTCATTGAGTGTATGGATCTTTATTGTAGCATTGTTGTACTTGAGCACAATAGTATGTGCAGCAATAAACATGAGCTTTTTAATAAACCTTACAACACTTTGGATAGATTATTCATTTTATTTATGCATTTAATGTTTTCAATTATTTATTAAATGATTTCAATTAGTTATCAAATATTTTCTAGTTATTACGTTAAATGAGATAATTAAGTGAGATAAATTACACACATAAGTACGATTGCTTCGAGTGTAACACGTATTCGCTTGGTAATCCCAGTAGTGTTATCACTTAGTATTTCTAGTAGCATAGCGTTTGGTCACCTAGTAGTGAATACGTGGGTTCAAGACATGTACAAAAAGTGGGAATGGATACTTATGTTTGAATTAGTTAAATTGTTAGTTAATTAGTAATTTAGATTAGTTAATTAAACTCCTTTTATCTACATTTCAAGCACCAAAATATAAAATACAAAATGATAAAAATCAGATGCGTCAATTACACTTAACCATAGCAATGTACATCACAACTGTAATTGGGAGGAAAAAATTGACCTTAAGGCTAGATTCACTTTCTAAAGGGCTAGTGCACTGGAAACAATAAAGTCCTCAAAATTCGATTGGATCATGCGTCAACGCTTGTGATTCATATGGCTGGACGTAGGGGCACCTTACTACTCATCACTCTTCAAGAAATTCAAGATGTAAACTAAGATCGCATAGGCTAAAGAGTTTGGTTGAATGATTATAACTTAAAATTAAACACATTATCAAGGGTATGCAACATATGGTATATGGTTTACTGGGATTTTGTTTGGTAGCACCAGCTCCACTTAGAAAAAAAACACAACAACCAATGATAAGCTTTGCAAGTTATGGTACCATGAAGTATATAGATGTGAAAAGTAGTAACATAAGATTGGTATTGGTGCCACAAAACCTTACTATGGATGAATTCACATAATTCAAAGTAATTTCATTAATGAAATCTCCACGAAGAAATTAGCTCAATAGCAGAATCAAATAACATAATCAAATAATTCTTTTTGGAAAAACAATTTAACTTTACGGAAGAAAATCAATGGAATTAAAGGATCCTCCCCTTGGTAAAAACTTAAGGCTATTATAATATCATATGAAAGAATCATGATCACCCCAAAGAACAATGTGGAAGTGATGATTATATTGTTATTATAAAGATTGTACCATTGAATTATTAAGTCTTTGCACTTTGTTGCATTGAAAATAGGGAAAATAATTAATTTAGATACTCAAGATATCGAAACTCCTCCTTTCCAAGTAAATCATGCACAAAACTGAATGTAGTAAATACACTATTTTGGTGAAAAGAATGGACACCAATTTAGAGCTACCTAAAGAAGGAGCTTGTGTAGGATGCTTTGGGGTCATGATGATGATGGTTAAAATCTTTTGTGTTGATGGTAGAAATATTCAAGCTTCTCCACTAATGAAATCCTTCAATCCTCTATTAATATTAAACTATGATGGGCAAAGTCTTTCTTCTTCTCATATTTATAAAAGAATAACAAGAATCTTAGCAAGAGTAAAAAGGAAGTATCAACTTAAGTTAATTAATGATTTAATAAAGCTAACACTTAATTTTTATGATTTTTTGATTTCTAGGTCCACTAGAATGATGTTATCTCTAGCTCAACGTGTAGTGCTCTCCAAGATTATTCCAACAATACTAATTTCATCGAAATTTGCCTTACGATGTGGGAGATATGGTGTTTCTTAAAATACGTGTAGTTTAAAATTTAAAAAAAATTCTTAAGTTTAAGTTTAAATTTATTTTATTTTTATTTTTCAAAAATAAAAAAATAGAAAGTGGAAGGCCATGGGTTCGACACCGATCCCCAAATATTTATTATTATTAAAAAAATCCCCCTTAGCAAGGCCACAACTAGCCCTACTCACAACCAACTGATGACCGATAGTAGCTAGGCTAGCCCAAGGGCCTACCCAAAAGACCAACCACATGTGTCATGCATCAACTCCAATTACCACATGCTACACACCATCTCCAATTACTATGCATCACACTGTCCATGGTCTCTTCGGCCCTCTACATTGCTTTTGTTGCCCTCCTCCCCCACGCATCGCCTATCCACATGCCACCATCATCCAATCACTATGCACTGCCACCACTTAGTCCACTATAATGCTGCTTTGCCATGTGCTATGTCCTATAGTGTCTATTCTTTGTTACATCGTCAAACACTAATTGGGTTGTGGATCACAGGCACCCTAGTGCTTCGCAAGCATTGTTGACACTGCAGATCACATGCACCCCTGATGCTCCATGAACATCGTTAACATCATGAATCACAAGCATCCCTGGTGCTCCATAGATACCATCGGTGTTGCGGATCATATGGCATCATCAATCACAAGCACCCCTAGCACCGACAGTGTCATCAATCACAAGCACTCTTGGCATCGACTACGTTGCCAATCACAGGCATCCCAGGCATCATCCAAGGCCACTAATAACCCAAAAATTATGCATAGCACTGATCACACAAACCCCATTTTTGGGCTATGTAGGCCCTGAGGAGGGGCACACGAGCCCTTTGATGGGCCACATAAGCCCTAAAAAGATTCACACAAGCCCCAAGAGGGGCTATGCAAGCCCTAATATGAATTGTGCAAGCCCTAGAAAGGGTAGTGTAGGCCCAAAGAAGGGCCATGTGTGCCCTAGTATGGGCCACCCAACATAGCCCCCACCACGACCAGTGTTCCCTTCCATTGCTGCTATCGACATTTGCTTCTACTATTGTCATCGACATTTTCTTCTACTGCCATGTTGCTTGCCTTGTCTATGTTTCCTGCCTCACCACCGTCCTTACCTCCGATGATGAAAAATATTTTCTATCAATTAATAGGAAATTTAAAACTTTTTAGCAATTGATTAAAATTTTGAAATTTCCTGTCTTTACATCAATTAATGGAAAATTAAAAAAATTTTAGCAATTGTTGAAAATTTTTAAATTTTCGTCAACTGACAGGAAATTCAAAATTCCTATCATTAACACATTGATTTAAATAAAAAAACACATGAAAATAATTTTTAAAATTCAAATTTGGCACTTTGATAATAACAAAAATAAAAATTATGTAATTAAGCACACTTGACCTGGAGTATGATTAGGATGGGTGACCTCTTGAGAAGTCTTGAAAATCATGTAAGTTTTTGGCAAACTTAAAACAACCATAACTTTTGAATCCAGAGTCAATTTTTAACAAAAAAAATAATGTCAATAGAATTGAACCTTCTAAATGCAATGAAATGGTTATATTTAGCCTTTAGATAATAGAAAATCACCTTTTAATCCATTATTTAAGGTCCCAAAATAATTAGGATTCTAAGGGCAGGTAGAAATTCATGACAATTTCAACTTCTTCTACAATCGATTAACTATTTCAAGACCCATAAAATGGGGCCATAGAGGCCAAGGATTGCCAACACACCTACTTTCTTCAACTTACCAATATCCAAAACCTAAAGAGTACATTGTAGAGTAACAAAGGCCTAAGTTAATGAGCAGATGAATGCCCTGTAGGTTCAAATTAATAAGATCAGGGGAGTTCAAGAAGAGCTTTGTTAGTTTAATCAAGGGTTCAAAGAAATTAATGTAGAATATGTTTGAAGAAATTAGGAAATTATCTTAGAGTTCAAAGGATACATGGTTAGACATGCAAGGAAATATGGAATCCTTAGGAGACTTCATCAAGCAATTAATAGACCATCTCACCCAACCTTCAAATCCTAGCCACATTACACCTAGAGATCAACATCAAGACCAAGATCAACTTTCACCTAAGAAACCACACCAAAATCAACCACCACTTACTTGTCACCAAGATACCAATATCCTTTCTTTAGGTCATAGAGTAGAAACTAAAGGTAAGGGATATGGTAATTGACATTATACACCCAAAGAATCATTGATTCAAGTTCATGCCAAGAAAGTAAAATTAGACCATTATGATGGAGCCCCTGGATCGAGTGACAAGGCAAAGGATTGGCTTAATACAATGAAAAATTACTTTGATATGTTGAATTTGTCAAGCCAAGAATGTTTATAAGTTATATCCTTATATTTAAGAGGACTTGCGGCAACATGGTGGAATGGACTGAGATCTCAAGGTTTCATTATAAATTAGCTCAATTTTTGTTGAGATTTTGAACAAACATTTGTACCTGATTCTTTCCTCAAGGAGTGCAAAATGAGATATAATTTCTTAAGATTGGAAAGGTTATCTATAGAAGATTACTACAAAGAATTCTTTAATATTTCTTGGTATGTAAGCCACTAGGATGAGGGAGAATTAGCTTCAAAGTTCATTAGTGGATTACATGCACAACTGCATCCCTAGACACAAGCATATAATCCTCAAATAGTCGATGAAGCATAAAAAATTACTAGGGATTATAAAAAATTGAATCAAGTATGAACTATCCTTCGACAAGCAATAACAAAAGAAACACTAACCAAGAGAGCTTAGTCGAGATTGGGATGTTTTGTTTATGGCAAAGATCATTTCAAACAAGACCATCCAAAACTGTGAGCAAGGGTACAAAGGACCAATCAAATCAAGAATAAAAACCCTAACCTAAACATGAACAAAGGAAAAATCCTAGCCACCACCACAACCATGAAGAAGATATCTACATTGCTTAAATTAGGTTTGCATATATTTCAATTTTCTTTACTAATTTTTGAAGGTTTAATTAAAGGTAGAAAAATTAAATTTTTGATTGATAATGGTGCTAGTGATAACTTTATTTCTCCCAATTTAATTAATTTATTGAAATTAAGTTTACCTTCCAAGAAAATTATTAAGATAGAACTTGCAAATGGAACGATCATGAGCAAGCATATCAGGTATGGAGAAATTACCTTTACTTTGTGATGAGTGGAGAGGTACCCCTACACTCAACCATACGAATACGAGCATTCACGCACAATTTGATCGAACTCTATAAATGGGCTAGTTGTGGTATCTAGATAATTACACATTGATTGCAGTTCATTATCTTCCCACCTAGACTAGTATTTGTTTGTCACGTATGGTTTAGTCTAGAGTAAGATGTATGATGTGGTCCTAAGCTAGTGCTACTCCTAGAGGCAATGGAAAATAACTTTGATTAACCTAAGAGGGAATGAGAGAAGAGATTGTAAGCTAGCCTAAGTGCGATGAGCATCCATCCTTAACCATCCGTACACATCTTGGACCTCGTGTACTACTATTGGGATTACCAAGTGCATGTCCTAGGTACACTACTGGGTTACCAAGTAGTCACACTTGAATGCTCATGATTAAGTAATACTCATTCTGTGTTTAATAACATGGATAATAAAGGAAGGTAAAGAAATATTAATTAAGAAAACAATAAATAACAATAACAATTAAAGGAATTAACACTAAGTGAATGCTACAATGATGAAGTAATCTCGATCTTTATTGCTAGTCATGTGCATGTCCAAGTACGTCACACTCGAATAAAGGTTCTGTACAATTACAATCATGACACTACGAACATGCATTGGGGAAAGGGTTGAGATGAACCAAAAAATGATAAAAATACTCTACTCTAACACTAACTGACTTACTCTCCCCTTCCTGTGCACCTAAATGTGGTATTTATAGGCTTACATAAGAACCATGATATCATGTATACGATATCATACCCAAGCTACGATATTGGGGGTCCAATTTCGAGGGTATGATATCTGGACTCATCAAACCTAATATCTTATACTCAATATTAGGGGTCTGATATCAAGACTCATCATACCCCTACAACAAAATAAAAACTCATCCTTGAGTCAAACAAAGTGAGGATAAGTTCATTGAATTACAAATAGTGGATAGGTATGGGATTATTGAATGACCATGGACTATTTCATGTCGCGGTGTGGGATTAAACAAAATTTGGAAACAGACACAAAATACAAAACTTGTGGAGCTTATGTGGTTCTCGGTGGTGGTGGCTCCCCCATGTGTGCCTTTCCTTTGTCCTGCACTCCAAGCTTCTAAGATTGATATCATTGAAGAAGCACCTAACATTTCTCCTCTTCTATCTAAAGATTATGAGATGGAGTTGGCACTTTCCATGAACATGGAAACTGCAGGAACACTTGATTGGCCTTCACATGCCATGCCACAAATAGCTAGCATTCCTCTTCATAGGCTCGAGCCTTGACCTCTCCACCTTTTGCTCTGCCATATTGTGTAGTGACAGGATTTCCCTAATGGATGCTAAATGATTATGCCTCCTACTCTGCATGTTCTACATAAGGTCCTTGGCCTCTGCCTCCCCCTAGGTGTTCAGTTGCACCTTGAGAAGGTCCTTCTTGTTGTCCTCTTTTAAGGGCCATCTATAATGACACAAAGATTAGTTGTTAGTAAGGTTATTGAAAGAAGTTCAATTATTTCATACCTTACTCATTGCCTTTAATAAATGTTGCATTCTTTATTTAGTGTTATTTTAGAGTTAAAAATTTTTTTAAGGAAGTTGCCCTAAAAGTTTAATGTTGGACCTGATTCATTTAGGTGATACATAAAAGGACATGTAATGGTTTTGAGGAACGTTTGATAAAATGATGACAAAGGAAAGAATAAATTTGGCAATGAAGTACTCGAAGGGTATAAAATGATGTGGTGGTGTACAACAAGTACAAATTACAAAAGTTACGCAAGTGGACCCTCCCCAAAGAAAGTTCCTACCTATCATGGCCTTACGTAACTACACCTTAAAATGTCTGTAGGCACTAGAAGCGTTAAATGTAATCCACACCAACTCCACAAAACACACACATGTAGATACCACTGTGATGAGGTATGAATTCAATGCTACACAAGACACGGGTCACAAATACATGAACAATGAGATGAGGCAACTTGTATAAGGGATTGCAGAGATTGGGACATGAGGTAACTAACCCAGGGCATAATGAGTCTTGAGTATAGGACATGATTAATGTGTCATTATCTTGTCACTCCAAAATCAAGACCAAGTGCATTTCTTTGATCAATGACATCGCATTGTGTCATCCAATGATGGACAACCATAAGAGCATCATGACAACAAGGCATATGATCACTTGGCATTTTTTGTAAGGGAGGATTGATTTGGAATTTCCTTGTGGCATACCTTTTTTTTGTCTAGCCTCTTTGGCACACTTTCTCTTCTTTCTCTCTCTCTCTCTTTGATGCATGATAAGTGGTGAGGTACCCCTACACTCAACCATACGAATATGAGTGTTTCACATGTGATTCGGTCGAACTCTACAGACGGGCTAGTTGTGGTATCAAGATGATTCTCCTTAGGTCACAATTCGCTATCTTCCCATCTAGACTAGTGTTAACTTTGTCACGTATGGTTTAGTCCAGAATGAGATGTATGATGTGTTCCTATACAAATTTCTACTCCTGGGTGTAATGGAAAATGATATTAACTAAGCTAAGAGAGAGAGGGTGAGAGAGAATCTAAGCTAGCCTAAGTGCGATGAGAATCTATTCCTTGATCATCCATACACATCTTAGACTTCATGCACAACTACCACTGGGATTACCAAGCACAGATCCTAGGTACACTACTGGGTTACCAAGTAGTCACACTTAAATGCTCGTAATCAAGTCATACTCATTTCACATTTAACAAGAGTTTAGGGTGAAGAGATATTACCTAAGAAAGTGGTAAATAACAATTAAATAAATAGTTAAGCTAAGTGAATGCTGCAATGATGAAGTAATCTTGAACTTTATTTCCAGTCATGTGCATGTCCAAGTACGTCACACTCAAATAAAGGTTCTATACTATTACAATCACCACACTGCAGGCATGCAGTGGGAGGAAAGGGTTGAGAGAAAGAATTACTAAAAACTAACACACTTAAAACTTAGAACTAAAAAACTAAAACTCAAAAAAAATTCTTATCGGAAATTTCTACCTCTTATTTATAGATGAGGATATAGGTTGTGATATCATGTATGTGATATCGCATATTGTGGTTAACTAAATGACGACTCATCATACCCCCACGATTGAATGAAAACTCATCCTCGAGTTATAGTGAGAACAAGCTCCATTGATTTACACAATGGATAGGTACGGGATTATTGGATGGTGAAAATGGGTTTATGTTGTAGTGTGGATTTAAAATAAATTGAGACACAATACAAAGAATGTGGTATAGCTACATAATTGGTGGAACTCATGTAGTTCCTAATGGTGGTGGCTCCTCCATAGGTGCTTTCCCCTTATCTTGTACTCCAGGTCTTGGGGATTAATGGCATTGAAGTATGGCCTATAGTTTCTCCTCTTTGGTCTAGAGATCCTGTGTCGTCCATGCTAATGTTCCAATGTTTGATGGAGTCGGCACTTCCCATGGGTAGGGTAGTTGTGGAAACATTTGATTTTCCTTGACATACCAGGCTACAAATACTTGTTGTTCCCTCATAGGCTCTGGCTTTATCTCTGTACTCTTGAAAATCTGCAAGCCATTGAGCCAAATCTGTTGCAACATCTTTTTGTCCTTGGTGGATTGCCTTCACCACCTTGGGTTCAGAATTTACAATCTCCAGTTTTTGCAATATCTTCTTGCATTCTAAAAATTCTGTTTCATATTTGATGTAGGTGGTAGCTACCTCTTTCTTGAGCTCTGTTCTCGAGCACCCTGCTATTAACATGGCAAGGTTTCCATACTGCAGGTTTGCCAACTCCATGTATTCTGTAAGATCTTAGATCTATAGGTCTCAGTTCTTAACTTCAGCCTAGTGAACCAATGCATATGTGTCCAATATGGACCACTAGTTAGTGTGTTGAGCACTAATAACGTTGATGTGGGCCTTGGCCATATGGATCTCCTTTTCAAGGATCTGTTTGTACATCCCCACCTGGTCCCAAAATTTCTCCTTTAGCTTTTCATGTCGTTTAGCCTCATTTTGCCATGCGCTTATTTCGATAGCTATCTTTTGACGGATTGTACGTACCTCCTCCATTGAGAGGGTTCGATTCTCCCTGGCTAAACGTCTCATGTTTTAGTTGACCCAGATGAACTGTTCTTGCAACTGATGGAAATGTTCTTCAAGAACATTCTTTTTCTTTTCCACAAAGGTCGAATGAAGGTTGTCAACAACAAGCTACTTGTTTTCCACCTGTAAGGCTTTGAGTTCCTTGATATGCACATGAGTTTGTGCTTGTGCTACAGAGGCATCCCAAACGGCCTTCTATTTTTCTTCTGCCACCTTCTTATTCTCTGTTAGTAGTTTGGTTAGTTTCTCAATTTTGAAATTTTCCAGCTGGTCTGCAGGAACAAATTGCAAAGGGTCCCACTGTGCTACTTGTAGGGCCACAAGCTTTTCTTGCAATTTTTGCACCTATGCTTCAACATGCTTAGCCCTTACTTCTGTTAGGACTAGCTTCCCCTTAGTGGAAATGAGATCTAATTGAATTGTTGTAACATCTTGAGGGATGTCAAACAGGGACGTCATTACTTGTCCTATTTGTAGCAATTGATCAAGCGCATCCTCATGTTCTGCAGGAGTCATTAAGGTTTCGGCTAAAATTTGAGCATCCTGTGCTCCCATGAGATCTACCGATGGTATAATAGGTACATTGAAAAATTTCTTAATGTGGTCTATGATGACTTCTGTGGCTCCCACCACATCCTGGTGTTGCATGACCACCACTGTGGCTCCTTTACCAATTTCTAATTGCACCTGGAAAGATGCAACATTTCCCGAGATCTGTTGTGACCAAATAGTCTCCCCTCCTCCTATATGGATGGACACCTCACCCCTTGTATGATCCAAAGAAACTGTGGGCTGTATGGCATCATCAATGATGCGGAAGAGATTTGCATCATCACGACTTCCCCAACTGACCATCTTAGCGATGGCCCTGAGGTGGCTCATCAACGGTCTATAATCTTGTAGCGGCGATGGTTGATCCTAGTCTGTGCTAGGCCCTACTTCTTGTTGTTGGCTGGGTCCTGCAAATTGAGTTGCAGTTGGTCCAGCCATCTATTCTTGTTCTTGTTCTAGTCCCAGTGTCTCACTAGTGATTTTCCTTGCGACTGGTGGCTTTAACAGTTCAGCATATGAAGCATTTTGGGCTTTTCATAGGACATCCTTATTGTATCCCCTGATACCAACATGTCAACATAGCTTCCTAATAAGGCAAGGGAAGGGCAACGCCATCTTCCCTGTCTTCCGTTCCTCGAACCACCTCAAGATCTCTGTAAGGTATAGATGAGGTAGGTTAGCATTAACCTTCCCCATCAACACTGCACAACCTCTTGTCGCATATGTTGAAATCCTTTTCAGGCCCTTTATGGGAAAGAGGTGATACATTCCAATTTTGAAATAGATCCTCTCTTCCATCGTCAACTCTCCAAATGTCTTATCCCTACCATATGCCCCAACCTTGGGCCCTATATTTGGAAGGTTTAATACTTCTAAAATGGTCTACATGGAGAAATTGACTGTCACACCATAAATGTTAATGGTGGTACCTTGTTCTCTATTGTGCCAAAATTGGTACATTTCCCCTAGGTACCAAGCACCACTTTCAAAGAGGATAGGCCATAAGGGACACCCTGTGACATGGTCCCTAATAGTCTCAGGAGTAAACTCTATGAAGGATTCAAAATTTAATTCCACAATCACCGTAGTGAATGTGGACCCTTTGTGGATAACCTGAACACAATCCTAGGGCAATGTGAGATGTTGTCCCTATTCAGGTGCTGCAACAGCTCCTCCTTCTGCCTACTCGAATTGTATGGTAGGAGGGTCCTCTTGATGAATGCTAAATCATTGTCTAGTTCTTCACCTCTCCTAGGTCGTTTAATCACACCTTGAGCAAGAGCTTCTTGTTGTCTGCATTTCAGGGCCATCTGCAATCACACGGGGTCAATCGTTAGTAAGGTTTTTATCAAAGTTAGGTTATACCTTACTGTTGGCCATAATTAATTAATTTAATTCCATGTGATTTTAATTATTGGAAGAATCATGTCCCTAAAAGATTATAATGTTGAGTCTTCTTTGCTTAGGTGGTTTCCAAATTTAATTTTATGGTATAGCTAAGGGGATGAAATTGTTTTTGACACATTTTATTCTTAATTTTACAACTAATTATCCTTGATAATGTCCTTTTGGTGATGAAAAATTCCAAAAAAGTTATGCGTTATTCGACATGTGTCCCTCCCCCATGACTAAGTTGAACACTCCGGGTTCAAGCAAGTTTAGATGGAATAAAAATCGAAGTACCGGCGAGCGAGATATAGGTAGAAAAACAAGGGTCTCACAATCGCAAGTTGTAGAGAAAAATTTGAAAAACTCCCCCACGTAAATTGTGGAAAATGATGTTAAGTGCTGTAGGGGGTCACCTTTTTATAGTTGGATGGGACACGATATCACGTACAATACATCACGTACACGATATCATGGCTCTAGTCATGTTTAGGCCAAGGGAAAAAATACAAAATTTTGAAGGTTTTTCTGGAATCAAAAATGGAAACTAAGGACATGTGGGCACGTGTTAAAGGAGTTAGGGTAATTTAGGTAGTTTTGAAGGCACGAATAATGGTATGTGGGTGGAATTAATTAATAAGGACCTCGAATGGTAGAGAAAAAGGCTATGTGATGGTTCATAGGAATGTTGAATCAAAGGGATAGTAATAAGGGAAGGAAAATCATCGGCAATATGCTAACAGTAATAAATGATGTGTGGAAGGTAGGTCATGAGTGCAAATTACAAAAACTAAGCAAGTGGGTCCTCCCCAAAGCAAGCTCCAACCTATAATTCCCTTGCGTAACCACACTTAAAAGTGTCCATGGCCACTCAAAGGGTTAAATGTAATCCACACTGGTTCCACAAAACACACACATGTAAATATCACCAGAATGAGGTAAGAATTCTATGTTATACGAGACACAAGCTACAATTATATGAATAGCAAGATGAGATGGAATATAGAAGGGATTGTAGAGATTGGGACATGAGGTAACTGACCCAGGGCACAACGAATCCTACGTGTAAAGCATGATTAACATGTCATTAACGCGTCGTTCCAAGATCAGGACCAAGTCCATTCCTCTAATCAGTGACATCACATTGTTTCATCCCATGATGAGCAACTATGAGAGTACCATAACAACAAGGCATATAATCGCTTGGCATTTTATTCAAGGGAGGAGTGATTTTTGCTTTGTGGCACTTTCTTTTTCTGCTTTTCTTTTCTTTTTCTTTTCTTCTTTCTTCTCTTTTTTTTTTTTTTTTTTGATTGCTGAATCCAGAGAAGCCGCCAACCTTTAGGCATGGGTGCATGTCTTTCCAGTGGGACCCCCTAAAAAAACATTGGATTTTTGAGTGCCTTTTGATTACTCTTACTCCCATTTTGCATTAGATCTACAAGGATCTTAGTACAACCATGTTTCATGATAACCCTCACAGATGTCACCAAAGAGAATCCCCAAGTCTCCTTGATGTCACACCCTAATCATTCCCTCTTGGTCCATCCTTCTTCATTCTGGGTACAATGAACAAAAAATTAATTTTAAGTTTTAAGAATGTCAAGAATATCACTGTACCCTCGAAAAAAACCTCTTATTTGTAGAATGGATGAGTGGGTGTAATGGGCTCACTGTCCAAATAATTGATCCCTCGAGACTCAATAACATAGAACACACCTCAACCAATGAGCCACGTGAGTATTTTATTCATAAATGAGATTACTTACAAAAAGACAAAAAGATAAAACAAGAAAATTAAAAATTGAAAAACTAGAAAATAAAAATTTGTAAAATTAAAGAAAATGAAAAGTAGTTATTAATCCTGCTTGTTATTAGAATGGGGGGTATCCCCCATAACTAAACATTTGAGTATGGTGAGGATTAATAGTTGAAAGATGAGGATCCTTGCACGTTGGAAATATCGGAACTTGCTCGTACTTACCCCATTGGGGTTCACACACTTGATTATAATAAGCATAGTGGGGCAATTTATGAGATGTGGGTTTTGGATAACGAGTTGACCCACTATGATAATTGAGACCATAAGATGGTATGCAAGGATCAGGATGTCACCTTCCATGGCTGTATTCATTGGGCCATATGGTCATTGTAGTGTTAGTTGGTAGCCCTGATGGAGTTACATGAGGTACCATGTTCGAAGAGAAGGATGCACCACATTTTTGGACTTGTGCTAAGTTGGAGGATGCAGTGGCCTTGGAATTGTGTTGTCCCTTCCTAGGGTCACTTCTAAAGAAGGAATGCCTTCGATGTTGCTAAGGTCTCTCACTGCTGTTGGCAATAGTAGCACAAGTAATGTTCAGGGGTTTTTGCTATGGTGCAAACACCTTAGGAACAGTTGGTGGCAATGTAGAAGGAGGGAAAGGATGAGAATGTTGAAAATTAGGAGAAGTGTAAGGTGCATAAGTTGGTGGTTGTGTTGCGGACCTAGGATCATAGTATTGAGGAGAATGATAATGCGGTGAGATAGAGTATGTTGGCCCAATTGGAAAAACAAGGTATTAGACTAGATAAGGATTTGGATTTGGATGATATGAAGGGTGTCTCCAGTTTAGGGGTGGCTGCCCCCACGACTGGGATTGCTGCCACTATGATTGAACATAGTATCTTTGTATGAACTCAGGATGTAACGTGCTTTCCCAATGCTCATATAAATGTAACAGGATTGGGTACTAGCCCTTAGGGTGATCGTACAGGCAAATGTTGCATTCATATGTATGATCGGTAGTTGAGCTCTTATCTTCTTCATTCCTTCTTTTAGAATGTCTAATGATATTTTGTCCTACTTCTCGGGTTCTCAAAACTCTATCTCCAATAATATCAATATATTCTCCACACTTTTTATACATCCATTCCAACATCTTATTAATCTTTTCCTCGACTTCCTTTAATGATTGTTGTACTAGCAAAGATGGTTCTTCCACCTTGAGATGGGTTGATTTCTCCTTTTGATGATTATGGACCTTTGTTAAGTTGAGATTTTTGTCCCGTTGATGTTTTTCAACACTCTCCCATCTAATCGTTTCTCCTTCCTCTTTTGCTACCCACTTAATAAGCTCTTGGACTTGATGGGTTTGTAGTTCGTATAGTTGACCTTGGGCATACATCCCTAGGGTTTCTTTTGTTGCATCACGAAGCCCATCAATGATATGGTACATGAGCCTCTCTTCGGAGAACTCATGGCCTGGATAGTTGTTTAACAGTGCATAATATCTTTCTAAGGCCATGTCCAAGGATTCATGTTGTGCTTGTTTCCACTCTTGGATTTGTTTCCTCAAGGCTAACACTCCTGCATAGGTTTGATATCTTTTATTAAAGAGTTCTACCATTGTTGGCCAATGTCATATTTAATTTGGTTTTAATGATCTATACCATACTTTTGCTTGGCCAACGAGTGTCATTGGAAAGAGCTTGAGTTTTTGCCATCTGTTATCAATGTTGTTCCATGCGCAAGCATTATAGAAGGCTTGTAAATGTTGATGTGGATCTAATTCATAGCCTCCTAAGAAATTAGGGAAGTTTTTTAATCGAGCCTGGGTAGATGGCTCTCTTTAAGATTCCTATAGGAGATTCAAACAAACTCTTGTATTTGCGTTAGGCTTGTAGTGGCCAGTGGGGGTTCATTGTCATCGAGTAAGTTATACTTTCGTGTGTTAGGATGACATTGCTTTCATTTATTTTTATAGGAAACCACCACCTCAGGTTACGTACTCCAATCTTCATTGTCATATAATTCGTTGGTTATCCAATGAATTTCCCCACTAGATGTGGCATTGTTATAGTCTTGTAGGAGAGCCATGGTTGTGCAATTGTGTGTAAATTTATATGTGACTTTTTATAATTATTTCTTCCTAAAAGATATATCGTTAATTCCTATACAGCGACCTTGTATGATATAACTAATCTAGATAACTAGCACCATCCCCAACAACGACGCCAATGATGAGTGCCGAGGTACCCCTACACTCAACCATACGAATACGAGCATTTCACGCATGATCCGGTCGAACTCCGTAGATGGGCTAGGTGTGGTATCAAGACAGTTATCCTTAGCTCACAATTCGCTATCTTCCCATCTGTACTAGTGTTAACTTTGTCACGTATGGTTTAGTCCAAAATGAGGTGTATGATGTGTTCCTATACTAATTGCTACTCCAAAGCATAATGGAAAATGATATTAACTAAGCTAAGATAGAGAGGATGAGAGAGAATCTAAGCTAGCATAAGTGCGATGATCATCTGTTCCTCGATCATCTATACACATCTTGGACTTCATGCACGACTACCACTAGGATTACCAAGTGCACATCCTAGGTACACTATTGGGTTACCAAGTAGTCACACTTAAATGCTCGTAATCAAGTCGTACTCATTCCACGTTTAACAAAAGTTTAGGGTGAAGAGATATTAACTAAGAAAGTAGTAAATAATAGTTAAATAAATAATTAAGATAAGTGAATGCTGCAATGATGAAGTAATCTCGATCTTTATTTCCGATCATGTGCGTGTCCAAGTACGTCACACTCGAATAAAGGTTTTGTACAATTACAATCACCATGCTGCGGGCATGCAGTGGGAGGAAAGGGTTGAGAGAAAGAATTACTAAAAACTAACACACTTAAAACTTAGAATTGAAAAACTAAAACTAAAAAAAATCTACTTATTGGAATTGTCTACCTCTTATTTATAGATGAGGAGACAGGCTGCAATATCACATACACGATATCGTAGTTAACTAAATGGAAACTCATCAATGCATAATCCAGAGAAGCCACCTACCTTAAGGCATGTGTGCATGTCTTTCTAGTGGGACCCCCTAGAATAACATTGGGTTTCTTTATTGAGTGCCTTTATTACTCTTACTCCCATTTTTCATTAGATCTACAAGGATCTTAGTACAACTAGGCTACATGATAACTCCTACAAATGTTACCAAAGAGAATCCACAAGTCCCCTTGATCACACCCTGGCCATTCCCTCTTAGTCCATCATTTTTTGCTCTGGCATAATTAGCACAAAATTACTTTTAAGTTTTCATGATGACAAGAATATCATCGTACCCAGAGTAGAACCTCTTATAGAATGGGTGGGTCAATGTGATGGGCTCGCTATCCAAGTAATTAGTTACCTGAGATTTGATAGCATAGAACAACACCTCAACCAATGAGTCACATTGGTGTTTTATTCATAAATGAGATTGCCCATAAAAGGATAAAAAGATAAAACAATAAATAAAAATATGAACCAATCAATAAAAAGATAAAATAAAAAATTGAAAAATGAAAAACTGGAAAACAAAAAATTGTAAAATTAAAGAAAAGGAAAAACATTTATTAATTCTATTTGTTAGAATGAGGGATATCCCCCATAACTAAAATTTTGATCATTGCGAGAATTAATAGATGAAAAGGTTGGATCCATGCATTTCAGAAATATTAGGACCTAGTCATATCCAAACCACTGGGTGTCTTTTGATGTCGTGATTGGAATGTACGCAAATTGGGCTGCACACACTATATTAAAGTTGACATAGGGGGGCAAGTTAGTGGATGAGTTTAATTGATATGGAGTTGACCCACTATGGCACCCTTGACCATAAGATGATATGCAAAGATCGATATGTCTCCCTACATGGCTATATTCATTGGGCCACATGGTTGTTGGAGTATTGATTGGTGGCCTTGATAAGGTAACATGAGGCATTGGGTTCGAGGAGAAAGATGCATCACAGTGTTGAACTTGTGCTGAGTGGGAGGATGTAGTGATCTCGGAACTGTGCTATCCCTTTCTACGATCATGTCTAAAGAAGGGATGCCTTCGATGTTGTGGAGGATTCGCACTGTGGTTGATAGTAGTAGCACAAGTAACATTTGTGGATTGATGGTATGGTGAAGAACCTTCTGGTACTATTGGTGGCAATGTAAAAGGAGGGGAAGGATGCAAATATTGAGAGTAAGGAGAAGTATAAGGAACATGAGGTGGTGATCTTGTGGAAGAGGACATGGGTTGATAGTATTTAGGAGAATGATAATGATGTGGTGAGAGAGAGGATGTTGACCCAGTTGGGGAAATAGGATGCTAAACGTGATAAGTGCTTGGGTTCGAATGATATGAAGGGTGTGACTAGTTTGGGGATGGCCTCCCCCACGACTGAGATTTTTGCCACTGTGATTGAACACAATATTTTTGTACGAACTCTAAATGTAACATTCTTTCCCAATGCTCATGTAAATGTGACAAGATTGGGCATTGATCTTTGGGGTGATCATATAGGAAAATGCTACATTGATATGTATGATTAGTAGTTGAGTTCTTATTCTCTTCAATCCTTCTTTCTAATTTTCTAAGGGTGTTCTGTCTTGCTTCTTGGTTCGTCATGGTTCTACCTCTAATAGTGTTGGCATATTCTCCACATTTTTCATGTATCTATTCCGTCATCTTATTGATCTTTGCCTCAATTTCATCTAGTGATTGTAGTGTTGGAAAAGATGATTCCACCTCCTTGGGGTGAGTTGATTTCTCCTCTTCATGATCATGGACCTTTTCTAATTTGAGATTTTGGTCCTATTAAGAGCTTTCAAAATTCTCCCATTTAGCCATTTCTCCTTCTTCTTTTACTACTCGCTTAATAAGCTCCTAGAATTGGTGGGTTTGTAGCTTGTATACTTGACCTCAGGCATACATCCCTAGGGTCTCCCTTGTTTCATTACAAATCCCATCCATGATATGGTACATTAGCCTTTTCTCGAAGAATCCATGCCCTGGGAAATTGTTTAACAATGAATAGTATCTTTCTAAGGCCATGTCCAAGGGTTCATGTTGCCCTTGTTTCCACTCTTGGATTTTTCTCCTCAAGGCTGACACTCTCGCATAAGTTTGATATTTTTCATTGAAGATTTCTACCATTGTTAGCCAACGTTGAATTGATTTTGGTCTTACAGGCCTATACCATACTTTTTCTTTACCAATGAGTGTCAGAGGAAAGAGCTTAAGTTTTTCCATCCATTATCAATATTGTTCCATAAACAAGCATCATGGAAGGCTTGTAAATGATGTTACGGATCTAAATCATAGCCTCCTAAAAACTTGAAAAAGTTGTATAAATTAAGCCTGGGTAGACGGCTTTCCTTACGATGCCTACAGGATATTTGAACAACCTCTTGTATATGCATTAGGCTCTTAGTGGCTAGTAGGGATTCATCATCACTAGGTAGGTTATGAATTTGTGAGCTGGGATGATGTTGTCTTCGTTTATATACATAGGAGACCTCTACATTAGATTGAGTACTCCAAACTTTGTCTTCATCATCATATAATTTTTTGGTTCTCCAATGAATTGCCTTACTGGTTGTTGCGTTATCATAGTATTATGAGAGAGACATTGTTGTGAATTTTTGTGTGACTTATTTGAAATTAAGTTCTTTTCTAAGAGATATATCATGAATACTTTGTTACAGTGATCTTGTATGATGTAACTAATCTAAATAACTAGCACCATTCCTGGCAACGATGCCAATGATGAGTGGTGAGGTACCCCTACACTCAACCATATGAATATGAGCATTCACACACAATCTGGTTGAACTTTGTAGATGGGCTAGTTGTGGTATCTAGATAATTACACGTTGATCACAGTTTGTTATCTTCCCACCTAGACTAGTATTTGCTTTATCACATATGGTTTAGTCCAAAGTGAGGTGTATGATGTGGTCCTAAGCTAGTGCTACTCCTAGAGGCAATGGAAAATAACTTTGATTAACCTAAGACGGAATGAGAGAAGAGAATCTAAGCTAGCCTAACTGTGATCAACATTCGTCCTTAATCATCCATACACATCTTGGACCTCGTGTACTACTACTGGGATTACCAAGCACATGTCCTAGGTACGCTACTAGGTTACCAAGTAGTAGGTTACCAAGTTGTACTCATTCCGTGTTTAATAATAGGGATAATAAAGGAAGGTAAAGAAATATTAATTAAGAAAATAATAAATAATAATAATAATTAAAGAAATTAAAACTAAGTGAATGCTGAAATGATGAAGTAATCTCAATCTTTATTATTGGTCATGTGCATGTCCAAGTACGTCACACTCGAATAAAGGTTTCATACAATTACAATCATCACACTACGGGCATGCACTGGGGAAAGGGTTGAGATGAACTAAAAAATGACAAAAATACTCTACTCTAACACTAACTGACTTACTCTCCCCTTCCTATGCACCTAAATGTGGTATTTATAGGCTTACACAGAAACCATGATATCGTATCTAGGTCACGATATCAGGTGCTCAATATCAGGGGTCCTATATCGGGGGTTCAATATCGGGACTCATCAAACCTGATATCTTGTACCTGATATCAGGGGTTTGATAACAGGGGTCTGATAACAGATGTCTGATATTAGGACTTATCACTTTGCAAGACATGTCTTTCATTGATGAATTATTTGAATTTGAACTAGGTGTTGTTGATGCAATTTTATGAATGTCTTTCTTACAAAAATTTGATATTACTCTCCACTTTGGAACCTATATTTTCAAAGTCCCAACCACTAATGGAGTTAAGATTCTAAGGGGGGGTAGGAACAACAAAGAAAATTCACATAATAACCATTTAATAAGCCAAAATACTAGTCAAAAAGGATGTTATGATGTTGGTCATCAAAGTAACCAAACCATAGAAATCTTTAGGTATTAAGATTCCAAAATAACTTGAGGAATATAAAGATTCAATATTTGGTGAAACTAGAGAACTACCTCCAAAAAGAACTGGTTAGCATGCTATTGATATTTTTCCTGGCACACAACCTATTTCAAAAGCCCCTTATAGATTTTCCAGTTCTAAATTAAGAGAATTAAAATTATAATTAGATCAACTATTAGAAGAAGGGAAAATTTGACATAGTGTATTACCTTGGGGTGCACCAATCTTATTCATTAAAATGAAATATGTTACATTAAGATTATGAATCGATTATAAGGCATTGAATAAAGTGATAATTAAAAATGCTTATCCTTTGCCTAGAAATGATGATTTCTTTGGTCAACTTATGAGTGCATGTTATTTTTCAAAGATTGATTTAAAATTAAGTTATCACCAAATAAGGATTAAAGAGAAAGATATTAAGAAAACTACTTTCAAAACCAAGTATGGATTATACAAATTTTTTGTAATGCCATTTGGATTAAGTAATGCACTTGCAACATTCATGGCATTAATGAATAATATTTTTCATGAATATCTTAATAAATTTTTTTATAGTATTTATGGATGATATACTTGTTTATTCTAAGTCAAGAGAAGAACATGTCAAACATATGAAAATTACAATGGGAATTTTTAAAGAGCATCAATTGAAAGCTAATCTAAGTAAATGTGAACTCTTTAAAGAAGAAGTCTCTTATTTGGGCCATATAGTTTCTATGAAAGTATTGCAAGTAGATCTAACAAAAGTTAGTACAATTTAAGACTATTCTAAATTAAAAGATGCTGCAATGGTTCACATTTTTCTAGGCTTAGCAACCTTTTACTACTATTTCATTAAATATTATTCTACTTTAGTATTCCCCTTGACTAACCTTTTGTAGGAAATTCATGTGTTCAAGTTTGATGAAAAATCCAAGAAAGCTTTCCTCAGATTAAAGATGCTACTCACAAAAACACCTATGTTGAGAATTCTAGATGAAGAATTATCATTTGAAGTATCCACAGATGCCTATGGAATAGGAATCGGTGCAATTCTTTCACAATAAGGTAAAGTGGTATGTTATAAATTTCATAAATTATGATTTGAGATAAATTACTCAACCCATGATCTAGAATTACTAGCAATTGTTCATGCTTTGAACATTTGGAGATAGTATCTTTATGGGAAAAGGTTTGTACTAAAAATATATCATAAAAGTTTAGAATATTTATAGAGATAGCCTATTTTGAATACTCTTCAATGAAAATGGACAGAATTATTGGTTGAATATGATTTTGAAATCAAACATATTCTGGGTAAACAAAATGTGGTAGACAATGTCCTTAGTCAAATGTGGAACTTGATCATAGGTGTGGTAATGACCCCTATAGAATAAGAGATTAAGGAATAAATAAAAGAATATTCTTACTTTAATAAGATTTTCACCAATATTTCCTCTGAGCCTTGATATCAATTTTCTTCTAATGTTTTATTGATGAAAGGACAAAGAGTGTGCATGCGAGAAGGAAAATTGAGACTAAAGTTGTTGTGTGAAGCACATGAAGTACCATATGCATGACACCTAGGTTATATGAGGACTTATATGATGATACGTAAATCTTATTTCTAGCCTAGAATGAAGAATGATATGTCCTAGTACATTAAAAACTATCCAACATGCCAAAGAATAAAAGCTAAACAAAGGAAACCTAGTGGGTTGTTACAACCTCTAGAATTCCCAACTTGGAAATGGGAAGATGTTACCATGAATTTCATTGTAGGATTGCCAATAACCAAAAAGGGAAATGACTCAATTTTGGTAGTGGTTGATCCACTATCAAAGATGACACATTTTATAACTTTGAAATCTACAAATACAGCTAAAGAAGTAGCCCAAAAATTCATACGCAAAGTATATTGATTTCATGAAAGTCCAAAATCTATCATCTCAGACTAAGATCCCAAGTTCATATCTGAATTTTAGCAAAATTTCTTCAAAGAGCTTGGAACCTAGTTGAAATTTAGCACAACTTATTACCCAAATACTAATGGGAAAACCAAACGTGTGAATAGAATACTAGAAGATATTCTATGAAGCTATGTTGGCAGTAGACTAAAAATGTGGGAGAATTATTTCCACATGGTAGAATTCACCTATGACAACAATTATCAAGGTTCCATACATTGAACACCATTCGAAGTAGTATATGGATGTAACTATTGTACACCACTAGCATAGGTAGATCTAGCGTTAAGAATGTAATGGAAGGAAGAAGAAATAAAAATAATTGAAAACATTGTTACAAGAGTTAAGCAATATTTACAAGCTACCCAAGATAAGTATAAGGGATATCTAGATCAACATCAACTTAAGAAATAATTCCAAGTGGAAGATTGTTAAACCCCATAAATAGTTTAATTCTATTTAGTATAAACAAAGTATTTTTGTTTTTGTTATTATTTTACATATCAAAGATCATCAATTTTTGCAGCATAAATCGATATGATCTAATGTCATTCATCTTTGGCTATCATAAGTAATCATAACAGTGATGGGAATCAATATGGATAATATCAATCCACATCAAGACAACGATGAGGATTGATACCTTGAATTTTAGGGACAAAAGTAGGAAGAAAAATCAAAGATATCAATCAAGGTAGAAGCAAGTGACTTGTGGCGATGATCAAGGAAGATCAAAGCAATGATCAGAATAGATAACCAGTTATCGATGGGTGTTGATCCACTCAACTAGCATTGATTATCCAATAACTAATTATAAACATCTTTGTAGTATAAATAAATGCCCCAACTTATGTTGAGGGGGACAAAGAAAGAGAATCAATTCCTAAGAGAACCCATGTCAAGTTGAAGTCTAATTCCCTTGGAAATTGTTAAGTAATGATTTGTTAACCTTGTGGCAACTATAGATCATTGGAGTCCATTGTTGGGGTGTTGAGGATACTACATTGTCAAAATAGCAAGGTAGAATCATAGATTAAGTGAAGTCTCTCTTATAATCCTCATAATCTATACTTGTATTTATGACTTCAATTTGATTTAATCATAAATTTTTATTCTTGAACTTATGATTAGAAATTAGGATGAAGATTCATGTTTTTACTTATGAGTGGTAGTCATAAGTGTGGAATTTGTTTGGATTCAATTCAAATCATTTATTGTCCTAATGATCTTTTAACTTTAAAATTGTTCCTCCATAGATATGACTCACAGGTCAATCACAAATGAGGTGATTTCTCTACAACTAAAGATAATTATTAAAGTAATCTAGCACTAAATTTTTCCTAGCTCATCAATTTCACACTACTACCGGGGAGGCTAGCAAAGTTAATCATCATCAAGGGTTCTATACATTTTATTTTGTTATTTTATATTTCAAGAACATTTGATTTTATTTTATTTTATTCTATGTTTTTTTCATTTACATAATTTGAGACATGGTTTCTTTTACTTTTTTTTCTAACATTAAAAAATCTAGAAATAAGAAAAAATCCTAGCAATCAACTCCTCTTCTCATACAACAAGCTGAAATTGTTTTAAAAAGTTGCCTTTAAAGCCATAATAGTAGGAGTTATTAAATCAGTTTGTAAAATCTTAGAAATGGTAGACCATGAATGTGCCAATGAAGAGTGTTCTTGTTAAATAAAACCAAAAAAGCAACCAAAGAAACCAACATGAATTCAACCTCCCAAGAGCACTCTTAGTCCTTACAAACTTACTAAAGTTAATTAAAAACAAAACCAAGAAGAACCAATACAATCAAGTTTTGATTATCCTTCCCCTTTGACAAAGCAAAATTTTAAAGAACAAACACAACATAATTTTTCCATATCTATTAATCCTCTATTTGATATTTCACCTACTATAGTATCAACCATTAGTTCAACTATGGGAGCAAGATTTTAAAACACTACCCCAATATTAACCTATGTAACCACAATTGGAGGAACAACCCAACTAGGAAGTACTTTGAATTTACAAACTCCACCACCAGTCTCCATTTCTATACCATGTCCTATACTAACCCCAATAGTAACCTCTACTTATACAATGTGATCATCTTCACATCATGCACCTCCCCCATTTTTCTTAGGTTCAATACCTTTCTCCTTTGGTAGTTTGAGTTCCAAAGTTGTAATTGTTCAGCCCTACCCAGGACAAACCCTTGGAGAGTTATTGAATCAAAGAACATCCATCGTACCTTAAGGCCTATTGGTTTTTCCACAAGGAAGAGATGTAGAGCTTAAAAACATTCACTTATTACCTATTTTTAAGGGGACAAATGATGAGGATCTGATTACCCACATAAGAGAATTTAAAACAACATTAGCCATGCTAGCACCTCAAAGTGGGAATAGAACTAAGATGATTGCCTTTAAATCAACCTTGAAGGACAAAGCTGATTCTTGGCTACAAACCCTTAGAACACAAATTAGTTCAATGGAATGAATTTAAAAATGCTTTTCTACAAAGATTTCTTTCTAATGATAGGTTGTACTCATTAAAGAAACAATTAATGAGTTTTATGCAACATGAGGATGAAGACTATGAAAGTACCTTTGATAGATTTAAAGGACTATCCTTAAAGAATCCAAACCATGGATTCCCAACCCATCAATTAAAATCTTTGTAGAAGGCTTATTACCTTATTGTAGTCGAAATGTTGACTTTGCATGTGGAGGAAATATGTTAAATGTGACACCAGAAGATCGCTAGAAAATCATAGATTCCTTAGTAGATCAAAGTAAACATTGGCCAAAACCCAACATTATGCAAGGCATGACCCAACAAATAGAATAGTTGAATAAAAAAGTGGATGAGTTGACACTAAGAAACAAGCTCATGGAATTCAAACTAAAATATGCAACATTTGTAGTAGCCCCCAACATTACCAAACAACCTGTCTAGCCTTGTTACATTATCAAGATGAAATGCAAGAGTCAATGAAGGCTTTCCAACAATATAAAAGCCAACCAACAATAAAATTTCCTCAATGACCATTTTACCCACAACAATATCCTAAAAATAATTTTAGGCCATTTAAGAATCCAACTAATGAACACTTGGATAAATTTGCTCAAAGCCTTACTTCTTTCATAGAAGAAAGTAGATAATTCATGAGTGAGACTAGAAGAATATTTCAAAACTTAACTAAAAATGAATTACCATCCTAACCTAAACCAAATCCCACATCTCAAAGAAATGCAAAAGAGCAATTGCATCCCATTACTACAAGAAGTAGAAAAGCAATTCAACCTAAACCCCAAAAGAAGGTGAGATTTTAGGAGGTAGGGACACAAGAAGAAGTATAGCCACAAGTGTTAGATAAGGAAGATCAACCAACTAGGGAGAAATAACAACCACTATTTTCTAAATAATTAATTTTACCTCCTTTACCTAAATGATTACAAAAATATTTCACAACTAAAGCCCATTTGGAAAAAAATGTTTAGTGAATTGTACTTACATATTCCTTTAGAACAAGCAGTAAAATACACACCTCTTTATGCTAAATACTTAAGGGAATTATGCACATGGAAGACAAAGGAAAAAATTCCTAAATAGGTTTATTTTGTTGATAATCTTTCCCAACTTATACAAAGTCATCAGATTCCAAAATATGAAGATCTAGGAGTCCCTACCATTCCAATCAAAATAAATGGCTAAATGATTAAAAATTCCCTATTGTATTTAGGAGCTAGCATTAATATCATGACTCCTGAAATGGCTAGGATGCTTAATATTGAGGATATCAAAGGAGGAAACATGACCATATCATTGGTTGATGGATCAAATGTAAAACCAATAGGAATAGTAGAGGACTAGATAATTGAGGTAGAAAAAGAAAAATATCCAATTGACTTTGTTGTTTTGGAACTAAAATATCCTAATTGCTTTCCTATTATATTAGGTAGACCTTGGCTAGCAATAGCTAAAGCAGTAATTAATTGTAGGTCAGGGCGGGCAACTTCAACTCTTTAAATATATATGATAAGGTAAAAGAAGATGTAGACTTGATGGAAGCATGAATACTCTATACTCTACCCACTTCAGCAATGGCACAAGATAACGAAACCTTAGTATTGAATAATTTTGAGGAAGGACCTTTAGACATCTCAACTAAAGAACAACAAGATCTCCTTAACCAAATTTTGAATTTGGGCTTAGAGAATATTGGAGAAATAATTCAACCTTCAAATAAATATTCCTTGGATCTTAGAGAACTACCTAGTACACTTAAGTATGTTTTCCTAGATCATAATAAACCATTAATAATAAATTCCCAACTCACTAATGAACAAGAAAGAAAATTATTAAAAGTCTTGCATAGGAAGTTTGAGGCATTTGCATGGAGTAATGAGGACCTTCACCAAGGAATCTCACCCAACATCTACCAACATCATATCTATCTAAAGGATAATGTGAAATCATTAAGAATTCCCCCAAGATGAATTAATATAGCCTTTAAAAAAATTGTTAACGATGAAATTTCAAAACTTTGAAAAAAAATAATTATTTATCCAATAGTTGATAGTGAATGGATAAGCCCCATTACTATAGTTCTAAAAAAGGATGGAAAATGGAGAGTTTGTGTGAAGTATATGAGGTTAAACCACAATACAAAAAAGGATCATTTTCCATTACCATACATAGATCAAATTCTAGAAAAGTTAGAAGGACATGAGTATTATTCTTCTTCTTCTTTTTTTTGTGGATGGATTTAGTGGCTACAATCAAGTAGCTATTGCCCCAAAATACCAACATAAAACAACCTTTACATGTCCTTATGGAACTTTTGCCTATATAAAAATGTCTTTTGGCCTTTGTAATGCATCAACAACTTTCCAAAGAGTCATGATCTTAGTATTTTTTAATATGTTAGAAGATTATGTTGAGGTTTTTATGGATGATATTTCAATTTATGGGAACACTTATGATAAAAATTTGAAAAATCTTGAACATTTCTTAGATAGATGTATTGATAAGAATTTAAAATTAAGTTTGAAAAAGAGTCACCTAATGGTTACAAGTGGCATAGTATTAGGACATGTTATTTCTAAAAGTGGGATAAGGATGGATGACGAAAATGTAAGAGTCATATCTACACTCCCAACTCCAACTAGTTTAAAGGCTCTTCAATCTTTTCTAGGACATGCTAGGTATTGCAAGAGGTTTATCAAAGACTTTTCAAAAATTGCTAAACCACTATACATGCTCCTAGAGAAAGATGTTTCATTTGTTTGGACTAATGATTGTCAAGAAGCATTCTTGGAATTGAAAATATGAGTAATTACAACTCTTATATTAAATGTAACTAATTGGAATTTTCCACTTGATTTGATGTGTGATTCTAGTGACACAGCAGTAGGGGTAGGTTTAGAACAATACATTGATAATAAACGACATGTGATTTATTATGTGTCCAAAATTTTGGATGAAGCCCAAGTAAATTATACAACTATAGAAAAATAATTATTAGCTATTTTATATGCTCTAGAAAAATTTAGACATTATTTAATAGGATATAAAACTAGAGTATACACTGGTTATTTAGCCATTAAATTCTTAACTACTATGAAAATAGAAAATGCAAGAATAATGAGATGGTGCTTATTGCTCCAAGAAATTTAACCTATATATTTTGGATAAAATAGGTAGAAAAAATGTAGTAGTAGATAATATTTCAAGGCTAGGTACTACCAATGAGAATCGAACACAAAGAGCCTTTCATGATGAATTCCTTGATGAACAACTTTTTTTCTACAAGTTTTGGATGCTCACCCTATCAATTGGTTTATGGTAAGTTATCTCTATTACTAGTTGAATTGAAATATCAATCTCTATGGTTAGGCCAACAACTCAATTTTGATGAAGACATGAACCAATGCGCTTGAATCGACCAACTTCATGAACTTGATGAAATATAGCTACATGCTCTTGATAAACAAAACACTGTAAAAAAAACATATGAAAACATGACATAATAAAAATCTCTTTAAAAAATAATTTTCCATAGGTGATAAATTCCTTCTCTATAATATGAGATTACATAAGTTTCCAGGGAAATTAACAACTAGGTGGAAAGTCCCTTATTTATTTGTTCAACCCCATGTGAATGGAAGTGTCTTGATATCACCTATGGATGATTCATCAACTATGTTCCTCATCAATGGACAAAGACTTAAGTTATATCATCAACATCACATTTAGGAACTTGCAAAAGATGAATTAGTAGAGCTAAGTGACCCTACTTTTCCCATTACTAATGAATTACATGACAATAATCCATTAGAGGTCTTAGCTCTCAAATATACCCCTCAACAAGACTCTTATGTCATAGAGTAAACTAATAAATAAATATTTACAATCTACAAATTTTGCCTTGAAAAATGTAGAGGGCAATAGAAAATTCCATTTTTCATTAGGACTATAAAGAATTTGGTAGCATCATGTCTGGAATGCAAGGGAGAAGGACAACTCCTCTTATCTTGAAATAGATAGGTTTAAACACAAAATCCAACTAAGCGTGAGCCTTAGATTAATAAGTGTCTTACACATAATAAAATTCATTATTTTTAAACAATACTCTTTAAGTACAATGTTCATAAGTTAAGGTGGCCAAATAGCTTACCTTAGGGTAATGTTTACTAGTGCTTGGTTTCTATTAAATACTTACTTGGATGAGTCACTAAGGTGGAAAGGGTGTGTTATATTGGACCTAGTTTCTCTTGCTATAAAGGCATCTACCGATATCAAGTAAGATCAATGCCATGTGAGAAACCCTTACAAAATAAATTTGGCTCCCATAAGAACCTCATGATTAAAGCCTGTCAGATATTGAATTTCTTGTAAAAAAAAGAGAAAATAAGGGAAAGAAAAAAAATTTAAAAATGGAGCAAGATAAGACAAATAAACAAATAAGAAAAAGATGTCCCCACAAGAACCTTCAATCGTGAGATGAGCCACACTTCCACAAGAACCTTATAGTTGGGACGATGCTCCAAGCTTACAATTTCATGTATCCAACAAGAATTGCCTTCTATGAGGAGAGTGTTTAAGGGTCAAGTAATGACTACCAATTAAATAACAATGCCACTACCTTAGAACTAGAGTGTAACACTGGCAGCAAATGAGCAACTCCTCCATAGTTAGTATCTTAATTGGCACCTTCACTTCTAATCATTCCTCTTACTCCATTATTTAGTTACTTTGCTTTTGTTTCTTTGTACTTCTCAAGACTATTACTTTCTTTTTCCTTTTGTTTTTAACTTTTTCTATTCCTATTTTATTGTGTGTTATCTTCCCATTTACAATATTTCCTTTAATAATTTATCTTTACTAATTAACCTAGGTATGATCCATACCTTAGCTTAATTAGAAGGGGATAACCAATTAATAAAGGATGTGATAGTAGGTTATAACAAACATGGAAGCTAATCCAAGAATAAGTTAGGGAATGAGTTAGATGTAAGTAATGCATCTAAAATCCTTAAATCATAGGAAAGATTTAAACCTCAAGTTTACAAGACATTCTTACACCTAATGAAATAGACCTTGTGAGGTGATGTTAAGTCCAATTAATCCTAGGTAGAGCCTTCCTAACCAAGTTATATGCTGACTCATATCCAATAATAATAATTTATTATCAAAAGGAGAATAATTATATATAAATAATTTATAGGTAAAATTATAATGATATCAATTTGTATCAATTAACTTGATTTAGGAGGATTAGGATGTATAAGTATCAATATAATATCAAAGTATTGATGTCTATAAACAAAATAAAAATATCCTAGTTTTTCCTGTATCAAGAAACATTGCAACCTCAATGTCTTTCTATATTAATAAACCATAAATTATCAATTCTAGCAACCAGGCTCGATAAGATGGCAAAGAATCTAGGGTTATCAATGTAACTTTCAGTCTCATCAATGACAATTAATGCCAACATATCAATAGATATCAATCTACTCAATTTAGTTTGAACAAGAGTAAATTCTCATAAATATTTTGCATCTAAACAACATGGCTTTAATGAAAATTGATACACATATCAATCCTAGTAGCATGGATCAACATACATTGATATGTTCTAGAATTTCCTGAATGCCTCGAGTTTTATCAATGTGATTGCGATGTCAATTGATATACATATCGATCCTAGTAGCCTAGATTGATATGTCTTGGGATTTCCCAAACACCTTGAGTTTTATCAATGCAAATTTAATGATCATTGATATGTCTGCAACCTCAACTTATACTATATCACTCTGTGTCGATGATGTGATGAAAATCAACCTAAAATATATCGAGCCTATGTGAGGCCATCATATGGATCGATTACATAAAATGTTAAAAAATATAGTAAAATATTCACAAGGTCATGATTTCTATTATAAATCATCATCTCACCTAAATCATGCACATTTATCTTGCAAATTCTACTAGGAAGGAGCATGATGGTCTCTAGGAGCAACCATGGCAGCAAGGAGAGGTCATGACAACAACGTGGATTAGGGTATGCTTTGAGGACCTTGATTTTCCCTTTTCATCCTTATCCTTTTGTACTATTTGGCATCACTAAAACCCTTGTTCTTCCCAGCTTTATCAAGATATGATAAAACACTGTCATTTTTTGGGCTTTCTCCCCAAATAATCGTAGAAAGAGTTTATCTTGATTTTCAATTTTGCAGCATAAATGGCCAAGTCAAGCAATGTCAAAGAAAAGGTACAAGTATGCATCTAATGGAAGATTCTAAAGATAATTTTCATTTGTTAAAAAATTTCATTTGTTTACATGTGCCCAAGAACGAGTAGTTGAAAATTGCTCCATAGCACGCAAAGGCTAACTACACAAAGTGGTTCAACCACACCAATGTAGCAATGCTCTAGCAGTTAGAGGTCATGGGTTGTGGGGTTTTTTTCTATCCACCCCTTGATTGGTATATGTAGAAGAAGGCTCTAGAATTCTACCAGAACCTCAAATGTCACTTATCCAAGGCTGATTCTCCAACACACTACTTGATATCTACTATTTAGAAGACACAAATTAAGGTTACAATGACCAAGTTTCAAGAATGGTTCAGATTGCCTGTCCAGGACAATGACATCTTCAAGCCAAAGACAAGGCAAAGAAACGTATGAACTATTTCATCAATCCATTGGTAAGAGAAACAACAACCAACTACAAAACTAGGACCTACACTTTCTAAACCTTCAGCTAGAGCACAAGGTGATGGCAAGGATGATTGTGAATAATGTCTTTCCATAAATCAATACCACTTATGTACTCAGTCCTATACTCCATGTGATGAAGGTGCTGAAGTATGTAAAGGAGGCAAATTTTGCTTACCTCCCGGTACCTCTACAATGATGATTCTTTGAAGTTGTGGTTTCCATTTCTCATCTTGTTGATCCTGTGAAAGTGTGGAGTTTTTGAGTTGTAGACAAAATAAAGGTGCATCTTTCTATCCTAAAGAAAGACACCTTCACCTGATCATTAAGGATCTACACCAAAGTTGGGCCATTCATCCAGGAGTCCCAGAAGCCTAGTTCTTCTTTAGCACTTGAATCCAATGAGATCCATGGCTTTTTTGAGGAAGTTCGATTATAGCTTTAGGAGCTCTAGTCCACCTAGTGGGAAATTCTTTCAGTATTGCTGCAAGTGAACTCTACCATCACTACCCTAAATAATCGGGTGACAAACATTGAGAAACACATCCACCCACAAATCTACAATGATGATGAATGAGAAGATTCCTCTTAGTTTAAGGAGGACATGGATGTGAAAGCAGGCTCTGAGGCTTGATCTATCCTAAAAATTATGTTATTTTTTTTTTTGAATTATGTACCAAAGTGTCCACTTTTGTTCTTATTCATGGACACTTTTTAATACTATGACTTTCATTAACCTACCAACTATGCTATGTTATTTTTATGTTATGTTTAGTTTTCTATATATCTCTATTGTATCTCTTTTATATGTTTGGAATGATTTTTTTTTCCACCTGTTATGACCAAGCACTGGCCATAGGCTAGTTGAAGGCTATGTTAAACCCTATAAATTGTTTAATTTTATTTACTATAAACAAAGTATTTTCCTTTTTTTTATTGTTTCGCATATTTAAGATCATCAATTTAGATATTTTCTGGAATGTAGAATACTAGAAGATATTCTACAAAGCTATGTTGGAAGTAGACTAAAAATGTGGGAGAATTATTTTCACCTAGTAGAATTCTCCTATAACAACAATTATCAAGGTTCCATACATCAAAAACCATTCAAAGTAGTATATGGATGTAACTAACGTACACCACCAACCTAGGCAGATCCAGCCTTAAGAATGGAATTTGCAACATCCAATTTCTCTACCAGCTTCTTGCGCTCTGCAAATTTTACTTCATATTTGATATGTGTGGAAGCTACCTGCTGCTCAACCTCTAACCTCGGGCACCCTGCCATCAACATGGCAAGGTTGGAATATCTGAGGTTTGCCAACTCCACATATTCTTTTAAGTCTTGAATCTACAGGTCTCGGTTCTTAACTCCTACTTGGTGGGCGAAGGCATATGTGTCCAATATGGCTTGCCAATCAGTGTGTTGAGCACTGATAGTGTTGATTTGGGCCTTGGCCATATGGATTTTTTTGTACATCCCCACCTAATCCCAAAAGTGCTCCTTCAGCTTCTCATGTTGTTTAGCCTTATTCTGCCACGTGCTTATCTCAATTGCCGATTTTTGGCAAATAGCGCGTACTTCCTCCATCGAGAGGGTTCAATTTTCTCTGGCTAAACGGCTTACGTCTCAGTTGACCTGGATGAATTGTTCTCATAATTGATGAAAGTGTTCATCAAGAACATTCTTTTAATTTTCTATAGTGGTCAACCAAAGATTGTCAGTCGCAAGCTGTTTATTCTCTTCTTGCAAGGCTTTGAGTGCCTTAAGATGCACATGAGTTTACCCCTGTGATACGGAGGCATCCCAAACAGCCGTCTCCTTTTCTTCCACCACCTTCTTATTCTTTGCGATCAAATTTTTTAGTTGCTCCATTCTAAAGTTTTCTAGCTAGTCTACGAGAACAAATTGCAAAGGATCCCGCTATGCTACTTGTAAGGCCATGAGCTACTCTTGTAGTTTCTACACTTCAGCTTTAGCATACTCTGCCCTTACTTCTGTTAAGACTAGTTTCCCCTTCATGGAAATGAGGTCTGATTGAATTGTTGTTACATCTTGAGGGATGTCAAACATGGACATCAGAACTTGTGCTATTTGTAGCAATCGATCAAGTGCATCCTCATGTTCCGCAAGAGTCATTGAGGTTCTGGCTAAAGTTTGAGCATCCCATGCTCCTAAGAGATCTACCAGTGGCACAATAGGTATGTTGAAGGATTCTTTGATGTGGTCTGCAACCACATCTGCAACTCCCATGACATTCTGGTATTGCATGACCACCACAGTGGCCCCTTCACCAGTCTCTAACTGCACCTGGAAAGATGTCGCGTTTCCTGAGATCTGTTATGACCATCTACATTTCCCTCCTCCTGTTTAAATGGATATTTCTCCCCTTGTGCGATCTAATGAAATAGTAGGCTTCCTGGCATCATCGATGACGCGGAAGAGGTTTGCGTCATCACGACTTCCCTAACTGACCATCTTAGCGATGGCCCTAAGATGGCTCATCGATGATATTTAGTCTTGTTGAGGTAGTGGCTGATCCTGACCTGTGTTGGGCCCTACTTCCTATTATTGGCTGGGACCCATGGCTAGAGGTTGATTGGTTCCAACCACCTGTTCTTCTTCTTGTTTTATTCCCAGCTCTTCACTAGTGCTTTTTCTTGGAGCTGGCACCTTTAGCAATTCAGCATATGAAGCAGTCTAGGCCTTTCGTAGGCAACACCATCTTCCCTGTCTTTCGTTCTTCGAACTACCTCAGGATCTCCATCAAATATAAATGGGGTAGGTTAGCATTAACCTTTCCCATCAACACTGCACATCCTCTAGCCACATACGTCGATATTCTTTTTAGGCCCTTTGTGGGGAAGAGGTGATATATTCCAATTTTGAAGTAAACTCTCTCTTCCATCGTCAATTCTCCAAATTCTTTGTCTCTGCCATAAGCCTTCTCCAACCAATCCTTTCGCACATCAGGATCTGAACGGGTAGATAACCAAGCAACTTGGAGCCCTGTATTCAGAAGGTTTAACACTTCTGAAATTGCCTGCACAGAAAATTCAACTGTCACACCACAAATATTAACAGTGGTGCCCTGCTCCCTATTGTGCCAAAATTGGTACGTTTCTCGTAGGTACCAGGAATCGCCTTCAGAGAGGATAGGCCAAAAGGGAGATCCTTTGAGGTGATCCCTAACAGCCTCAGGAGCAAACTCTACAAATGATTCAAAGTTCAACTCCAAAATCACTGCAATGAATGTGGACTTCTCATGGATAGCTTGAACACAATCCTAGGGCAATGTGAGTTGTTATCTCGGTTTAGGTGCTGCAGCAGCTCCTCCTTCTGCCTACCCGAACCATCTGATAGGAGGTTCATCTTGATGGATGTTGAATGATTGCTCCTCCTATTCTGCATGTTGTCTGGCAGGTCTTTGTCTTCCACCTCTCCAAGCTCATTTGCTTCCACCTTGGGTAGGAACTTCCTGTTCTCCACATTTCGGGGCCATCTGCAATCACACAGGCCAAGCATTAGTAAGGTTGTTTTGGAATTTAAGTTATACCTTACTGCTTGCCTTTATTAATGATCTTTTGTTATCATGTGTGATAGTGCCCGAAATTTTGTAATAATGAGTCCTGTAACTTAGGTGGTTTCCATTTTAGTCTCCCGGTATACCTAAGGGATAATTGATTTTTAGGCACAATTACTCTAAGTGTTATATTTAATTACCCTAACTGATGTCCTTTGGGTGATGAAAAATTTCAAAAAAGTTAAGTACTTTCAGCAAATATCCCTCCCACATGACTAAGCTGAACACTCCGGGTTCCAACAGGTTCAAACGGAAGACAAATCGGAGTACCTGCGAGCGAGATATGAGGAAAAAAGCAAGGGTCACTCAATCGCAAGTCGCAAACAAAAATTTCAAAAGCTCCCCCCATGTGAATGAGAAAATGATGCTAAGTATTGTGGGGGGTTACCTGTTTATAGGCAGTGGGGACGCGATATCGTGTATGATACATCACGTATCTCATCCCTAGTGATGTGAGACACCATGAAAATACTGAATTTTTAAATGATTTTCTTGAAATTAACGTTGGAAATTAAGGACATTAACTATGACTAATAGGTTCTAGGGTAATTTCATTAATTCAAAAGGCACCATTAATGATAAGGGTGTGGATTTTATCAATAAAACCTTGGGTGGTAAGAAAAAAGATATGTAATGGTACATTGGAACGTTAAATTTAGGGGGATAATAATAGGGAAAGAAAATCAATTGAAAATTAAGCTGAGGGTAAGAAATGATGTGTGTGAGCTATGTCGTAAGTGAAGATCACAACAAAAATTACACAAGTGGGTCCTTCCCAAAGCAGGTTCCAACCTAGAATGCCCTTGTGTAACCACACTTAAAGTGTCTATGGGCACTAGAAGGGTTAAATGTAATCCGCACTAACTCCACAAAAAACACACATGTAAATATCACCGGAATGAGATGAAAATTCTATGCTATATGGGACATGAGCTACAATTACATGAACAGTGAGATGAGACAACCTATAGAAAAGGATCGTAGAGATTGGGACATGAGGTAACTGACCCAAGGCACAATGAATCCTGCGTGCAAAGCATGATTAATGTGTCATTAACCTACCATTCCAAGATCAGGACCAAGTCCATTCCTCTAATCAGTGACATCACATTATTTCATCCCATGATGAATGACTACAAGAGTACCATGATAACAAGGTGTACGATCACTTGGCATTTTATTCAAGGGAGGAGTGATTTTTGTTTTGTAGCACTTCCTTTTTCTTTTTCTTTTTCTTCTCTTTTTTTTTCTATTTTGAATACTGAATCCAGAGAAGCCACCAACCTTCAGGCATGGGTGCATGTCTTTCTAGTGGGACCCCCTAGAACAGCGTTTGATTTTCGAGTGCCCTTTTGATTACTCTTACTCCCATTTTTTGTTAGATCTACAAGGATCTTAGTACGACCACATTGCATGATAACTCCCACAGACGTTACCAAAAAGAATCCACAAATCCCCTTGATGTCACACCCTAACCATTTCCTCTTAGTCCATCCTTCTTCATTCTGGGTACAATAAACACAAAATTAATTTTAAAAATGTCAAGAATATCACTATACCCTCAGTGGATGAGTGGATGTAATGGGCTCACTATTCCAAATAATTGATCACTCATGACTTAATAACATAGAACACACCTCAACCAATGATCCACATGAGTGTTTTATTCATAGATGAGATTACTTACAAAAAATGTAAAAAGACAAAAACACAAAAAGATAAAAAGATAAACAAAAAGTTGAAAAATGAAAAACTGGAAAACAAAAATTGAAAAATTAAAGAAAAATGAAAAATGTTTATTAATCCCACTTGTTATTAATCCCACTTGTTATTTAGAACACAGTGTATGGTTAAGTAAGTCCGAGGTATATGATTTTTACTATCTTTTTGGTTTTTATCTCCTATGCTGATAATGAGAAAGGTAAAGAGACTAATTGACTAACTTTAACTAACTAACTAAGTCTTAATTAACCTAGCGTCAGCATCCATTCCCACTTACTATTCACACCCTGAACCAATGCAACCATGGTTACCAAACGCTAATTGTTGCTGGGATCACCAAGCGTAACGCACGTCCTCGAAGCAATCGTACTAAGGCACTTAACTAGGAGAGAAGGGTTGAGAGAGATTTAATAACTAATAAAATATTTAAATGTTAAATAGTAAATAACAATAAATAAATTCCTAATTAGACTATTCCATGCACTGCAAGGTTTATCCAAGAAGTTTGTCTTTATTTCCGTACACAAACATGTGTTCAGGTACAATATTTGCTCGAATAAAGATCCGTTCACTTTGGAGCTTCTACTACAAGCACATGGAAAATATTCTATCTCTGGAGACGTAAAACTACCAAAGTTTCACTAAGGGTCTAGATCTAGATAAGAAAAAAAGGGAGAGCCACCTCTTATTTATAGACTTGGCGACACACCGCAATATTGCATATGCAATATCGTGGGGGACGATGCGATATCGTGTGGGATGCGATGTACGTAATCTCGCGGCCCATGCAATATCGCGTCCCATCATACCCCCATGACTAAATAAAAACTTATCCTTGAGTTCCTTACAAAATATTGGGATAGTATGAGATTATTGACTCAAATGGAACTAATGGGATGACATGTGAATGGATCATAATTACAAGACAAGACAAAACTGGTGTTCACAACAAAAAGAGTGAACACCTTATTACATTGACATCAGGCCTTATTTGACAGCTAAGAAGGAGAGAGAGAAAGAAGTATTGCTACTTCCAACACCAAGATTGCGTCTTTCGTTGTCCATCTGTAAGCACGCCATCGATCTTGCTCCTTGCATAGCTACTTCAGCACTGCTCCATTCCAAGTGTTCCTTCCAGATCTAATCCATTGTTGCATGATTGCCATCTACACACACAACACAATGTTTATATTAGCAAGGGTAAATGAATCAGAATGCGGTTGATACCTTGCTTCAGTGAAAGGTCCATTGGCTGAGTTGTGGTATGGCTAATTGTAGGTCTGAAGATATAATATTGATGACTACCGAAGGTGTAGGGGTTAGGAGAAAATTGAAAAAATTGGGCCCCGTACCCCCATGACTAATCACAAACCTCCAGTAGCGAGAGAATGGAAAAAGGAAAGGAATAAGAAAAATGAAGAAAAAGAGACAACTATAACGTCAATGAAATGGATCTCAAGATGGAAATGAACAAAATAAAATATATTGCAAAAATGTTAAAGAAAAGAATTTAACTGGTGCACCAAATAGGAATGTTAGTGGGTCCTTCCCAAAGCAGGCTCATGTCCTTAATGCCCTGACAAACCCACATTCAAAGAGTCCGTGGGCTTTGGGAATGTCATTTGGAATAAGAGTTAAAGTCTTAACTGCAAGAATTTACCAAAAAGAAAACAATGCATCAACCAAAATATACACTAATGATACAACTGGAAATGAGGTGAATAATGGAGAGAAGGATGGAAAGAAGAGAATGGAATGGAATCCCAAGAGCAAGGTGGTGTATAGCCCCCTTGTGTAGTTCATGGTTAATGTGACTTAGCAGGTCCCATTCCAAGTCTGGCCTCAAACAAACCACATCCAATGACTTCGCATTAATACATTCGGCCAATCCATCCTCTTGAAGTAACAAGAATGCCTTCACCCAAGAGCCACAACCATTCCAATGAAATGAAGGAGGAGAGAATGGGAAGTGAGAGGGCCTTAGTTAGAAGGAACATTTTTATTTTGAGTTCCGTAACCAATGCTTGTAACCCAAATGATTATTTCGTCAATGGGATGTGCTTTGAATTCTCACTGTTTTTTTTATGTGTTTCTACGTGAGAACCACACCATGCAAAGACTTTGTTATTTTTATTTGCTTAGCTTCTCGATAATTGAGTAACATTGAAATGGTAAGAAAACTCAAGAAGAAAACATCCAAGCACCCAAGAGAATGGCCAACACAAATGCATCAAGTTCCCTTGAAGTCACACCCTTTTCAATCCTTGAGTCCATCCTTAGTTTGAGAAATGCCCAATCACCTATTCATTATAGTTCTTATTGGAAAGGAACTACATTTCCAAGCCAATAGAGACCATAGAAACTTTTGGATGAATGGATGAAGTGAACTCATTGCCTGCCATATCAAAAGAAACATACCTTAGTATCAACATCATGACTTAAAGGTAAAAACCAAACATTAGCAATCAATAGGAAAATAGTTCATACCATCATTAAGAACATGTATTGGGTGACAAACATACAAGATGGATAACACACACACACACACACATAATGAAAAAGGTATAAATGATGTTGTAAAACAAAAACAAGAAAAGTTAAAGAAATTTGTAAAACAAAAAATGTGTAAAAAAAAATGTGTAAAAAAAAAGGTGTAAAAAAAATTAAAAAGAACTGAGGGCCCCAAATGATTAGCATAGGTGGCTATCTCCCCCATGACTAAATGGAAAAGGAGAGATCCGAAATAACAAGCACCTGTTTGAATTTCTTAGAAGTGCCCAACTTTTCCCCATTGATGTTCTTAGATTAAGGGGTGGAAGTCAGTGACACTCATACTCCAATGTATCTATGCCTTTGTTGTGGGCATGAGTTATTCCCCCTAATTCATTCCATGCATGTTGGTTTGCTCTTTCAACTAGCCGTCAACCACGGGGTATCCACTACTTGTGTGGTTGCTACATACAGGCATCTTTGTCTTAGAGTTTCAAGGGCATAGTTGTTGCATGGAGGAGATGCCAAGCATTCTGCCATGTCATCACCCGATGAGTCACTGTATATTATGCATGGAACTTTCTTCTTATCGATCTTTCCATAAATATTAACCTTAGATATCTCCGAGGAAATATCATAAATCCCTAGGCATGCATCTATTGTACTCAGCCATGCCCTTCCCATTATAATTGGGAATTCCCCTTCGTTGCTGTTGACCTCTATCATCAGGAAATCAGCTGGCTATGACCAACCACACACATTGGTAACTGTTGATACATTTAGCCATTTCATGGAGCAGCAAGATGATAAAATATGAATAAAGTCACAAGGGATATTCAAGAGAAATATACATGGTGTTTGTGCTTAAATGATATTTTATACTTTGATATTCAAGAAGAATAGTTGAAGGAAGATAAATTTGTTTTAATGATAAGGAAAATTTATCATGCTCCTTTGGAAAATGAAGGATGGAAAATAAGTGAAGAGGTAAAAGAACCGATCCTGTTGACGGGAGAAGGAAAAATAATCCAAAATAATATTAGTTTTTCGTTGCCAAAAAATTGCAGGAATCACGCAGAGGAATGCAAGGGTTTTTACCCTGAAATGGTTTGCTGTTACACAGAAAATCGAATGTTCTTTTAACCTCAAACCAACGGCATTTCTGTTGGCCACATTGTGCTGAAATTTCTTTTGCAGGGACTCACTTCCGAATCCAAGTTTATGCAGTTGGTTTGCCTGCCTCTAATGACGCTGACGTGCGCCGTCCCGTTTAAGCCAAAAATAGACATCGGTATTTAAAAAGAAAAACAGTGAATCATAAATAGCATTGGACGCCCGTGTCAGGGCAAACAGAGCCACCGAGACCTCTGCGCAGATGTCGCGCCACTGAATCTTCACTGGTAAATTCCAAAACGAAAGAAAAAGGGTGCTCTACCACGGCAATTGATCCGCGACGTGATGGCCCTAAAATCTAAAATTAATGACGGAAATTTGAAAGAACAATTTACAAAAACGCGGAAGCACAGGAAGCCCTGGTAAATTTGGGGCAAAATAAATTAGTTCTTGCAACCGAAACCCTACGATTCAGGGCAATCTGTCTTGTGAATGAAGTCTGTTTCTAGATCTTCCTCCAGTAATCAGACGAAGTAACGATGCCGGATGCAGCTGCTGAGCCTTCTCTCACGGCAGTGGTTGCTGACGATCCTAGAAAGAAGCGGGATATTTCAAGAATATTTGATAACTGTTCCAAGTCTAGCGCCCTTGCATTCGGGATTAAAGTTAGAATTTGGTTTCTTTCGGTCATTTTTTTTACATTATATTTAATAACAAGGTATCAATAACAACATTTATTCCAAGGTAAATGTTGCATTATCACCTTGTTATTAAAACATTAAGAGCCTCATATTGATATATTTGTGAACCATTATATGGGATTGATGGAATTACTTTCAAAACAATATTTATTTATTCCCCAACCTCCTAACTTCTTAAGTTAAATACTTCCTAACTTGTGGCCAAGTTACTTGGGAGTAAAGTTAGCTAGGATGTTTAGTAAG
>MNCI01009172.1:3222-15688 GCA_015680685.1 Gnetum montanum | reverse complement strand
GGCCTCAATTTTGGATCAAGGATAATATTATGCTGGACGATTTGAGGATTCAATTCGGGCATGTCTGTGTATGACCACACAAATGCTTTTATGTTGTCCCTAAGCACATCCTTTATGTCTTTGGCCAGTTGAGATTGCAGTAATGTACTTAGTTTTAATGTTTTAATTTCTCCATTAGGCATGGCGATGGGGGTTTCGGTCAACGGGTCTTCGATGATGTTTTCGGCTTCTATGTCAAGGGGCTTTGTCATACCTGTGTAGTTATCTAGCGTTTTCTATGTTGAGGCTATGACTGCGTCAGCCGTTGGTAAACTTAAGTGGATGAGATTTATGTCGATGCCCCTTGTGATCTTTCTGTACAGCCCATCGATGATCAATGGTGCGGATAAATGTTGACAATCCATCGGGCTTGCTCCTGCCAATGAACAGAGAGTAGAATGAGCTAATAGGTATTATTCCATGTTCTCTGGTAGCGTAAGTCGTGTGTAGATGCATGATGGTGGTTTATCATCACACCGGGACGCATGGTAGTTTAAGGCCTTACTAGGCCGTGGGTGGTAGTTTAAGGCCATACCGGGCCGTAGGGGGTTTGTATGTGGTAGTTTAAGGCCTTACCGGGCCGCCATGGTAGTTTAAGGCCATACCGGGCTGAAGGTTTATCTTAAAATTTGCACAGGAGAGTCTGCGCCAAAATGTTCAGTGTGGACTCTTGAAGTTGGCTTACAAGGGAATCAGGATGTGGTAGCATTTGTTTTGTTTTTAAATATATTTTTTTTATATTTTTGAATAACTTTAATTAAAATGAAAATAATAATAAAAATAAATAAAAAGAAACAAATGAAAAGAAACAAAGAGCAAGGCGGCGGTGGCGGTGGCAGCGGCGGCATCGACAGTGGCGGCGCTCAGCGCTATAAATAGGGCAGGGGTGTCATTTGCAAACATTACGAATTTCAAGTGAGCATAGACATTGAGCGTAAGTGTAAGCGTAGACGACTCGGCATAAGCATAAGCCACCAAACCCTGACGTAAGCATAAACAACCAAACCCCGAGCATAAGCGTAGAGCGTAGAGGTCAAAGCATCAGCGTAGACATCCCAACTTAGCGTGAGCGTAGAGACTCCAACTCGGCGTAGAGGCTCAACGTAGGCATGAGTGATTTTGACCCTTAGCGTAAACCTGTCGATCCCAGTGTAGAGGACGCCGAAATGGGAAAGGGCAAGGAAGTGGAAGGCCAAGGGAGGAAGGGACTTGACCTGACTTTCATGGAGGAGAGCGAGGCCATGCTATAGTGTCTGCCCAGGCCAAGAGTTCCATCATGGCCTGTATCGTCACACAGGTAGGCTCTGATCCTACCTTTGTTAGTTATTTTCATCTGTACATATTATTTCGGCGTAGATGGTTTCCGTAGCGTAGAGGGTTTCGACGTGTACACTCAGCATAGAGGGTTTCGACGTGTACACTCAGCGTAGAGGGTTTTAGCATATATGCTCGACGTAAAGGTTTAGCGTAGAGGGTTTCGATGTATACGCCCAGCGTAGATAGATAGCGTAGAGGGTCTCTAGAGCGTAGAGCGTATACTGTACATAGCCTAAGTTGTTTGTAGCGTAATCTGTTTTGTCAATGCATAGCATAAATGATTTTACCAGCATAAAGTGTAGGTGATTTGATCAGCGTATACGCTGACTGTTTGTAGATTGTTTACACAGTGTTCAGCGTAGACTGTTTACATAGCATTTAGCATAGACTATTTACACAGCGTATATGCTGAAGGCTTTTACGGCGTATACGCTGAGGGTTTTATGACATATATGCTGAGGGTTTTCACAGCATATATGCTGAGCGAAAATGGTTCTTGACAGCGTATATGCCGAATTAGGCAGCGTATACGCCGATCCTAAATAGTTGGTAATTTTTCTAAGTGTCTTTCTACAATGTGAAATTTTGTATTTTGTTTCATTTTTATGTATAACCGATTTACTGTGGCATTTTGGTTACTTGCAGGGACACCGAACCTTTTCTTCTGGTAGTTGAGCTAGTCAGAGTATTGGCGTGGTTTGGCCCCATTGAGGCCGATGAACCTACCCCGGATCTGACTGTTGACAATAATGGGGTCTGGTTCAGGGAAGGGGCATGTGAATTCCTCACCTTCATGCTGGACAGGTTTAAGTTGGTTGTCTGGTTGCACCTAAGCGAACAAGTGGCATGGAGCATGCTTGAGGCCATGTTGCTGGGAGCCTCAAAGGGTGTCGCGGTCTTCATGGAAGACATTGATGAGGGGCTACTTGTAACTGAGGACAGTTCTTCTGGCGGGCCTAGGTCTACACGTTCATTAGCGTGTGTGTGGGCCCAATTGCCGCGAGGGCATGATTATCTCAACAACACCTTGTTTTTAGCCATGTGTGCGCACACGCTATTCCAAAATCCTCCTAGAACAGTGTACCGGGTGGATAGGTATGATCGTTTAAGCTTGTTGTTTCTATTTTTTATGTTGTTTGGCATTTGCTTCTATTTTGATATCCGTTCTTTTGTAGACCCCAAGTCAACCCAGACAGAACATGCGTTGAAGATGATGGGCTTGCTCTCGCTCGTACCACTCTAGAGACCTTTATGGCGGGTCCCACCCTTCATGGAGCTGTATTAGCTCAAACCAAGGGTGATATTGTCCACTTTCACAAATGGTTCTCTAGAGCGTTCGCACTGTGCAAAGCTTGTGGATGGTTGCATGGAGATTGGTTGCATCAGGGACCAATTTTTCCTCGTGACTCTGACTTGGGTAGCACATCTAAGTCCACAACTGAAGGTAAATGACAATATTTTCTAGATGGCTTAACATGTTTGTTCAACTACCAGGGGTTATACTGATGTAATGGTTTCAAATTGTATCTATAGTTGATGTCCCTCCCGGCGGAGACCCTATCACAACAGGACGAATTGAGACTACCCTATCAATGAAGTTCTGGGAGGTCAGTAAGGCTCAAAAATGGTTGCACACTCATGCCCCTCCATCCATCGTTCATTGTTTAGATGATGTCGGCCTTATGGAGCTCTTTACGACCCCAAGCCCTAATGTGTCAATAGCAGAAATGATTGAGATCGTGGATTCCTTCGATAAGTCTGTCTCTTACTACAGCACCAGGATTAAGGGTGTTAAGATAGTTTTCCATCTGTCGCCTGAATTCTTTTCGAACCTATTTGGTGTACCGACGGATAGTATAAGTGTAGTTTTGGATAGGACTCATAAAGAGCTCCATACGGTTTGTGAATTAGAGGACTGGTTGGGTGTTACCAAGGGTGCTAAGGGATTCCCTATGCAAGGGAAGTCAAAAGTTGAGGAAGTTAATGAATTATATCCCCTGTTGCAGGCACGGGTATTCCCTAAATCCCTTTCCCAGGTGCGGAGCCTTGGTGTTGAAGCTGTGCGTATTATGCGAACCGTCCTAGAAATCGGAATGCGTTATAACTAGGCCCAATTTTTGTTGTCAGGCCTGCATAAGGAGATAGTGCGATTGCACTCAAATGTCGAGGCGCAATATCACTTTACCTTTGCCTTCTTTGCCAGTTATCTTCACTGCCTAGCCAAATTTCTAGTGGTTCACGCGGACAATAGGTACGTTCTACGGGATCGAGGTTAATTATCCCACCCGTGAATCAACCATTTGTTTGAAACAACCGAGTCCCAAGATGCGCCCAAGGGAATTGATGAATCTGTATCTATCACGACAGGGGGGTCATCTGGTACCTCAATCCACACACGTGACAGTGTGGGGTTGGAACCAGACGATGTGCCTTATACTGTGAAAAGAGTAGAACANCGTATATGGTTCAAGATGCCGGTCTGAGGTAAGTAAACTCAGTACACTTATTGAATTATCATTTTCATCTTATTCACAATTTTTATTTTGACTGCTTACATGCCACTGATGCCTTTAGACCTGACTTGAGAAGTGAGGAGGCAGGAATTAGAGACTATCATTGAAGAGGAGGAAACTACAACGGAGTTAGTGACCGATGAGGAAGAGGCTGGCAAGGATCAGGCGGAAAAAATGGAGGAGCTACGGGAAGACACCACAAAGACTAAACTAGTGGATGACCAGAGTGGAGTCGATGAAATGTTCAGTAGCTTCCTCAAGGAAAGGTTGGACCTTGGCGACCTCCCAAACCCAGAAGGGGACAAGGAACATGGTATGTTCTCTTTTATTTTATTGCATCGCTTTGTGAGTTGTTGTTTCCATGGTAGTTTATTTTTATGTTTTCGTCGCTTTTAGATGAAGGTAGTGAAACCAGAACGATGTGGCTGGACATGCCCATGAAAATGGTTGCCCCTGAAAGGACCGTGGAGGTTAGTCCATCTCGCACTCGTGAGCCATTTACTTGGATAGAGATGCCAAGTAAAATGGATTTTGTGGTTGGTATTGTTGAGGAAGTTATTGAATGAATTCAGGAAGCCCACCCTGAGATAGGTATATATGTTTCAAGTTGTTTGAAGCTCTAGAGTTTCACACCCTATTTTTGTCGTTTTAGCATTTGTTCTTTTCATGTACATAGGTGCTAAACTGAGGTGGGATCCTTCTGAGACAGTTAGCATAGAGAGTTTGCCCACACTATCCCCAGAAGTCGAGCAAGTGCCAAGGCTAGTTTATGACGAAGTGGCAGAAGGTCTCGTTTACAACGCCAAATCGCTGTGGACCTGTAGGTGTTTCGTCGAACAGTTGTGGTTACAAATTCAAGCAAAGGAGAAGGAAGTTTCCAAGTTGTCAGTTAAGCGTGATGATCTCAAGGTTCGGTATGAGTTCACCTCTGCTAAACTAAGTGGTGATCCCTCCTAGCGGACTTCCGAGGTCACGTATACTAGATACTAGAACCTACTCAATCGCCACGCGTCACTGACACGGAGACTGCTAAACCTGGCCCAGGTGGATCTGCTAAACCTCAAGTGCCAAGATTAGAAAGCTTTTGCTTCTAAGGTACGCAAATGGGGTTAGGATGAAAAAAACCACAAGCATCACTATAAGAAATCTTTGAAGGAAGTATCCATTGAAAAGCGCCAACTTGAGATGTTTGTGGAGGGTCTGGGTCTACGCTCTATGTTTGACACCTTTGCTCAAAATACAACTGTTGAGATGGAATCACCTACAAGGGTAATTACAACTGCTTCTGGGGAGGTGTCTATGGGTGAGTTCCCTTTAAAGCGTCCTACCTGGTCAGCTGTTGATAAGGGGAAGGCCTTGGCGGATGTCGACCTAGGCCTTGATGGGACTAATTGGACCAGTGTCTCAGAAGAGGAAATCCTTCATCGGCTGGAATTTGGTTTAGGAGGGGTCCCCTTCGGTAAGCATTTTGTTATCCTGAAATTCGTTCACTGAATAATGTTTGAAGGTTTTCTCTTTTATCCTTATGTTGATTGTTCCCTTTGCGTTTTATAGGATCAAGGCGATGATGATGTTCAAGAAGCTGGCCCTAGTGGAGTGGGGGCTCATGATCCCAGTGGGTCTAAAGGGGATGATCCTCCTGCCCCTGATGTTTGATTTTTGTTTTGAAATTGTTCCGACTCAGATTTATACGTGAATTGTAAATTGAATGATTTGAGTTGTCTTAAACGGATGAATAAAATCAGTCGACTCTTGTAATTGTACATCATTATATGTATATATATATAAAAATTTTTGTTTGTTGATTTTGAGTTTAATTGTAAACATGACACGACAATGTAAAATATTTTGGTTTGTTTTTGTAGTTTAAGTGTAGTGCACAAATGTAATTATAAGTAGGACTGTAACTACAAGGGAAAGATAATTGCAAAAAGGGAAAACATGGCAATGCAAGCATGAATTCGAACAGTGAGCTGGAATTTGGGGGAAAAACAAAGTATAAGTGGATGATCTAGTTTAAGGCCATTTCGGGCCTTAGCATAAGCAAGGGACGTTTCGAATGACATTGGTGGATTTCTCTATCAATTGACCATTTCTGATCGTGGCTAGTTTTATGTCGTTTCGGACATGATAGTTTAACGTCATTCCGGACTTGGAATGATAGTTTAATGTCGTTTCGAACTTGTTGTAGTTTAACGTCATTTCGGATAGGGAATGTAGTTTAACGTCATTTCGGACCATGGCGTTTTTGTTATTTATTGGTTTTGTAATTTTTTAATTTTTCGCATTTTAACGTTGGGAGTAGAGTTAGCGGGTATGATTCTATATTCAGCGTCCCTTTCGCTGATCAAGTTGAATGGCAATTTAGCCCAAGGGACGTCTGATGGAATTGTTTCCGTGTTAGTGTTTTCTTGCGCTTCTGCATGTATTGTGGTTTCTGTGTCAGTTGTGATTTCTAAGTGAGGCTGCGTATGTACAATGTCAGGCCTAGGTATTTCTGTTTTGGGTGGATCTTCCTTTGCATTTAAAGGATTATTGCCTACCGGCTATTGTTCATTTATGTCATGTTGTCTAGGCTCTTCGAGCTTAACCTCTGAGCCTTGGTCTATGTCTATGTATGATGAGATGATGGGTGTAGCAGCCTCTCCGTGTATAACGATTTCACCACCTTCATAAGGTAGGTGGATCTCTTGGTGTATAGGGGAAGAGACTGCTTTTAGTTGGGCTAGCCAGGGCCTTCCCAAGATTAGGTTGAACCCTGGCATTTCATTGATTACAACAAAGTCAGCGGATGTGGGGAATTGATCCCCTACTATGAAGTCTAAGGTCACAGTGCCTTTGACTACCACGCGTGATCCACTGAATGATTTCAAACATGTAGTGGTGGTTGGTCTGATTAGCTCTGTAAGCCCCAGTTGTTCGACGATGGGATATGGCACTACATTGGTCATGGCTCCATCATCCACATGGACCCTATGTATCTTGAATTGGTTTACTCTTATTGTTATAAACATAGGGGCTATTGTTATCTCTCCCGTTTTCTCATCCAACTTGATGTTGTTATTGTGGAAACTTAGTGGCTTGGAAGTTGACCCTTGAGGTGAGGACATTACCGCATGAATTGAAGGTTCATTTAGAGGCAAGTCCTCGCTCACTAGGATAGATGTTAACATGCGCACTAAAGCTTCGTGATGGGTTTGTGATGCTAACACTAGGTTGTATAAGCTCAGTGAAGTGTTCTTTTGTTTGAGCACCAGTGTGACCTGTGTTAGGGCTATTGCTAGGTCTCTACTGTTGGGCATGTGTTTATCAGCAGTGACTTGGTCCATTGGGCCCAGCAGTTTTATTTCGTGCATCGTTGGTTTGTCAGTTTTGCTCAGAGTTGTTGATTTGGGCGTATCATGTTTTCTAGATGATTCACCCTTATGGCCTGAGTTTGGTTTATGGTTAGGTTGTGTCATGGGTATTGTGTTTAGTGGGGTAGGTTTAGGAGGTCCTAAGGCTAGCTGTTGACGCTCCTTTTCCAAGCATTCACGTGTAAGCCTATCCGCTAAGCGTTCTCGTGTGTGACGCAGGGGCACGGTTGGTTTTGAAGCCTCAGGTTGCTTTGGGACTTGTACCACATATGGAGTCAGGCGGGGTTCTGGTTGGACAGTCGCATACAGTTGAGTGCTAGACTGGCTAGGCACCTTGATGACATAGGAGCTTGGTTTATTTTGTGTCTTGGAAGTAGAGGATTGGTGATCACTAGGACGTTTGGGTGTCCTAACGACGTATGGAGTTGGCCTAGTCGGAGGTTGTACCTCCGCTATTGTGACCGTGGGTGGTACTCGGACTATGTAGGGGGCAGGCTGAGTAGGAGGTGTTGGTGAGTTTGCAGTAGTGACGGCGGGAGGTACACACACTATGTATGATTTTCTGCGGGTTGGGGGTGTTAGGAGTTGCCACGGTGAGGGGTACTCGGATGACATAAGGCTGCTGTGGGGGGCATGAAGGTTGAGGTACAGTTTATTAGGTGTTTGCTGCTCATGGTCGGAATAGACGGTGTTAATGCTGGGTGTTTCAGGTTCGTTATCGAGGTAGATTGTATTAATCATGTACGACACCTCTTTGGTATTTAGTGGATCTTTATACACATCCATGGCCTGGTTTTGTGGTTGGACTGCGTTGGCCTTGTCAAAAGTGATCTGACCCCCGTCGATCATTCTTTGGATGTCTTGTTTCAGGGTGAAACAATAATCTGTGCCATGCCCATTATGTTGGTGATAGTCGCAGAAGTGATCCATTCTAAAACCTTTTGGTACTGGGGGTTCATCTGGCGTTGCTAAGCTTGGGTTCTGAACCAGTTGACAGAACCGATCATGTCTCTGGATAGCAGCAGGGGATAACTGTTTGTGTTTCATTAAACTAGCCTTCAGGAGTTGGTCAAACAATTGCGATGGTTTCATGGATAGTGGTGTGTATTGGGAGGGTTCTTTCCTCTCGAAGGTTCTTGTACGATTCGGTGTTAGGTTTTGTGATGAGGATGATTCTGGTGCGGTTGTGGGAGTGGGTTTAGTGTAATTAGTAGGGGCAACAGGCATTTTGCTTTGTTGTCCCATGTTTGCTTGCTGTGTTTCTACCAATGCTACTATGGTCATTTTAGCCTTTTCTTTATCTTTTTTACTATGTTGATTCTTAAAGGCTAAATATGCAGGGTCGTGGCTATTTTGGACCGCCTACTCTATGTTTTTAATCTGTACAAAGGCTTGATTAAGGTTATGCGCATTGAGGTAATATAACTTGGATTTGAAAAATTCGTTGATAGACCCTTTTAGAATGGTGAGCAGATATGTCTGTGGGATCGGCTCATGGAGCTCATTGAGAACAGCACTCCATCTTTGGATAAATTTTTGTACGGGTTATAGAGGTGCTTGTTTAACCTATATAAGACTGTCAAGTGTTTCTTCAGGTTTCAAGTTATACTTGAACCTGGTAACAAATTGATGTAACAACTCCTCTAGAGAAAAGATCGAGTTTTTTGGCAAGGCCCAATACCAATCAAGTACTCTCCCTGCGAGGGACATAGGGAACACTCGTAAAATGACGTGTGGCCATGCCTAAAGTAATGCGCATTCTAGTCTAAATGTTATAAGGTGAGCATTGGGATTCGTCTCCCCATTATATTTAGTTAGCGTAGGCAATGATACACCCTTGGGTAAGGTTAGGGGTGGAATGGAAGAGTTGATGGGATCATTGTAATAAAAGTCCACTACCTTCAACTCTCTATTGGTGGCTGTTTTGAGGTGTTTGACCTCGTCAGTTAGTTCCTACATTAGTTTTTTAGCATCCACCCAGTCTTGAGCGCTAGGTGAGGTGGCAGCTTGGGGATGTGGTATAGTGTATAGATTAGATTGTTGGACAGTGGGTTGGAAGGCTGAAAGTTATGTAGTTGGAGGTTGTACTTGTGGAATATTTATAGCAGGTGGTATCAGAGGCGACATATTGTAGGCAAGGGGTTGTTGTTGTTGTGGTTGTCCTTGGGGGATGTTGGCCAGTGGAATTGTGTGAGGTGGTATGTTGTAGTGAGGGGGTTGATGTGATTGGGCACCAATCGCTGCCCATTGCCCGGTCATGTTTTGTGTAGGAATCCCCTGAACTTGTTGAGGTACAGCGGTAAAAGGGGCTCCATGAGTTTGGACCCGGGGGATATAATGGACAGACATAGATGCTGGTATCACATGCAGCATCCTGATCACTCGAGGCGGGAGGGTTTCCCCTACATTATTTTGAGGGGGTTGCATTTGTAAGAACGGGGGTGCCGTGGCCGCAGGAGGAATTACGAGGGGAAGCGTGTTGATTTGAACATCGGTTGCTGGAGGAATGAGGATGAGATCGGCTGCGTCTTGTTGAGGCACATGCGCTTGCATGATTTTCAATGGTTGGAGGGATGTAGTTTCGCTTGTGAATGAGTGAAACAACGGGTTTATATAATTTTGTGGGCTAAGGGTGTGGTATGAGTCTTCATGCTCGGATTGAGCTGCGAACTCATCCTCCTCTTCCAGTTGAGGATTTACTACAGGCTAATCTAGAGATTGGCTCTTTTGTAGGAGGAGTTGTGTGATGAGCTCAGAGTAAGGCTCTGGAAGGGGGATGATATTGTATGGGGAAGGAATGAACTCTTGTCCTCCCTTGTAGAAAAGTTCGTATTGCCTCTTGACTTCCATTTCGGCTCGGTCCACGGCTAGGCTAGGCTGGCTTGTATTTTCACGCATATGAAGTTGTACTGGTCTTGAGTTATGATGTTAGACGATGGGTTCCTCCTTTGCAATCTAAGGAACCAGCGAGGCCCCATTATGGGTTGTACCATGGGCTGTTGAACGGTCGTGGTGCCTACAAGGTTTGTGACCTGGGTGGTTGTAGCGGTGGTGTTTGCGGTGTTCATGATGAACGGTTGAGAATATGACACAGCGAAGGGATATGAAACTTGTATACCTGGTGTGGCGTAAACCTACGTTGGTGGCGTACAACGTATAAACTAGGTCTCAGCGTATAGGCTTCAATGACCAGCATATAAGGGCAGTGTATATGTATATAGCGTATAGTGGTAGCGTAGAGAATCTATGGTGTAAAGGGTATAGCGTATATGCTAAGCAGTGTATATAGCGTCAGCGTATAGCGTAAATAGAGCTACAATGTACAGAGTGTAGCGTATACGGACGGCAGCGTAAACGAGTTTACGGAGTAGGACGTAGACAGAGTCAGCGTATGGTGCGTACAGAGTCAGCGTATAGTGGAGACAGGGTCTACAGCGTATAGCGGAGACAGGGTCTACAGCGTATAGCGGATAGTGTATACTCAGCAGCGTAGACGCTGGGAATTTTGCAGATAGAGTCTGTGTATGGTTAACAGCGTAAACGCTGGGAATTTATAGACAGAGTTGACATAAGCTTAGTAGCGTGGACGCTGGGACATATGAAAATAGTAAGTTTTAGACTGAGCAGCGTAGACATTGGGAGATTTGTAAACAGGGTCGACGTATAGTCGATAGCGTAGACGCTGAGAATTTGTAGATAGAGTTGGCATAAGCTTAGCAGCATGGACGCTCAATGGCGTAGACACTGAGACGTATCCAGACAGTAAGTTTTAGACTGAGCAGCATAGATGCTGGGAGATTTGCAGATGGGATCAGGGTATACTCGACATCGTAGATGCTGGGAATTTTGAAACACAGTAAGTTTTAGGTAGTTTGGCCCTCCTTCTGGCGCCAGTTTCTGTACTGTCCGAAATCATCGGTCTCCGGCTAGAAAGAAATAAAAACCGGGGGATCACCGGACATGCACAGAAGATACTACCTTCACCTGAGGGCAGGCTGGAATTTAACGAAGGCAGAGTACCTTGAGTGGTCTACACACGGATCAGGCAAGGATTTTCCTAAACGTACACCGAAGTGCTATACACTGGGTTATATGTAAACAGCATAACAGGCGTAAAGCAGAGCGTAAACGGCGTAACTGATGTGAACGAAGCGTAAACATAAAAGAGCTTAAATAGTATACATGCAACAATTAATGCCAGACTGTAACAAATTTTAGGAAGAAAATGTAACAATGCTATTTCAAAATGAGAGTTACAATACATCGGTCCAACGCAATTTTGGCTTTGACACAAGGTAGATGAATAGCCCCGGTGAATGCAAGGATTATTGTGGGTTGGTTCAAACTATAGGCACAACGTAGAGGCTGTATGCTCAGCATACAAGGTTGATGTCCAGCGTACAAGGTTCTCTGCTCTGATTTTTAGTGTCTCTATTTTTCTCTCTGGTTTGCTCCAAATTGACAACCAACCTATATCTAGTGAAAAATTGGGGTTTTTATATAGGTTTCGATGTTAGACTCGGGTTGGGCGACACGTGGCGCATTGACCAGGTCTGAAAGAATAAGATTTACAAGTGTACATGTTACATTTGCCAGGCATATACGTTGGGCGTATACGGTGTATCAANCAAGATTTGGTACAAGGCAGCAATTCACATGAACAGAGCATCCATCAGCGTATACGCCCAGCGTATACGCACAGCATCCACCAGCGTATATGCCCAACATCCACAGCGTATATGCCCAGCGTATACACCCGCTTGATACACCGTATACGCCCAACGTATATGCCTGGCAAATGTAACATGTACACTTGTAAATCTTATTCTTTCAGACCTGGTCAATGCGCCACGTGTCGCCCAACCCGAGTCTAACATCGAAACCTATATAAAAACCCCAATTTTTCACTAGATATAGGTTGGTTGTCAATTTGGAGCAAACCAGAGAGAAAAATAGAGACACTAAAAATCAGAGCAGAGAACCTTGTACGCTGGACATCAACCTTGTATGCTGAGCATACAGCCTCTACGTTGTGCCTATAGTTTGAACCAACCCACAATAATCCTTGCATTCACCGGGGCTATTCATCTACCTTGTGTCAAAGCCAAAATTGCGTTGGACCGATGTATTGTAACTCTCATTTTGAAATAGCATTGTTACATTTTCTTCCTAAAATTTGTTACAGTCTGGCATTAATTGTTGCATGTATACTATTTAAGCTCTTTTATGTTTACGCTTCGT
>MNCI01009164.1:4231-19707 GCA_015680685.1 Gnetum montanum | reverse complement strand
GCAAGATTAGGATTTGAGCACAGGCCCCAAATGCTTTACCTGAATATGTTGCTTATTGCCGTCATTGCCATAAAAGCGGCCCTAAATTTTTTGACTTCCGTGTTTGCTGTTTCACAGATTCAATTCATTGCGATTCACACATTCAATTCATTGCAGACGTACATTTAATTTGTGATAAAGGTAGTGGTTGAGAATAAAACATTGTATCCTTTCGTATCTTAACTATCAAATTAAAAAATAAAATCAAAGGAAATGAAACATGTTAAAAACATTTCAGTTTCCTCGGAAATGTTTCGCCCAGCAAGTGACGGTTACTAGTCATGGGAAACGGCATTTTGAAACGGGATCCCGTTTTCACAACGAAAATACGCGAAATTTTATGAATCGATTGCGTTTCTGGCAACATAGATTGCAGCTGCCCGTTTTTTTCTTTTCTTTAATTTTTTTTTCAAAGAATCCACTCTCAGTTATTCCTGCCTCAGAATTTACAGATTTAATAATATTAGTACTACGATGTAATCCCAAAACAAAAGAAGACAAGAGTACTCAAGTTCATTTAAATAATTTATTTTCAGGACGTTTGCAATAGATTATCACTAGTAGAACCGTTCTGAATCTTAGTGACTGTATTATTTAATTTAATTAGCAAAGTAACACAAGTTGCATCATGCATGCACTTCATATTGTGTGTCCTACATTGGAAGTGCAAATAAGAAATATAGGCCACAGTTTTAAAATAGGTAGAAAGAGAAATCGATTTATCTAATCTGGCATTCCTAATCATTGTCTCTCACAAGATTAAGATGGAGATGGTGAGTGTTTATGCATAAATTTTGGACACATAGCAACATATGTGAAAAACTCATTTTAAAAAACTATTGCCTTGGGCATCTCTAGTATGGTTAAGGAAACCTGGGAATAGTCTCATGGTAAGGGCAACATGGTGTGGTGTTTAAATGTATAAAAATTTAGTAATGCTGATAATTTTAAATAATTTAAACATTAAATTTAAATAAAATAATTGTTCAATAACTTTGGGAAGGAAATAACTATTCATTAAAAATAACTATTCATCCTATGAAACATTGAAGCTAGATATTAAATTTTGTGCCTTTTAGAAAACCAATAAGTGAATGAAAATATGTATTGATTTTCACAACTTTAATCATCAACAAATTGTTAAAAGATAGTTTGACAAGAAATATGTGGGTAAACTCTGAGAACGTTTGGTCAAACAAATCTTGAAGATAAGTTTTCTCCTATGTGGTTAGGCCCATACAAAGTCTCAAATGTAATTGACCCCAATGTTTACAAAGTTGCAGATTTTCAAAGATACAAATTAAATAAAAATTTTAATGCATTTAATTTAAAGTTTTTTTACTCAAGTGTCCCTTTGTGGACACTTGGTAGATCCTTAGCTACATGGTTTCTTCTTATTCTTCATGCATTGCATTTGTATATAGTTGCATTTGCATATTTTCTTTGCATTTCCATCATTTTCTCATGCATGTTATGTTTAGCATCATCTCTTTCTTAGCATATTGGTTTTGGTTTGATCTATTTATACTTTTTAATACGATTTTCTTAATCATTTTGACCATTTGAGTTACTCGGCATTGGGCCATCATAACACCATTTGAAAGTTATATAAGTATAATGTTCTATATATTATTCATGTTATATCATATTACTATTGTATAAAAACTCCTTTATATGACATATTTTAAGAATTCTATGATTCTTTGCAATCTATTTCAAGGTTTTGGTTTTATTGGTTATCTTGGATTATTGAGGATGGGATTTATGCTAGCTTATTGAAACACCACAAAATTCGGAGCTTAGTACTGGTCTGACACTTAGTTTTTGCTAAGTACACGGCACCAGCGTATACGCCGAGCGTACACGCCCAAGATCACACCTGCAGCGTATACGCCCAGCATCCCCAACGTATACGTCTAGCATATACGCCCGGCACTACAGCGTATACGCCCGAATCTCCAGCGTATACGCCCAGGCACTTCAAAGGCACACGCTCGACGACAAGATCTCCAATGACAGCTTGAAGACAACGTCAAAAAGCAAGGATTGAAGCAAGTGGACACCCTTCGGCATATACGCCCAGCGTGTATGCTCGGCATCATCAGCCTATATGCCCAGCGTATACGCTCGGCATCATCAGCGTACACGTCTAGCATGTACGCCCAGCATCATCAGCATATACGCCTGACGTGCACGCCCAGCACAGCATCCCTCATCTTCACAACTCATCACCTCCAGCGTATACGCCCAGCGTATACGCTGACCCCCTCTAGTGTATACGCCCAGCATATACGCTGACCTACTGCAGCATATATGCCCAGCGTATACGCCTAGCAGTTGTAATATTTTGTACATTTGTATCTGTATGCACTCGGTCAACGTGCCACGTGTCGCCCAACCCGAGTTTAGCGTAAAAACCTGTATAAAAACCCCCATTTCCCACTTTCACGAGGTTGGTTGGCAAAATCCCGGAGCACACCAGAGAACATTTACGCTACGCACCAGAGCTGAAACCCTCTTACGCTGGAAGCCTTGTACGCTGCGGATACTCTCTACGCTCCGCCTGCCCTACGAACCAGAGTCATCCTTGTATACGCCGGGGCTTTTCGTCCACCTTGTGTCCCCACACGACTACGTTAGACTGGTGCACTGTACTCTGACTCTGAAATAATATTGTTTACATTCGTTGCATAAGTTCTCTTACAGTTTTACGTCAATTTGGCCCGTGCATTCCGTTTACGCCCGTTTACGTTTATGCTCCATTTGCATCCGTTTACGCTTTACGCTATTTTTGCTTCGTTTACGCCTGCACGTCGTTTACGCATAACCCAGCGTATTAGCATTTTGCGTACGTGCGGGGAAATCCTTGTCTGATCCGCGTGCGGACCACCCAAGGTACTCTGCCTCCGCTGCATTCCAGCTCGCCCTCAGGCGAAGGCAGGGTTTTCTGTACGCGTCCCGCGATCCCACGACCTCTGTTTTCCCTTCCAGCCAGAGACCGACGATTTCAGGCAGTACAGAAATTGGCGCTAGAAGGAGGGCCCCTAAAACCCTTACCTATAAAATTCTCAGCGTTCACACTGTCAAGCGTCTACGCTACTTACGGCACGCCGTCAAAATCCTCCAGCGTTTACGCTGTCCTATCCCAAAATCTCAACCTGCAATTGTCCAGCGTACACGCTGTTCAGTGTTTATGCCCCCTCTTAAAAATTCCCTCGACCATACGCAGCCTTTTGTTTTTACACTCTGCATTGCTCACGTTGAATCTCGTTTACGCTAAACCCTAGTTTACGCTGTCCTTGTTTACGCTGAATCTCGTTTACGCTGAACCCTAGTTTACGTTGTCCTTATTTTACGCCGCAGCTGCTTTTACGCTGATGTGTTTACGCTGAACTTGTTTTACGCTCTCTATTTTTACGTGGTCTTGATTTACGCTACCACTCATTTCACGTGCCTGCTTTACGCTGCAACCCGTCTCACGCAGTATACGCTCCCCAGCGTCTATGCTGTATACGCTGTACACGCTGCCCATATACGCTGTCTACTAAGCGTATACGCTACCCATTGTACTAGACATTAACTTCGCATTTTCAGAATTATCCATCCCCGTGACCTAGCATCATGAACCCTTCAAACAACACCACTCTCATCGCCCAGACCACCGCCATGGACACCATAGCTATCCAACACCCAGGAGTGCAACCCACAAAGGGGCCTCGTCGATCCCTAAGGCTGCAAGGGAGAGACCCAGCCTCTCACATCATAACCCAGGATCAGTACAACTTTATCTGTATTAAGATACAAGCCGACCTGGCGGTTGATCAAGCTGAACTCGAGGTCAAGACGCAGTTTGAATTATATTACAGGGGGGGACGAGAGTTCATCCCTTCCCCGTACGATGTGATTCCCGTTCTTGGACAATACTCAGAACTCATCACACAACTCCTACTTCAAAGGAATAATTGACTGGATCAACCCGCACTGGAGCCCCAACCTGAGGATGAGGATGAATTTGCCACTCAGTCTGAGCAAGGGGAGTCATACCATACCTTAAGCCCTTAAGCACAGGTCAACCCCATTTTCCATCCTGGCACAGGGGAACCTATGCCTTTGCAACACCTTAGACTCAGCCAAGCTCAACAACCACCGCCGGAAACAGCAGCATTAGTCCACATCCCTTTTCCGAGTGATCCTCAACCCAACACCTTCCCACTCACGCTCATCCCTACAGCCACGGCAGGCCCATCCTCACAAGAGCAGGCGCCTATCGACAATATGGGAGCAACACTCCCACCAAGGGTGATAGGGATGCCACACGTGATCCCGGCATCCACATCCGCTCAGTTCATACCACATCTATAAGCACATACGCTTCCCCAAACAGCCACAACCCAACAGGGAGTCCCCGCGCACAACGTGGCAGGACAACGGCCAGCAAGGGGAGCGTCATCACACCAAATTCCCCACCACCATGCGCCGCCCCACACCGTTCCACCAATCAATGTCCCCCAAGCACAACCCCAGCTGCAGCAACAACAACAACCCCAACATCTTCCTTTTAACATTCCCGCCCTAGTACCACCTGCAGTTAATTACCCACAGACACAACTGCCGATCGCCCAGCTTTCGGCCTTCCAACCTGTGACCCAATAGTCTAGCTGGTACGCAGCCCTGCACCCTCAGCCCGTAGCTTCACCGAGCGCCCAAGATTGGGCAAACGCTAAAAAATTGATGCAGGAGTTAACAGATGAGGTAAAGTGCCTCAAAACAGTCGCTGACAGAGAGCTGAAAGTAGTAGATTTCTACAATGATGATCCTATCAGCTCCTCTGTCCCGCCATTGACCCTGGGCAAAGGTGTCCCACTTCCAACGCTGACTAAGTACAACGGAGAGACAGATCCTAATGCTCACCTTATAACGCTCAGATTAGAGTGCGCCCTCCTTCAGGCATGGCCTCACTCCGTACTACAAGTATTCCCCATGTCCCTCGCGGGAAGGGTGCTCGACTGGTACCGAGCCCTGCCCAGGAACTCCATCCTTTCCTTAGACGATCTCTTACGCCAGTTTGTGACCAGGTTCAAGTATAACTTGAAACCCGAGGCCACGCTGGACAGCCTCATGCAGATCAAGCAAGCCCTGCTTGAGCCAGTGCAGAAGTTCATTCAGAGATGGAGTGCAGCTCTCAATGAGTTGCACGACCCAATCTCCCCAACCTATCTGCTCACAATACTGAAAGGGGCTGTCAATGACTTCTTCAAGTCCAAGCTCTACTACCTCAACATGCGCGATCTCAATCAAGCATTCGAACAAATCAAGAACATAGAGGAAGAGGACCAAAATAGCCACGATCCGGCATACTTGGCCTTCAAAAACCAACACACTAAGAAAGACAAAGAGAAGGCCAAGATAACTATAGCAGCAATAGCGAGAGCACAACAAATAAACACCACACATCAACACAGACCACGCGTGTCCCTCACTAACTACTATCAGCCCGCTCCTACAATAGCCGCAGAGTCATCATCGCAGAACCCGACAAACCGTACGCGTAACTTCGAGAGGAAAGAACCCTCTCAGTACACGCCTTTACCGATGAAGCCATCCCATCTCTTTCATCAACTCTTAAAGGCTGGATTGATGCAACACAAGAAATTGTCCCTAGAGGCCATCCAAAGACATGAACGGTTCTGTCAACTCGTACAGAACCAAAGCCTGGCAACACCGGATGAGTCGCCTGTGCCCAAAGGATTCAGGATGGATCGCTTCTGCGACTACCATCAACGCAACGGGCATGGAACGGATTACTGCTTTACCCTGAAGTAGTACATCTAGAGGATGATTGATGATGGCAAGATCACTTTTGACGGGGCTAACCCCGTCCAACCGCAAAATCAGACTATGCGGGTGTATAAAGACCTCCTGAATGCTGAAGGGGCACTGTACGTAATTACTTCAATCTATTGCGATGATGACTCCAGCACACCCCGCGTCAACACCATCTATCCTGAAAACAAACAAGAAACGTCTAACAAACTTTTCGTGGTTCAGATCCCTCCCGCTCAGTCTACACCTGCATCTCAAACACCCTACGCCCCGCAGCGGCCGTACGTGGTCCGAGTACCCTCGACCGTACCCACCTCTAACATCATAACACGCCAACAACCATACATGGTGCGCATCCCTCCGGTTAACCCCGCGGATACACCAACCCCCCACGCCTGGCCTACCCCTTTCGTAGTTTGGATATCACCCGCTGTTGCAACGACGGAGGTCCAACCTCCACCAAGACCAACCCCATACTTCATTAGGTTACTTGCGCAAACTCCCGCCCAATCGCACCTGCAACCCCACCCTGCTCCATACGTCATAAAGGTCCCTGGGCAATCCCAGGTTCCTAGGCCAACTCCACCACCGCATAACACACGAGAACGCCTGGCAAACAGGCTCACTCGTGAGCGCTTGGAGAGGGAACGCCAACGGCTAGCCATGGGGCCACCTAAACCTGCTCCACTCAGTTCCATCCCTATGTCTCAAACTAACAAACAATCGAACACAGGTAATCTAGGTGAACCGTCAAGGCAATATGAACCAGCCACAACCATGACAACGAGTGGGAATGACAAGTCGCAGAGACACGAAATAAAACTGTTAGGCCCAATGGACCCAATTACTGCTGATAAGAACATCCCCAATAGCGGAAACTTAGCGATAGTCTTAACACAAGTTACACAAGCCTTGAAACAAAAGAACACGTCTCTAAGCTTGTATGACTTAGTACTAACGTCCCAGGCTCATCGTGAAGCTCTCGTACGCATGTTAACATCGATCCCGGTTAGTGAGGACTTGCCCCCAAGTGAACCGGCCATTCATGCGGTGATGTACCCCCCTCACGGGGTCAGTCCTAAGCCCTTGAGCTTCCCTGATGAGAACATCAAAGTAGACAAGAAGACAGGTGAGACAACAACAATCCCTATGTTCATAACTATACATATAAACTAATTCAAAATACATAGGGTACATGTAGATGATGGGGCAGCCACCAACGTCGTACCGTATCCTATCATTGAACAATTGGGGCTCACCGACTTGATTAAACCCACCACAATGACATGCTTAAAATCCTTCAGCGGGTCACGCGTACTAGTCAAGGGCACAATAACCCTAGAATTCATAGCGGGGGAGCAGTTCCCCACATCCGCTGACTTCCTGGTTGTCGATGAGATGCCGGGGTTCAACCTAATATTAGGAAGACCCTGGTTGGCCCAAATGAGAGCTGTGTCCTCCCCTATACATCAGGAGATTCGCCTACCCTACGAGGGCGGTGAAATCATCATACATGGGGAAGCAGTCACTCCCTTCATTTCATCGCACACAGACGAGGACCAAGGCTCCCACGTCGAACTCGACAAGCCTGGTCAAAAGGACTCAAACAAAACGCAATTGGTGGATAGTAAACCTTTGAACGNTGAAGAAACTAACAAGGAAACAACAATAGACACCGAAGCACCTAAAAACATCAATGCCCAAAACACTCTAATAGATGTCTCCTGGACCGAATTTCCATTCAATGTAATCAGCGAAGGAGACGCTGAATACAAAATCGTGCCGGTCAATAACCCCCCTGACATAAAAATAAAGAAAATCAAAAAACAACTAAAATAAACACCCTTCGTCCGAAACGACGTTAAACTACCCCTTGTCCGAAATGACATTAAACTATCCATCATCCGCAACGACGTAAAACTACAACCAGTCCGAAATGACACTAAACTACGATAAAACCCAAAAAATACAAAAAAATAATAATAAATAATAAACAACAAAAGAAAAAAAATTATTACAACACTCTGTGTCCAAAATGACGTTAAACTTTCATGTCCGCAACGACATAAAACTAGCCATGATCAGAAATGGTCAGTCAAGTAAAAATCATCCACTTTCTCTAAAACATTACTCATCTACATTGGGGGCTCGAGATGGCCTTAAACTAGTGCAAATCTTGTTCTCCTGTTTACATCTCGTTTATCGTTACTTCAGTGCATTACAGTTACAAAAAACAAAAAAACAAAACATCCAAAAACATTTTAATGTCGTGTCATATGTGAAAACAATTTAAAAATCACCAAAAATAATAATATATTTATTCATGCAATGTTGTACAAATAGTGCTTGTTTCTCTAAACATTTCTTAGTTACAATCCCCGTATCACTTCGAGTCAAAAACACTAAAACCACTAAGCATCTGCGACAGGAGCATCATCTACTTTAGAATCACCAACATCAGGAGGCCCAACTCCACTGGGGCCAGCCTCGCCAGTATCATCGCCACCTTAATTCTGAAAACACGAAAAAATAAACAACCAACGTACGAATAAACCGATGTTAAAATGTTAAACATTTTGCAATAAATTAACCTCTCTCACCATAGGAGATCCCCCTAAACCGAATTCAAGCCGACGGAGGATTTCTTGCTCTGAAACACTGGTCCAATCCGTCCCATCCAAGCCTAGGTCAACGTCTACCAAAGCCTTGCCTTTGTCAACAGCCGACCAAGTAGGACGTTTCAGAGGAAATTCACCTACCGACACCTCCGTAGAAGCGGTAGTGATGACCCTTTTAGGCGATTCCATCTCTACAGTTGTGTTTTGGGCAAAGGTATCGAAAGCAGAACGCAAACCCAAACCCTCCACAAACATCTCTAGCTGCCGCTTTTCAATGGATACCTCTTTCAGCGACTTCTTGTACTGATGTTTGTGATTCTTCTTGTCCTGACCCCATTTGTGAACCTTGGAAGCAAAAGTCTTCCAATCTTGACACTTAAGGTTCAGGAGATCGATCTGTGCCCTGTGTTCCGCCATCCTCCGAGTCAGTGATGCATGATGATTCAACAAGTTCCATTACCTAGTATATGTGATCTTAGATGTTCGCCAAGAGCGATCTCCGCTTAATCTAGCAGCAGCGAACTCGTACCGAGCTTTTAGATCATCACATTTCTCGGACAATTCGGATACTTGTTTCTCTTTCGCTTGCACCTGTAACCACAACTGTTCGAGGGAGCGCCTACAAGTCCACAATGACTTGGCATTATGCGCAAGACTTTCTACAATGCCTTCATAAACGGGCCTTGGCACCTTTTCGACTTCTGGAGGAAGTGTAGCTAAGCTTACCATGGCGACACCCTCAGAGGATCCCATCTTAGTTTAGCGCCTATCCAAGCAAAAAATACAAACGTTAAAACTGTACAAATAAGACAGGAAATGCCAAATCTATAAATGATTCATACCTATATCAGGGTCGACTTCTTTGAGATGTTCAATAACTTCTTCTGCAATCCCAGCCACAAAATCCACCTTACTTGGCATTTCTGACGAAGTAAGTGGCTCACGAGTACGGGAAGAGTTGACCTCAGGGGTCCTCTGAGGGGGAACCGTCTTCATAGGAACTTTCAACTGTACCGACCTAGTATCGCTGCCTTCATCTAATTCGGAGCACGAAAATAAAAACAACGTAGGATCCACACCTAATTCAAAACACAAATAAGCTAAAAGCGCAGACATACCTTGATCTTTATCACCCTCAGGGGGATCGCCCAAATCCAGGTCACCCTTAAGAAAACTACTAAACACTTGGTCGATAGCGTCTGGGTCGTCTAAAGGTTTAGTGTCAGTAGTCCTCCCTGTTAATAGTTCCATTCCCCCGCCTTGGCTCTTTGCTGGGCTTTCCCCCTCATTGTTCTTCTCCGTTTGGGTTTCTTCCTCCTCCCTGATTGTCTCCAAGGCCTGCTTCCTCACTTCCTCAAACCAAAAATAGCGATGACACATAAGCAATTAAAGAAAAGGCTATAAATAACGAAAGTGATACAATAACAAGCAGATGAGCTCCGCTTACTGGGTATCTTGAAGCGTATCCGCTTCACGCGTGGCTGATTTATCTCGGCGACTTCCTCTATGGGGCGTTCCGGTCTTTTTAACTTCGACCTGGCTGTGCCAACAGTTTCCTTGATTACCCGCTCTGCTCGTCTGGCGGTCAAGCGTACATCATCTGGCTCCACCCCCAAACTATCTCGTGTGTGGATGGAATGGCCAGAGGATCCCCCTGTAGTGACAGACGCGGACTCGTCGATACCTTCCGGGGCATCGTATGACTTGGTGGTCGCGAACAAGTGTTTAACCCATGGGCGGGATAGTTGACCCCGATCCCGTAGGACAAACTTGTTGTCCGCACGCACCACAAGGAATTTGGCAAAACTGTGAAGGTAGCCGGTGAAGAATGCAAAAGTGAAATGCGGTTGTGCTTCAATGTTTGAGCACAACCGCACTATCTCTTTATGCATACCCGCCAACAAGAACTGAGCCTAGTTATACCGCAAGCCAGTTTCCAAAATCGTCCGCATGATGCGTACCGGCTCCACCCCAAAACTTCGCACCTGAGAAAGAGTCTTGGGAAACACCCGTGCTCGAAACAGGGGATACAGTTCATTCACTTCAACAACCTTAGCCTTCCCCTGCATTGGGAACCCCTTAGTGCTTTTTGTCACGCCAAGCCAAGACTCCAGTTCACGGATCGTTTGGAGTTCTTTGTGAGATCTGTTTAACACTACGGGTAGGCCATCTGTCGGCATGCCAAATAGGTTAGAAAAGAATACGGGTGATAGATGAAATACAACCTTTACACCCTTAACCTGGGTGCTATACTGAGAGACAGACTCATTGAAAGAGTCCACGATCCCGATCATTTCCCCGATGGAGACATCAGGGCTTGGCGTCATGAAAAGCTCTAGGAGGCCTGCATCGTCTAAGCAACGGGTGAGGGGCGGCGGAGCCTACTTACATAGCCACTTCTGTGCTTTCGCTACCTCCCCGAACTTCATTGACAAAGTTGTCTCTGTTCGGCCTGTCCTTACGGGATCCCCACCAGAGGGTTCATCAACTGTTAAAACAAGTCAAAACGATCACATCAACCTTACCCCAAACAGTTGACCGAACCCACTAATGCATGTAACAAATGCCACTACTCACTGTTAGTGGTGGATTTCGAGGTACTACCAAAACTATGAGGGAAGAACGGTCCCTCATCTGTCCAGTCCTCATGCAACCATCCACGGGCTTTGCACATCACAAAGGCCCTAGAAAAATGCTCATGGAAGCGGACCATCGAACCCTTTGTCTGAGCCAGTACGGCCCCACGAAGACTGGGGGTCGTCATAAAGGCCTCCAGAGCTGTGCGAGTGAGGGCTATCCCTTCTTCTTCAATCAGGGTCCCGTCGGGGTTGGTCCTCGGCCTGCAAATAAACGCATGTCAAAACTAGAGAACAACATCAAACGGAAATAAGCACTGCAATGAATGTTTACAGCCCTACCTAGTTATTCTATACACTGTGCCAGGAGGATTCTGAAACAGGGTGTGCGCGCGGGCAGCTATAAACAAAGTGTTGTTAATATAATCCAACCCTGGTGGTAGCAGCTCCCACACACGTGCTAATGGACGTGTTGACTTGGGCCCACCAATATTACCATCTTCATCAACAAACGGGCCCTCGTCAATGTCTTCCATGAATACCACAACACCCTCTACGGCTCCTAGCAATAATGCATCAACTACACTGCGTGCAATCACCTCATCGAAAAATGACCACATGGCCACCTCGAAGTTGGTTAACAGGAAGGCCAGGAATTTGCCGGCGCCTTCCCTGAACCAGACTCCCTTACCATCCACAGTTAGAGATGGGGGAGCATCGCCATCCTGAACGGGTCCAACCCACGTTAAAACCCCGACGAGCTCAACCACTATGAGGAAACGTTTGCTGTCCCTGCAACCAATTGCAATGGAATGAAATTTTACATCGCAAAAAAATCAAAAAATAAACTAACTATTCACGCCCAGCGTAAACGCTGTACACAACATATACGCCTGCCAAACCACTGCGAAAAACATAACTTACGCCCAGCATATACACTATACTCAGAGCGTATACGCCCGTGACTTACACTCAGCGTATACGCTGTACGCAGAGTGTATACACCCAACAACACTTAGCACGACTCGAACGTAGCATATACGCTAAACACACAGCGTATACGCCGGGCGAACTGAACACTTGGCATAAAAGCACAACTTAAGCTCAGCTTGTACGCTACAAAATTCAGCGTCTACGCTGATGCCCGAACCTCCCACACACAGCGTGTACGCTGGAGAAACCCTCGGCGTATACGCCGTTGCAACACGATTTACGCCAACAAAATACGCCGAATGACGACGCCAATAAAACAGATGACAGTCTACGCTGCAGTGACGTTGGCGTACATGCTGAAACAACCCTTATAAACCCTCTACGCTCGATCGTCTACGCCAAGCAACACAATGCCAGGGACAGGGATCAAGGCTTACCCGTGGGACGTCATGGGCCACTGCGGCATCTTCAGCCTAGGCAAGCCCTGCAGCATCGCCTCCGTCTCTTCGGCGAAGGTCAGGTCAGAACCCTTCCTCCCCTGGCCTTCCACTTCCTTGCCCTTTCCCATCGCAAAGTGTTTACACTGATTGTCTAAGTGCACGCTGAGCGACTGTCTTCGGCCTTGGCGTCTACGCTAGGGTTTCTTGGCGTCTACGCTGGGGTTTCTCGGCGTCTACACTGAGGAAGTTCACGCTTACGCTCACATGGGTCGCACTTTACGCTGTCGCTGTTGAAAACAGAAAACAAATGGATCCCTCATCCTTTATATAGCGCCCGATGACGCTGACGCCGCCGTTGCTCCTTTTTCACCTTTTTTGCCTTTTTTTCGTTGAAATCACCCAAAATGATAAAAAATTAACTAAAAATAGCAATTACTATGTCCGAGTTCCTTCGTAGACCCCTTTTTACATACTTTACACGTTTAAACTAACAATACGGCCCGGTACGGCCTTAAACTGCCATGTGTCCAAGTGTGACGATAATCCACCATTGTACACGTACACATAGTTTAAAAGTACCAGAAAACATAGAATTGCAACCCTTTGCTTATGAAACTCTCGGTTTATTGACAGGGACGAGCTCAATGGATTGCCCGCAGTTAACCGCCCTGTTAACCATTGACGGGCCACACGGCACCATTACACGGGACATTGACATAAGCTTCATCAACTTAAGTCCACTGACGGACGACTTGGTCATAGCCTCAATACAGCAAACAACAGACAATTACCAAGGCATGACAAAATTTCTTGACATAGAAGCTGAAAATATCACTGAAGACTCGCTAACTGAAACCCCCATTACCATGTCCAATGGGGAAGTCAAAATTTTAAAATTAAGCACCCTATTACAACCGCACTTGGCTCAAGACATCCAGAATGTGCTTAGGGAAAACATGAAAGCGTTCGCTTGGTTCTATACAGACATTCCTGGGCTAGATCCTAGAATTTTCCAACACAACATTATTCTTGATCCAAAACTAAGACCAATAAAACAAAAAGCGCGAAAAGTTAGGTCCGAGGTGGCGTTGGCAGTTCGCAATGAGATCACTAAGCTTTACCAAGCTGGTTTCATTCGGGCTGTTGATTATGCCAAGTGGGTGTCAAACATGGTCATCGTCCCAAAGAAAAATGGAAGCATTCGCTTATGCATCGACTTCCATGACTTAAACGTAGCGACCATAAAAGATGACTTTCCCCTGCCCAGCATCGATCAACTCATTGATTCGACTGCCGAACATGCCTTGCTATCTTTTATGGATGGTTTTTCGGGATATAACCAAATCCGCATCAACCCTGAACACCAACTACAGACTACCTTCATGACCCCATGGGGAACTTTTTGCTACAGTATGATGCCCTTTGATCTCAAAAACGCTAGGGCCAGGTATCAAAGATTCATGACATTTATCTTCAGTGACTATATGTTACGGTCGCTCAATGATTACGTGGATGACATAGTGGTTAAGTCAAAGACAACCGAACAACATGTACAAGACCTCGACTTAGTCCTAAAGTGTTGTTTAAAATATTAGCTAAGGCTTAACCCGAAAAAATGTGTCTTCGGCATCAAAACAGGCAAGGTGCTCGGATTCATAGCCTCTGAATCAGGGATACGAGTAGACCCCGATAAAGTAAGAGCCATAACAAATCTGAAACCACCAGGCAACCTTACCGAGCTTCGAGGTCTACAAGGTAGATTACAATTCATCAGGCACTTCGTAGACAGATTGACATACAAATTAAAACCTATGAATCACCTATTACATAAAAACGCCCATTTCGAATGGACCCCGTAGTGCCAGGAAGCCTTCGAAAATATCAAAACAGCACTTGCGCGATTGCCTATGGTTTATCCGCCTCAAAACAATAAACCATTCTACATCTACCTTGCTTCTTCCGAATCGTGCATCGCGTCTATGCTTTGCCAAAAACAAGATGACGGAACCAAAGTTCCTGTGTACTATTTGAGCCATGCCTTAGTTGCCCATGAAAAGAAGTACAACGATGTGGAGAAGTCATGTTTAGCTTTGGTCTTTTCTCTAAGAAAATGGCGACATTACCTCTTCCGTAATCAGGTCTACATAATTTGCAAGGACAATGTACTGAGAGCTATAACAGGAAATATTTACGAAACGAGTCGAATAGCCTGATGGAAAGCCATGATAGCCGAGTTTGACCTGTACTACGTAGCACAATCATCAGTGAAAGGTCAAGACATAGCGAATCAAATGGCCGCATCACCAACACATGACCAAGCAATCATAGAGCCTGAATTCCCGGATGAAAGTAAAAACACATTAGACACAGTGCCCGATGACTATGATGCTATTCTAAACTTTGATGGAGCGTCCACCTCTCGAGGAGGAAGCACTACCGCTGTCATCACTTATCCCTCCGGGGAGATCCGACCTTTTGCCTACCATTTCAATTTTCACTGTACTAACAACGTAGCAGAGTATGAAGGTCTCCTCAGAGGTCTCGCAGTAGCACTAACTTCGGACATCACACGACTCATAGTCAGAGGGGATTCACAGTTGGTTGTAAACCAAGTCACGGATGTCTACACGTGTAAAGCNAAAATGTTGATGTACAACATGTCTCCCGAAACGATAATACCATCGCAGATGCGTTAGCCACACTAGCGTTAAACATATCGTCAAACATGTTCCATGCCTTGCCAAGCTCCGTAACCAATTGCGATGAACCGATAACCTCCGACACGTTGCCGATCGCATCTGTTAGTACAACACACACAATAGAATGGTACGATGACATAAAAGAGTACCTTCTACATGGAGAAACACCACGCCATCTGACAAATGCACAGAAAGACGCAGTGCAAAAACGATCGTGGAAATACACCCTTGTAGGGGACACATTGTGTCGTAGGTCCTACGAAGGTATATTGCTAACATGTGTAAGCAGTGCGGATGCCCAAACAATTATTGATCAAGTACATGAGGGACTATGTGGAGGACACATAG
>MNCI01009159.1:173740-191766 GCA_015680685.1 Gnetum montanum | reverse complement strand
CAACGTCTGCATAGTGTACTTAGCCAAAATTGCATTTTTTTGACCCTGAAACTGATGATTCTTGACACCGACACTTGTCGTCGTGATCTGTGGGCTCCAGGAGAATCTTTCTTACTCCATGGTGGGCTGCTTGAAGCCATTTCAGAGGCTCTGAAGTTGTTTGGAAGTGTTGCCAAAATTTTGTGGTGTTTCAATTGTCATGTCCATGGGATGTACTAACTCTAGTAAACATTGCAAAATTTTCATAGATGGTACATGATCTTAGATTAAAAGAAAAAAAAGCTTTAGGTATTACTTAACCAATATTAATTTTAGAAGCTCAATGATAAAGGAAAGAAACCAATGGAAAATCCATCACCACCAAGAACATGAGGCTACATTGAGCTTTATCATTTTGTCTTGTTTTTTTTATTTCTCAAATTATGTCAATCATGTGATGCATGATAATTTTGTTAATTCCACTAAAACCATAATTCAACAATGTATATAAGTAATCATGTCATATTATGAATATGCCTCTCAATTTTGTAAGAAAATCTATCCTCCTTTTGTTTTAACTTAAGGACAAATTTCTAGTCGGTCATGAGGGTATGATGAAAATAGTTTATGTTAGTGATGCAATATCATAGCTCTACTTACATCATCATAGGTACAATGTAGTGGGTCTTGGTCTCCACTATAAATACCAATCCACCATCACATCAAAGGAATAACTTTTGTTCAACCCTTAGCAAAATTCTTGCAATTTTTCTCCATGAGTTACACTTAGAGTTAGAGTTAGAAGTGAATTCTCACAGTGTGGTAAGTGATAGTTGTACAAAGTCTTTATTCTAGTGGATTGTACTTAGACAAAATTCATGATTGGCAATAAATATTGAGATTTTTTCTTACCATTAGATTAAGTTCTTTACATTTTCTAAGTACTTTACTTTTCCAATGTCCATTAGTAAGGCGGGATAAGTACAATTATTTTTCAATATTAAGTGTAATCATTTGGTAACCCAATACTGATTTCACTTAATTCACTCAGTACTAAATTCACTTCATAATCCCAATAATCATTACATGAGCCCAAGGTGTATATGGTATGCTAGGAACGAATACTTATTGCCATAGGCTAGGATAGATCTATATTTCTATTATCACCTAGATTTAGACTTTAAACTCATTTTCATTATGGAAACACGTAGGATTAATTTTAGCTTACAACATCATGATATCATATATCTCATTGAGAGTTAAACCATAATACTTGCACTTTACTAACTCAATGTGAGAAAATAATGATCAGGAACCAACTATCAACCACTAGCATACTTACATTGTCAATCCATGGATTATGATATAGTCATGCATGATTGCTTGTAACTTGTATGGTGGAGTGTTGGAATACCTAACCACTCATCACAAGTCCTTGTAAAACTTTTACATATAGGAAGATGTCCTTGGGCTATATAATGCTCCTATGACTTTTCAACATTTGGTTCTTATCACCTTTTAGTAGTAGATTGGTAGTGATGTTGAGGTCTTTATGGATGACTCCTCCACCTATGATGCTAATTTTAAATAAGAGTTGGATCATCTTGAGCAAGTTTTGAAATGATGTGTGAAGACTAAACTTAAGCTCAATTGGCATAAGAGCCACCTAATGGTCTAAGATGACATTATCTTGGGGAAACGCATTTCAAAAAAGGGTATTGAGATAGATCTAGAAAAGATACAAGTAATTCAAGGAATTACAAGGTAACCCCAAATGATTAAAGATGTTAAATTCTTCCTTGGACACTAATTACTACAAGAGGTTTATTGATAATTTCTCCAAAATGTTCAAATTATTAGTAGAACTAACTAAGAAGGATGTGTCATTTGTATGGAGCAAGGAATGTGAACATGCATTCTAAATCTTGAAGCAAAATCTTGTAGAAACACTAATTTTGCAAGTAACAAATTGATCCAAGCCCTTTCATATTATGATAGATGCATCTAGTTTTTCCTTGGAACCAGTGCTCATATAGTTAGATGATTAGAAACATTCATACTACATCCGCTATATGAGCAAAAGCATTACAAGTACACAACTAAACTACATCACAACAAATAAGGAACTAATGATAGTGGGATATGCTCTTGAAAAATTTAAGTACTATGTGTTTGGATATCATGTTTTTGTGCATAGTAACTATAATGCTATTTGTTTCCTAATGGACCAACCAATGGTGATCTCCTATGTCATGTAGTGACTAGTGATCTTGCAGGAATTCAATCTCATGATGATGAACAAACCAATGGTGAGTCCAATTACAAATCATTTATCTCAGTTGAGATGGGATAACAAGGATAATGAAGAATCTTTTTCTTAACCAAGTCCCTAATGAGTTATTTTTTTCTAAAGCAACTACGGTCATAACTTAGACAACCATAACATGATATGTTAAATTCCTCTCTAGTCTACTCATACAAGAGACTTTTGTTAAATGGAATTGTAAAAGAAACCAATAGTTCCTCCACTAGGTCAAGCACTACATGGAGATAGAGGGAAACCTCTATAAAATAGGTGTCCTTAGCATAGTACGATGATGTGTGCCTAATGATGATCAACTAAGGATTCTCCAAGATTCTTAAAAGAACCATTGTGGGGCCACTATGCTAGAAGAAAAATGACTATAAAAGTCCTAATGGTAGGATATATCTAGTTAATAGTCGTCAAGGATGCATACCACTTCATCCATTCATGTGAACATTGCCAATTAGACAAAGAAATGATGTTTAGAATGAAAGAATTTCAATAGTAGATTCAACCACTAAAACCTTTTAATTTGTGAGGGATTGACTTCATGGATCCTATCTCTCCAATGTTTAATGGTAAGTTTTATATTATTGTTGTTGTTAGGTATTATACCAAATGGGTAGATGCTACAGCTATCACCCATTGTACTTACATCACTACAACTTGATTTTTCCAATAACATGATAAATAGATTTGCTATGCCTCATGCACTAATTTCTAATAATGAAACACATTTTACAAGTATCGTCTTTAGAAGGTTGATGCAATGTTTAGGGATGAAGCATAAACTTATAACACCATATCACCCATAAGCCAATGGTTAGGTAGAGGTGATAAATAGGGAGATTACATGAATTCTAACTAGGACAATCAATAGATATAGGAAATATTAGAACACAAAACTCAATGATGTCTTATGGATATATCACTCTACATGAAAACTTTCTGTAGGCTACTCCTTTTATAAGCTACTTTATGACAAATTACCCAAACTTCCAATCCAAACTAAACTCTGTAAATTGAACACTGCATGTAACCTTAACCTAGACATTAATCTAGCACACAAATAATGACTAATGTCCCTCAAGATGCTAGATGAAAATAGAAGAATGATTGTGATGATGAATGAAGTGCCTAAGATATGTAACAAATAATGTCATGATACTATGGTTTGAAAGGTAGAACTTCAACCAAAAGACAAGGTTCTCTATTAAAATCCCACTCATTATCTCAATAAACAAAAAAATTAAACATTGTGGGAGGGACCATACATCATGCATTCTATCTTTCCTTCTAAATCCATGAAGATTTATCATCCAACAAACCCAGAAAAGCATTTAAGTTAACATTTAATAATTAAAACATTTTAAGGACTTCCAAGTAACCTCAACGCTCAATGATATCTCAAACTAAGATCAAGCTCACTTCATTTTTTGAATCTCCTTCTTCTTACTCATTCATCGGGAAGATACCCATCTAGTCTAACATCTTGTGAAGACATATTTATTCACCTTTTTTGTCTTGTACTATTCTTTTGATTTTTCACATTATTCATATGTTTTCCATTTTTTTGTAATTTTCCATTTCTTTAATATTTATATTTAGTTGAGTCATTTCTATTTTTTAAATTTATGTGTTTATTATTATTGTGTCATGCATTACATAAGGATTACTATTTTTTTATGCACAAGCCAACCTTTTTTATTGGAACAATGTTCTATGCTAATGATTTATTAGGAAAAAATGATACAATGTAGTGAGTCTACAAAATTCATCCTTCCATTTCTATTAATAACAAGTCCACATCATGAAATCAATATGGTTCTTTCATATTAAAATTAAAATAAATTCATGATCTCTCTACCTAAAGAAAGGGAGAAGCACTAAGAGGGAATGGAAAAGGGTGTGGCATCAAGGGATTTATTGATTCTTTAACCTTCTTATATGGGTTTCTTTGTGCTACTTGGTTGTATAATTACTCATGTTTTATTTTTTAATAGAAGCATGTTCTTGAATAAGTGTTACCTTGTCATGTTACTAGAAAGACATGTTACACATGCCTAAAGGTAGTCCTTTGGTAAGGTTGACCTATTAATTAATTCATTCATATAAGAAACATTCCTAGAGATCCCACTAGAAAGACATGTTACCTATGCCTAAAGGTAGGTGGCTTTCGAGGAATCTAAAAGGATCTCTTAGACTGGTCCCATCACATGGCTAGAAAGACATGTTACTCATGTTTGAAGGTACTTCTCTAGTGGGATTAGCATTGGTTCAAGGCTAGAAAGACATGTTATCCATGTTTAAAGTTACTCCTCTAATTAGTGGTAAGTTTTCCTTAGAATTAACATTCAATAATTAATTAATCAATTAATTGCTTCCATGTTTTCTACTTTTGACTAATGATACTTTCCGCAGTTATGGGATGATGTAAGTTTGAGATGATGTAATGTGATGCCACTAGTGTATGTATGTACTTGATCTAGAACTTGGACAAAAATATTTTCTAATCATTTTAATCACATCCTCACACAAGGACCTATCCCCAAAATGGTAAGATATCCCATGTTTCAATTCCTAGAAATCCTTTTGGTTTCCATCATCCATCTCATTGAAGTATTATGATTGATTTAATGGATTTGCTTTAGTATAGTGCATGGTTTCGATGATGATGGTTGTGTGGGTATGCCTTATAAACTAGATTGATATTAAACTTCTAATATTCTTATGAATACATTATAAAGTTATATAAGGGTATTAAGGACTTCAACCTCCATTGGAAGGGATCCACTTATGTAACTCTTGGACATCTAGTCTATGGATCACCTCCATGTACCTAGTCACATTTAGCTGTAATTTTAATGATGAATGCATCCTTAATTTTATGCCATATTCTCATGAATTTCCTTGGTGAATAAGAATTCCTCTTTTTAAGTGTTCAAGCTTTCATATTTTTTATAATCGTCTATTGAAACATCATAATTGTTGTATTTGATCCTAGATATTATTTTTATCTCTCATTCAACTATCAGATTATAAACCTCTATTGCATTAATGCATTTCTGCTAACGTAAGGTTAAAAATCTATAAATACATGTAATTAGCTAAATTTCCATCATAGGGAGTTTTTACCATTTTCAAAGTCTAGAATCTTCCAACATCAATAACTTGTCCTCAAACTATCTGATTCAACCCATTTTCTATCCTATGAGATTCCAAAGTTGAGCTTTGCATTAGGAGGGTAATAACATCAAATTTTCAACAACTCTAATATCCCATAGTAATTAACATAGGTAATAAATATATAACTAAGGCATAACCAATTTTCTATCCTGTGAGATTCTAGAGTTGAGCTTTGCATTATAAGGGTACTAAACATTGAATTTTCAACAACTCTAATATTCCATAGTAATTAACATAGGTAATAAATATATAACTAAGGCATGAACAATGATAAAAAATTAATTAAATTAACTATCTTAGGGCTTCAAATCATAGAAATCTATAATTACTTAAGAGTGCTATAGCCATATTTTTCAAACTTAAGCTAACAAATGAACAATTAAAGGATATCTATGCTTGTTTCCATGAAATAAAAACTAATTCATAATCATCCATGTGATTACAAATGACTTCTAAACAAGGTTCTCAAGTAGGTGGATCATCATAGCCAAGGAAAAAGCACCAAAGAGGAGGACGAGGATAATAACAGTAACAATAGCAACAAGTCAAATAAGCCACCAAAGCACCTCACACTATAGGTCCACTATGTGAGAAATTAGAGGTGGATTCTGTGTGACTGATTTCCACCACCGAAACTAAACAGTCTAGATAGGATGAAGCATCTAGAACCAAGCCAAACCTAGAGGTCACCTTAACAAAGGCATGGCTAGAAAAACCCCATAGCAAGGAGGTCCAGAGTATGATTCTCCAAGAGCTAAACTTTGGAACATTCCTTGAGTTCACACTAAAGAAAGTCCAAGCATAGTTATAGGCATTTTTGTTGTGGTCCATCATTTCCACTAGTGGATAAAGGTATCTTAGAGAGATGTATAAATTTTGGAACAATCACCAGGAAGATGTGATAGTTAAGATAAAAGACATTATTATCTCTTACTCCATGGAGGTCATAGTGAAGGTCTTGGAATTTTCCAATGTTGGGGCAAAGCTTGTAGAGATGTTTATCCAAGAAGATGTTGAAGGAAATAAAGAGTAGACACAACAATACTATGGAGTTAACCGCAAGGAGTATGGTGTCCTCGCCAAGGTAGAAAGAATTTAATTCAAGATCATGTCCTACCATCTAGTCTGTACTTAGCTCATACTTATTTTATATTATTATTGATGAATTAACAAAGGCAATACAAGATAAAACCCCTTGTTGTATGCTATTTGTAGATGATATTGTGTTGGTGGATATATCTGAAGAAAATATTATTACTAAAATGAAGAAGTAAAGACATGCTCTAGAATCAAAGGCTTACAAGTTAGCATAAATAAGATAGAATATATGGAATGAAATTTTAAATATGGCATAAATAGTGATGAAATAGAAGTGACTATTTTAAGGCAAAAAAATCCCTCACTACAAACAATCTTGCTACCTAGGATCAATCCTCCAATCATATGGTGAAATTGATAAAGATATTGGAAATAGAATAAAGGTAGGATGGTCAAATTTGAGATAGGCTAGTGGTGTTCTATGTAATAAAAGAATGCCAATAAATTTTAAAGGATAGCAATTAGGCCTACTATCTTATACAATGCTAAATATTAGGTAGTACAAAAGAGGCATGAACAACAAATCAATATGGTAGAAATGTGAATGCTTTGATGGATGTTGAATGTTACTAGATGAAATAAACTACATAAAATAGACATCAAAGGAAGACTTGAAGTAGCTTCTATTTTAGATAAGCTACAAGAATGGTAGGTTAGATGATTTGGACATGTGCAAAGAAGATCGGACAATGAGCCTATAAGAAAAGGTTACTACATGACTATTCCAAAAAAAGCCACCAAAAGGAAGAACAAAGAAGACATGGGACTTGCTGTTAGCATTTATAGTAATTTGTATGATAGAAGTATTAGTGATAGGCTTTAGGTAGAAAGAAGTATTAAGAAAAAAAATAATTAAAGATGATTGGAAGAAACTACAAATAAATAAAGATCTAGCTTTTCATAGAGGCAAATGACTAAAAAACTAATGTATTTGACCCTACTTTATTAGGATAAGGCTAGGATAATAATGATGATGATTGTAGCCTACCATCTAAATCCCATAGCATCACCAAGTAAGATTACAAAATTCTTTGCCTAGGAATGCACTGCTTTAAGTAAGAAATTCTTATTCAACATTTTCCAATTAATCTTCTTGAAAATTAAAAATAGATTCAAGGAGAATGAAAAGGGTAGGAAGACACTCTTCTATTACTATGTCTAATCATAAAATTATAAAAAAGAGAAGGAATAGTTTGCTATGCAAATGACATGCTTTACAGGGCTCCTACTACATCATGGTAGGAGATGATGAAGGACAAGGCACTGGCCAAAATCTAGGAGGAAGCACCACCACCATCATCACCTATGTGCAAAACCATTGGAGCTGCAAAATACATAAGACAATTTAGGGAGCAACAATAACAACAAGAAACTAATGATGGTTTAGCATCAAACTACTGTTTGGCCATGAGTTACTTGAATGAGGTTGCTAGGACTATCAACTAGCTGGTGAATCATTTGAGCAATCTATTCTTCTCTTGATGAGTCTAGGCTATTGTTCATACCAATCCCACTATGAAGGAAGTCATAATATCCTTTCCTATTGAATGGTTTCCATAAATTTTAGACAATGTTACTATCTTTTCTATGGTTCTAGAGGAGGAAGAAGATGCAACAATCCTACTTATGTTGCACAAGGGCTAGAAGATAGCTGGTTAGGTGTTTATTGACAAAGTTGGTAAAGCACTAAGGGCTCCTATAGTATCTATGCTAGATATTGTTACAATGATAGATATTCAAGTATCTGTAGAAGCCAAGAGTAGGGGTATGATAACAACTTAGACAAGGAGATGTTAGAATGATTGGTAAGTTTTCTGTAGCTAATTCTAGAAATTTTAAACATTTTTTAAGACATCTTTACTAGCCAATTGAAACTATTTGAGACAAGGGGCAAGCTCCTAGTCACACATATGCAACTACAAGAAGCTACCAACATTGATCAAAGGCTAGTAGTAGAAGTTGCTAAATTAAGAGCCCACTTGGCTGATCCTTCTATTCTATGGCCTAAATTGACAAGGGATGAAGCTTTAAAAGAGCTTTAGAAGAAACTTAAAGTAACCAAGGCTGAGAAAGAAAGAACAGTATGGGATGCATCATTGTCAAACACCATGCTAAATAATACAAACAATGATCTCTTCTATATGTGTAAGACAAATATTTGCTTACAAAAGAAAATTAATGTGTACTAGAGATAGAGAAACAAAAGGAACAATTAGAAGAATACCTCAAGTAGTAGAAAGAATAACTCACCAAGGTGAATCATGATGTGAGGAGGTTGATCGTAGAAAACAAAAACTTGTTAATGAAGGAGGTATGCATCATACACCAGAAAACAACCATTGAGATCATCACCTAGAAGAATGATATTCTAAAATACAAGAAGGTGAAAATTTATTACAGGGACTAGGTTAGAATGCTTAAGAAAGTGTATGAGAAAGAGATTAAATTCGCAAATGTGAAAATGAGTAACACCCTTCAAAAACTTGAATAATATGGCAATGCATGAAAATCCACCTTTGATGGGATAAACACATACAACTAGGTAGAGTATCATATGAAATAGCTGTAGATTGAGAAAATGATAGAATACATGGAATTAGCCAACCTCCAATATACAAACCTAACGATGTTGATTTTAGGATGATCAAGATCTAAACTAAAGAAGTAGGTAGCCAGCTTCTACCTCCTTTATGAGGTGGAGTTCAAGTTGTACAAAGAGACTAAGAAAAAGCTAGAGATAGCTAATGTGGGACTTGAGGTTCTCAAGAACCAATTTGAAGACTAGCGATTAATTGTAGAGAACTTGGAAAAATGTTGGTAGACTAATAGGAGCTACAAAATACTATATGAGCTTTCAACATTGAATGCAAGTAATTCACAGCTTGATTTGTTAATGCCAAATTTATACAATGTCACCTAAACTATCAATGATCCTTGAAGCATGAAAGAGAAGATGAAGATGCTACTAGATTTCTTCAAGATGTCAGAAGAAGTAATAGTAGCATCAAGATAACTAAGGCCACCTACAGAACTAGGGCAGGAAAAGCATCCATAGGAATTGTAGAAGCCTTTGCCTCCTAGCACTATATGAAGCATTTACCTTGGTCCATTATTTTACATAGTAGGCAGTCCAATTTTTGTTAAGTGTTCAATTTTTCCAAACTTTATTAATATTCCTTGAATAATTGTGTACTAAGGCATTCACATCTTATCAAGTTCATTAGTCAATAAGTTAGTTCCATACTTTTCTTTAAGTTTGTAAACAACTCAATCCCACTTTTGTTCACTTGAAGACAAGTTTTTAGTTACTTGTGGCGATACGATGAAATGTGAATTTGTTAGCTGCATTGATAGGTATGCGTTGACACAATCCTGTATTTTACCTAAATAAATGTGCATACCCACAGTATTTATAGCACATTTTGGTTAATAACTTAGCTAGACTCTTATAGTTTTTCCTCATGAAAGTTAGAATTTTCTCCTCTGAGTTCCCGTAGCGTAGATCGAGTCAATTGTACAGAGTTTTATTTGAGTGTATCTTATACCTAGACATGCATACATGATGACAATAAAATTGAGATTTGTTACATCCATTGCAATGCTTAGACTAGCATGTTAGCTTACTTTTTAGCACTTTACTTTTGGTGCTTTTTTCTTTTACGCACATAATAATTAAATATTTCATTTGATAATAGTGCTTTGAGTATGACCACTTCAAGCATAATATATTAATGTTTGGTAATCCCCACAGTGAACACTTGGTAACCCAGCAACGTTAGTATAGGTTCAGGATGTGAATGGAAAGTAAAAACGAATACTTAATGCTTAGGTTAGTCTAGATTTCTTTCTACATTTGGATATTTTAACCTAATGATGGTACTATCATATGCCTCAATCACATTTAACCATACTACTTGAACCTACACAAGTTGTGATTGGAAAGACAATGATCAACAATCTCACACTTAGTTACCTAGGGTATATTGCTAGCCCAAGTCTATGGAATTCAACTAGATTATGCGTGAATGCTTGTGATATGTATGGTTGGACATAAGATCTACTTTTGCTGCTTATCAATCATGAATGTGCTAAAGATTAAAAAAGATACTTCGACCATCCAAGGTGACTTGACAAGAGATACCTTAAATAAGGTAAGGCTTATATATATATAGTTTTATCAATTGATGTTTGGACTTCTTAATAGCAGTCATTGACTACGACATTCTAACGTACATGAATACATGTTATTCATTAAGCTTTGTTCCTCTCATTTTACTATTATTTTATTTTATTGATTTGATATGTATGCATTACATAAAATACCCATATCACGTCTTAACCAACAAGCTATGCATCACAAGTCCTCTATATAAGTCGTCCAAAATGAGTAATAACTATATTAACATACCACGTTATTAAATGTTTTTAAACTAAGTTTGTTTCTTCCGATTAAATTTAGCATGTATGCCAAACACCGAAATTGATATGCTTCACTTGCTATTCCACCAATTTGAAGCGATCCGACAGGAAGGATATTCTAACTTTGATATACATATATAGCTTTTTCGGTTTGTATTTGTACTGGTCATTGACTTTGGCATTTTATTGTACATACATGACAACAATCGTGAGTTCCGGAACTGTTTTTACCTCTATTTGTATTTATTTCATTGACTAAATATATATGTACTGCATAAAAGACACAAAAGACGATGCAAATCACCTGTTTCAACCAATCAAGCCTGCCTCACATGCCTTTACATAACATTAAAGAAGCACAATTTTCAGAGCTGAATATTTAACAACGTAGCAAGTCTATGCATCATACAAAGCGGAAAAACAGTGAAAACATGTACTACTCCAAGACAGACAAGCAGTGCCTTCGTCTTCATCCTCATGTTCCATAGGCATCTTGTTAAGAGACCCACCGTTTTATCTTTATCTCCCACCCGTGACAATAAAATCACCGTTTTATCTTCATCTTGGAAGGTTGGGAAAGTTCATTCAAATTGGCCATCTGTATGGTTTAAAAAAGCAAACTTAGGCATGCCAATGTCACTCAAGTAGACTGCAAAGTGCTTTTGGTGATGTCTGTTAAAGTGTAACCTTTCATGGAGGACAAAATCCCAATAATCCAGCTCATGGGGAAAGTACTGAATAGATTGCAGGGATTGCATCTTCAAAGGTAAAATTGTAAAAAATACAAAGCGTATCACTTTCCAAGCTTAGAGACAGTCTAGATACAGCCTTTTGATGGAGACAGGACTCGAGCAACTTCGAATGGAGCTTCACATGTCAACCCTGCAATAGTAATCCGTCTTTTTTATGGGATATTTGCCGATCCATGCAAAGATACGTATCTAGATGGCAATTTCAATGACATTTGCGGCGGTAAGTAGTTCCCAAATTCCAACTGATGCATTTAGAGTTTTGCTCCTAGAATTGAATGGCTGAAAAGCATGCACAGAATAGTGAAAAAACCCAATGCAGTTGCCTGTGACAGAAATGAGAAAGAATTACAGAACATGGAGAATCAGAACGATTGAGTGTACAAATTCCAGAGGGACGGTTCAGGTCTTGGGGAAGGGAATCAAGTCCAACCACACCTGCTGAAACACTTCAACAATAGTGTGATGGTACTCTTGGGAATTGAGGGAGAGATAGCACTCCAGAAGCTTAAGAAGATCCTTGTATGAGCTCAGCTGGTTGTGCAGAATCATCTCCACCATTGATTCTCTGAAATCCTTCTCTGGGTCGTAGGATCGCTTCACCACTGCAAAACCTCGAGGATTGCTGCTGGGTTTCTGAGAACCAGAAGAAACCGAACAACTCTGCCTCTGCTGCTGCTGCTGGCTCTTTCTTGATCTAGTAGTCGATTTATCGTACTGTTTCTGCTTTCTGTTTGGCTTCTCTTGGTAAACTGATCTCAGTTTTGGAGACCCAGAAACCCCAATTCTAGTTTTGAGTCTCCTTTTGGGCACCTCTGCAACAACTGCTGCTGTGACCTCTGTCTCAGACGGAGAATAAGAAGCATAAGATCTAGAAGAGGAGGAAGAAGGGAGGCATAACCTTGGACCTGGACCTGCATCTACACAGGCCTTGCAGTTGCATGGCATTTCTTTGACAGTCTCTGTGACCTCAACAAATTCGTCCTCTTCTACTTTAAATACAGCAGCAACAGCCTGCTCTTCTTGTTCTTCTTCTTCCTCATCTCCATGAACAGGGCTTGGCAGGCCTGCAACATTGTTGAAACCATACTGCAGCACATGCTTGCTGGGCATCTGCATTTTCACCCTGCTTTTCCTGATGAACTGCTCCTGCTCCTCCTCCACATGGTGAAGGTGATGATCATCTGATGATGAATCCCTGGATTTTCTGCTGCTACTGCTCACAGTGGTTCTGCAGCTACAGCCTGCAGAGATGCTGGAACCCACAACAGCTGGGGTGGAATTGGAATTCTTCCTGGCAGAGCCAGCAGCAGCTGAAGAAGCTCTGTGCTTTCTGGGTTGTGCTACCTGTTGATGGGATTGATAAAGATCCCCCTCATCTGTTCTTTTGTCGTCACTGAGCCCAGAATCCAGTGCAGAGGGCCTGTGCAGACTGGGGTACATGAATGGGCCTCCTCTGTGGGTCTGTGCAAGCTCAAAGCTTCTCCTGATTGCAGATTCTGGAGATCTGCTCTTCCTTGTTGGGGCTGCTGGACGCTGCCTCATCATCTGTGTGCTGCTGGGATTGGAAAGCCCTGCTGCTCTGCCCACCATGCCCATATCTCTGAGCTTGTAAAACCAGGCATTGGGCATGACATGGGAGAGTCTGAATCTGTTGTTTCCCATACTGCTTCTGCCTCCTCTTTCTTTAGATGATGGTGGATGGTGATGAAGCTCAGCTCAGCCTTTTACAATTTACACCCACAACGTCTGCATTCCTTGTTTATAGATCCCCCAAAGGTTCAGAATCAGGCCAAGATAACAGTGCCAAATTGGCAGGACACTGTCATAAAAACGAATAGGACAGGGCATCGGAAATTAAGGTTTCAGGCTCTGCAGCAGCCACACACACAGAGCAGAGGCAAAATCAAACAAACAAAAACAATCCTATCCTGGGCCCCTGGATTGAAATTTGAAAGCAACCCAATTACTCCATCCATCCCAGGGGAATCAACGTCAAATCGAACAGTACTCACCGACATGAATTGCGGGCAGCAAATCTCAGGTCCAATCAGCAGCAGCATCGTTCCCTACCGACGACCGTCTTCTCCTCTCCTGCAACATGGTCCAGTTCCAGTGGTCCATCACTGGGTATCTTTTCATGACTTCAGCTTCAGTTCCTTCATGTTCATCCTCTGATTCCTCTCCTTTGATCTGCTATCTTCCACAGAACTTCCATACCCATTACCTCATACAGGCATACCGATCAAGTTCCCACTTCGAAAGTTCCTCACTCCAGCCCTTTTTGATGACTCTTCCCTGTAAAAGTTTTTAAAATTGTAAAAAATGCATTGGTTCCATAGAAAATTACTACTTCAAAGATGACACAGAATTCGAATTGATCCTTCTCCTGCACCCTTGGGAGTTAGGAGACCCTAGAGTCTAAATCTTTGTTATGATCATTCTCCAGAATATTCCACTTTTAAATGACAGAGACTTGAAATTTGATCCCCTTCAAATGCCTAAACTATCCACGTTATCTGACATTTAAACGACCACGTAACAGCAATTACGCCTTTGAAATGACACAGCCTACTTTAAATGCTGTTGAAAACTGTCAAGAACTTTCCACTGGTTTTTGGGCAGTTTGCTAAAATTGAAAAGTTCATAATGGAACAATATGATTCGTCGTTTTGAGGGTTATTGTGCACAAAATTTACTGGTACTACAAAATTTACAGTTCCTTGTTCCTACTCACAGCATCCATGTTTCAGAAACAGAAGCGGACAAACCCCACAATTTGATACCTTCACTGACCTCTGTCCTATTAAATCCCTGATTCCCCTTTCGGTTACTGCTCTCTCTGGACCTGCCCAGCCCTGCCTTCAATTTCTGCAGCGAAAAGTACTGTTTCCAGGAAAATCTTACTTATCATTCCCGAGGTAAAATGAAAACCTAATCAAGGGCCCTCCTCCTCCGCAGCTGCAATCCAAGTACATTGACCAGTCTCGGGAGTTGGAAGAACAAATCCTGCAAAACTTCCATCATTCTGCTCATACGGACTGCAGCAGTCTTCATTATTTTTGTGGGTCTTCCGAACCCACACGGGTTGGTTCATCTATGATCCACTTCCACTCCCTAGACATGAACTGATGAAAAGGATTTGGTGGAAAGAAGGAAAGAATTGAATATTGTAATTCCTCTTCTGATGCTTTGGGTGTTGTTGCAGAATACAGATTAGTCTGAGAAACTGTGCCTTTCCACCCGGATCTTGACTGGCTCAGATGATAATTCATGGAGTTGAACCAAACAAGGAAAAAAAAAAATCAATTGTAAAATGCATAGGCCCCTCCAGCAAAGGTTTGATTTTCTCTTAAGCCGACTTCATCGTCCCCCACATCCCTCTCTGCATTTTGCATTTGCCACGGTATATCAGCCATCCATTGGTTTCCCAAAGCTGCACTGCATTTTTAAATGCACCGGCACATGCCATCCAGCCTAAAAGTCGTATTTACAGGTTTTTGATAATAGCTTGCAACACAAAAAATGCAGTGTTTGTTGGATAGTTTTGAATTAACCGCATACGCAATGATGACCTTTGTCTCCTCAAGCGACAATACAACTAGGATTTTCTAGAACCAGTAGAAGAATATTAAGGGTGATCTTCTGTTAGAATATGTTCATATATTTCTATGATGATGACTGTTGATGTTTGAAATTATAGAATCGGTTAGTTTGGTTCAAATGGAGTGTGTATAGAAACAATACGGGATTCCAGCCAACGTTATCTATTCAAGCCTTGTCCTTCTACGCCATTAAATTCCATGCCCTCCAAGGTTTTGGTACAATGCATCATGCAAAATGAAGTGTTGTATACGATATACTTTGGACTTCAGCGTCCTCGATGTTGTCTGGTGGATGTAAGAAACCAAATTTTGCCTCCCACAACCATTCGTCTCTTAAATTTAGAAACTTGTTCAATGGAGGTGGTATGGGCCATGTTTAGATTCTTGTTTCATTTGTTTGGATTATGAACCTTTGATTCAAAGGTTCAAAGCCATGGCTTCTCTTTGAACTCTCTCTATGTGCTTTGCTCCTCAACCTCTCTCTATGTGTTTTGTCCTTTGAACTATTAAATGTATTTGATTGTTAAACATGCTTTTCTTGTTTGTCCTAGTCTTTAGGAACTATCCGTAGGGAAAACTATCCTTAGCGACTCGATTGCTTTTCGTTCTTTAGAAGTTGAATGGTCGGTCATTATAGAAGTTGAAGAGTCGACCATTATAGAAGTTGAAGGGTTAGTTGTTACAAAAGTTAAAGAGTTTGCCGTTATAGAAGTTGCAAGGTCGACCATTACAGAAATTGAAAGGTCAGCTATTATAGAAGTTGAAGGGTTGACCATTACAAAGGTTAAAGGGTCAACCATTATAGAAATTGCTTCATATTAGGATTCATTTGCTATTTTCCATTGATGTATTTGCCTATTTAAAGGCCATTATCAATTGAATAAAAGTGTAAAATTTAGTTGCCTTTGTTTGCCCCTGTTTTGTTCTATTTTGTTGTTTCGTTTTATTTGAGGCTAGCAGTGCACAACCTTAGAGGTTGACAGTGGTATTAGAGCTCGGTTCAAAAGGCTAGAGAGAATAGAATAGTAATGCACCTGGTTTAGGAGGCTCGAGAGAAGAGCACAGTAGTGCATAAATGGGCTCTAAAAATTTTGTACAGCTTGCCATCCCACATTTTAATGGTCACTATGACCATTGAAGCATGTTGATGGAAAATTTCTTGAAGTCTAAGTACTAGCAAGTTGTTGAAGATGGTGTAGTAGCACCTGCAGCTAAGGCTGCACTCACAAATGAACAAAGAAAGGAGCTAGAGGGACTGAGGCTAAAAGATTTGAAGGCAAATAATTATTTATTTCAAGCAATTGATCATTCTATCCTGGAGACTATTCTTAACAAAGAAACTTCCAAGGATATTTGGGATTCTATGAAGAAGAAATATCAAGAGTCTTCGAGAGTAAAGCATGCATAGCTTCAAGCCTTGAGAAGGGATTTTGAGACTTTGTAGATGAAAGATGGGGAATCTGTTACCAGCTATTATGCAAGGGCAATGAGAATAGCCAATAACATGCAATTTCATGGTGAAAATATGGAGGATGTGATTATTGTTGAGAAAATATTGTGTTCCCTATCCTCCAAGTTTGATTATGTTGTTTGTTCAATTGAATAATCCAAAGATGTTGATGCATTTTCCCTTGATGAACTTCAAAGTTCTTTGTTAGTCCATGAACAGAAGATGAATCAAAATTCAACTTCTGAAAAGCAAGCTTTGAAGGCTTCTACTTTTACTTATTCCTCAAGAGGAAGAGGTAGAGGTAGAGGTAGAGGTAGAGGTAGAGGAAGAAGAGATCAAGGCAACAGAGATGGCAGCAGATATTTCAAAGGGGATGGTGATAAATTTCAAGGCAAAGGCAAAGGACAAGTTGACAAATCTAAGGTGGAATGCTTTAGATGTCACAAATATGAACACTATCGTTCTAAATTCTACACTAAACTACCCAATGACAAAGGAGAGAAATCAAATTTTGTAGAAGAGAAGAAGTCTAAGACTTTGTTGATGGTAGTTCAAGCCAATCGAGAGTCTCAGTTAGATGTATGGTATGTGGATACTAGCTGCAACAATCATATGTGTGGATGTAATTCTTCTTTTTCTTACTTAGATGAAAGTTTTTATTCTACAGAAAGTTTTGGTGATTTTTCTACTATAAATGTAATGGGAAAGGGGGATATTAACATTAGAACCAAGAATGGTTTTGTAAAAACAATTTCTAATGTTTTTTATGTTCCTAATTTGAAAAGCAATTTGATAAGTGTTGGTCAATTGCAAGAGAAGGATTATGTAATAACCATTCAGAAGGATGCTTGTGAAAGTTATGATCCTTTAAGAGGAGCTATTTCAGTTGTTCAAATAAGCTTCAACAGATTATTTTCATTGAGGATTGAAAGTGCTCAATATTGCTTAAAGGTTGAAGTAAAAGACCCAACATGGCTTTGTCATTTTCACTATGCCCACTTGAATTTTGGAGGATTAAAGACTCTGCAACAAAAAAACATGGTGACTAGTGATGAGTAGCAAGGTACCTAGTTGAACTTCGTGGATGGACTAGTTGTCGCACCTAGACAGTTATACGTTGATTGTAATTCACTATCTTCTCACCTGGACTAGTATTTACTTTATCACATATGGTTTAGTCTAGAGTGAGGTGTATGATGTGATTTATAATACTATGCTACTCCTAAAGACAATGA
>MNCI01009159.1:128071-173560 GCA_015680685.1 Gnetum montanum | reverse complement strand
GGCATGCACTTGGGAAAAGAACTAAAAACTAACAAAAAGACTCTTGACTCCTAATGACTAAAAAACAATGTCCTATCTTCTTCACCATGCACCTGAGTGCTATATTTATAGGCTAACATAGGAATCATGATATTGTGTATATGATATCATATCTAGGTTGCGATATTGTGTACTCAATATTGTGTATCCGATATCAGGGCTTGGCAAACCATGATTCATCATACCCCCATGACTGAATAAAAACTCGTCCTCAAGTTAAACAAAATGAGGAACAAGTTCATTTGATTACATAGTGGATAGGTATGAGATTATGGACTGACTATGGATTATTTCATGTCGTAGTATGGGACTAGATAAAACAAAATTGGGACACCAACACAAAATACAAAATACAAAATTGTTTGAAACTCATGTGGTTCCTGGTGGCAATGGCTCCTCCATGGGCTTTTTCCCTTTATCCTGTGCTCCAGGCTTTTGAAATGGATACTTTTGAAGAAGTGTCTGAAGTTTTTCCTCCTCTGTTCATGGATCATGTACCATCCATGCTAATGTTTCAATGTTTGACGAAGTCAGCACCTCTTGTGGACACGGTAGTTGTGGGAACATTTGATTTAGCTTTGACATACCAAACCACAAACAGTCATCATTCCTTCTCATAGGCTCTAGCTTTGTCTTTGAATTCTTAATAGTTTGTAAGCTATCGAGCCAAGTCTACTACAGCATCCTTTTGGCCTTGGTAGCTAGCTTTGACGACCTCTAGTTCAAAGTTTGCTACCTCTAGTCTCTACAATGTCTTCTTGTGTTCATCAAACTCTGTCTCATATTTGGCATAAGTTGCAGCTACCTATTTTTCTAACTCATTCCTCATGCACCCTACTATTAACATGGCCAAGTTGGCATATCATAGATTTGCCAACTCCATGTATTTTGTGAGATCCTGGATCTATAGGTCTTGGCTCTTTAGTTCTGCATAGTGGACAAAGGCATAAGTGTCTATTATGGCTTGCCAGTCAATGTGTTGAGCACTAAAGGAGTTAATGTGATCTTTAGCAATACAAATCTCTTTTTCGATGATCTCCTTATACATCCCCACCTAATCATGAAAATGTTCTTTTAATTTTTCATGTCGCTTAGCCTCATTCTACCATGTGCTTATTTCAATCGTCATCTTCTATCGAATGATGTGTACCTCCTTCATTGAGAGGATTTTGTTCTCTCTAGCTAAGCAAGCTATGTCCTAGTTGACTCTTATTATTTGTTCTTGCATTTGTTGAAAACTTTTCTTGAGAACATTCTTTTGTTTTTTAACTATCGTCAATCAAAGATTTTTGGTAGCAAGGAGTTTATTTTCTTCTTGTAAGGCCTTAAGTGCTTTTGCATGTGTGTATGTCCGATCCTATGCTTTTGAAGCATCCTAATCAGCCATCTCCTTTTCCATTTCCACCCTTTTATTCTCCACTAGCAATTTATTGAGCTACTCTATCCTAAATGATTCTAGCTAATTGGCTGGAACAAGTTGGAATGGATCTTGCTGTTCGGCATGTAGGGCAACGAACTTTTCCTGGAGTCTCCTCAATTCATCTTCTGCATGTTTAGCACTAACATCAACCATGACCAACTTTCCTTTGGTGGAAATAAGGTCTGATTATGATGCTATGACATCTTGAGGGATGCCAAACAAGGATGCCATTACTTATCTTGTTCACAGCAAACGATCCAAAGCATTCTCATGTTCCGCATGAGTCATTGAGATGTCGGCCAGAACTTGAGAATCACGTGCTCTTGTGAAATCAGCATGTAGCATAATAGGAACATTGAATGATTCCTTGATATGTTCTATGACCACCTCTACTACTCCAGCTACATCCTGGTGTTGCATGACCACTACCATGGTGCCACCACCAGTTTCTAATTGTACTTGAAATGATGTAGCATTTTCCAAAATCTTTTGTGACCAATGCAATTCCCCTCCTTCTGTTTGTATTGAGACCTCGTCCCTTGCATGATTGATTGATATGGTGGGCTATATGGAATAATTGATCACCTTGAAGAGATTGGCCTCATCCCTACTTTCCCAACTAACCATTTCTACAATGGCCCTTAGTTGGCTCATTGACAGTCGGTAATCTTGCAGTGGTGGCAACAATTGTTGATCCTACTAGTCCTTGGGCTACATGCTAGGCCCTACTTCTTATTGTTGGCTAAGCCTCATGTCTAGAAGTTGGCTAGGCCCTACTATTTGAGGTGTAGTGGGCCCAACCGTTTGTTCTTGCTCAAGCTCCAGTGTCTCACCAACATCTTTTCTTGGTGCTGGTGGCTTTAGCAATTTAGCATATGAAGCATTTTGAGCTTTTCTGGGGATATCATTAGTGTACCCCAAAATTCCAGCACATCAGCATAGCTTCCTGATTAGACAAGGAAAGGAGAGTATGAACTTTCCTATCTTTCATTCCTCAAACTACCTCAATATCTCTATTAAATACAAATGGGGCAAGTTAGCATCAACCTTACCCATCAAGATCGTACTTCCTCTAGCCAGATAGGTAGAAATCCTATTTACCCCTTTGTTGGAAAAATGTGATAGATGCCAATTTTAAAATATATTCTCTCTTCAAGGGTCAACTCTCCATACGTTTTGTCTTCTTTTCTGTACACCCTCTTTAGTCATACTTTTCTTGCATCAGCATCAGAGTGGATGGACAGATGAGCAACTTTAGGCCCTAAAGTTTAAATAGGTTTTGTATGATGTTGTAGATATGATATATTCAATGGTAGTAAAATCCATAAATATATGTCACCAACCATATAAAATGCACTATTTTGGTCATAGTGTAATGAACTAAGTGCCCATAGCATGAACTAAGTGGATTGTCCAAAATCTTATTTGAGTGATTATGTACTTAGACATATTTTCATGATTGTAATAATATTAAGATCTATTTACTTTTAATTCAACAGTTACCATAGTTTATTAATTTTCTTAATTGCTATTTGATTTCTTAATGCTTTTACATAATATTTACTTTTTCATGCTTATTAATGACTTGACATAATGTGTGTGACTAGCTTTGAATGTAAGTGCATATTCACTTAGTAATCCCAGTAGTGCTATCATGTACTTCACATAGTGGCATAATGCTTGGCAATTCTAGTAGTGAGTACATGATTTTAAGGGATGTACAATATACTTGGATTAGACACTCATCACCTTAGGCTAATATAGGATTTACTTGATTGCATAATGGAATAGTTAGATTACTTTGTTATGTTTTAATATTTTAATAATTTTAATAAAATTTGATGTAGCTACCTTAATATCAATATTATATTCCTCAATCACACTTGGCCTATATTATTAGACATAATAATGAGATGTTAGCCTAGTGATAAGACTCTAGATTTGAAAGCTCTAAATCATACGTTTAATTATGGAGGGTAATGTTGACTTATAAAGTTCTAATTAGACTATATATCTTGTGGTGTATCTATATTATAATCATTTCAAAGTTCTAACACCTTCCTCACCTGAAAAGACTTAACCTATATATCTTAGTCCACACAAATGTGACTGGAAAGATAATAACCAACAATCAATTGCCTAGCTATTTAGATAACCATACTAGTCTAGTCTATAGAATTTGATTAGATTTCATGTGAATGCTCATGATTTGTGTGGTTAGGCATAGGATCTACTCTACCACTCATCATTGGTGTTATTGTATGGGAACTTGGTGCTAGTAGTTTAGATAGTTAGAGTGATCTAAGAATCATTGTTAGAGCACAAAATAAATTATTACTTAAAAATAATATTATTTTACTTGAGTCACACGTAATAATTAAAGGTTATCTTCTTTTCACAAGGTTTTTCCCTTACCTTTTGATGATTTTACAAGGGGATGCAATAGAAAAATAAAGAATAAGGATGATATACCCAAGTAACTTAAAGTAATCTACCAATATCCAAATCCCTATTATACAAATCTCACTTTCATTTTTCACTAGGATGATCATTTGTCTTATCACATGATTCCTTAATCCTATCAATGCTCATGATAACATTGATAAAAGTGAATTTGAAAAGAACTATTAGCAACTTCAAAGTAATTAAAAGATGTCTAGGCTGTACTAGTCTACTAAAGTCCAATTGTGAAAGGATCATTTTATGGAAGCACACCATGAATCTGTTAAGGGAAAGGGAACTACCATTCTACTAACATTGCAATTCAAGAAGGAGAATATTGATTATTAATCTAACATATCTCATCACAAAAATCGTCCAATACTTACTATGTATATGACATGACAAATCCATGTTTATGTTCAATCTTGGATAGTAATAAAGAAAAATGAAGAACATGACCTAATACAAGGAGAACCTCTAGGCCTAGGTCTTTTAGTAGGCCAAGCCAAGATGATCAAAGCAGTCATAGAAGGAGAGTAAGCCAACATAGCTCTTCTAGTTCTTCATCTTCTTCATCCTCATTATGATCTATCTTTGATGAAGGTAAATGTGATTAATAAAGTAAATATAATGACAAATGACCTAGTAGAGATGATCAAAGACCATAATAAAAATGCAGGAAGATATGGTAGAAAAGAAAAAATAGGGCATATAGTTGAAAGAAGGCATATCAACAATCACAGAAGGAGGCATGGTCATAATAGAAACCATGAAAACTATGGCATCCCATTCCTATATGTCATTACAAATGTTGAATATATGCATAATTTGACGTTATGTGTTATGAATGTACTAGGAAAAATGTAGAAGAAAATGAAAAGAAAATTTTATGACTATGGAAATAATGTGTCTAGGTCATGCTTTAAGGATTCTTTGGGGTTATATTTCTTTAGCATCTATCCCTTAGGAAAAATCTAACATTACCACTATGGTTAGGCTTGTAATTGACCGAAGGTGATAGGTAGTCATCTTCATATCCACTTCACCTGACACCCATTACTCATCTTTACTAGATCTACAACTTCATAGTATCATGACCTCTAATACCCAAGTACAAATACTTCAAGTTAAATTCCCTAAATATTATATTAAGAGACATGTTCATTATTACAATGTATCCTTTTAGATCTTGTTATAACTTGTTCTTTTAGGTCTTATTATAATAATTACCTTATTTTTTATAAAGAGACACCATCTTTGTTATAGAATGGCTCTATTTAGAAATGAGAATATTACAAACTACCTCCCTTAGCTTTCATTCATCCTCGAATGAATCTGCATTACTAATCTTTCTCCATGCTCTAGTTCTTCCTCCTGCTCTAATGCTCTAATGTTTTAATTTTTCCTTTTGAAATGATGTTGAAAATTTTTAATGGTCTCTCAAATATTCTATGAATAAAGATATAAGTGAAATTTGTTTTGGAAAATAATCTTATTTTACTAACACCTTCCTTAATCTCTAGGTAATAATAATAGGTGAATTAAAGATTTACAACCTTTAATGACTAGCCATAACTAGGATTACATAAAGTGCAACTCATATCTCTAGTTATCCAAGTAAAGGTAGGAAAAATTCCTTTTTCCCACTTATATTACTAAAAATATTTTACTTGTCTAATTTAGAAAGTACAAATTAAATTAAAAAAGAAAAATACATTACAAGAAATAGAAGTAAGTTAAGAAATTCCCTAATTTTCATCAATATTTGGAATAAAGGATGTAGTTGTAATTCTTCTATAATGACTATATGATCAAATGGTCTCATTTAGGATGACAAAGCTTTATCTTGCTCCTCAACTTCTTCCTTAGGAATCAACTCTAATAACTTAGTAACTTTGAAAAACTGAGCATCATACCAAATGTAATCTAAGGTCTCAACAAATAAAGATTTTGATTCATATTTGGAAATCATAACAACATAATTGATAAATTATGGTTCTGATAAACATTATGCATTAGCCTCATCTATTTTTGAATTTGTGAATTCGTCTTATTTATTGAAAACTTAAAATAGATAGAATATACATTGGTCAATGGAATGATATGATGAACTGATGAAAACATCTTATTCAAATTAGATTTATCTTTTAAAGGTTCTTTTAGACATACATATTTAAAAAATTGATGAACATTACTTTCAACTTTTATATTGAAGATTCCCCATAGGATGAATAATACTAGGTTGATACTGGTATAAGTTATGAATAGCTTTTACTTCAAACATTCCTTGATTTAGTAAATCAAGTAAGATACTTAACAAAGTCTAACATTTGAACATGTTGGGTCAATGATCAAATGAATGTTAACCATGCATACATATATTTCTAATGACTACATTTTGAGTACGAATTCCTAGGCTATGTGGCTTCTTTAGAATTTCACTCATTATTTATTCCTAATAACTTGAAATTTTAGAATTTTAAAAAAAAACCATCTGCTAATTTTCATTAAAATTTTTGTATTAACTCAAACTTGGCTTCGTTATAGAAGATTGCATAGCTATCCATATTATGGTCCCTCTAGTAGGCTAATCTATATGGCTTATAGGATGAACCACCATAAGAACCTTTTTTCTTATGAACACCTTTATATTCTATCTTTTTTAGATTATGTCAAAATTGGTATAGAAATTCCCATGGTTGAACTTATTGTAAACATAATACATTAAGATTTAAATCTTTTAATTTAACAAGTATACGTAGATATTAATATTTATGCTAGTTCAAGGTCTAAGATGGGCATAATGGGTGTTTTCTTTCATTGGCTAGAAACCTTGCAAGCATATTGTATATTACAAATTTCAAACTTGGATTTTCTCCTCGCTCATTCCTTCTCATGGTATTATATGCCTTTTCAGGACAAGGTTATGACTCTCCATAATGGTTGATGTCTATCAAATGTTTTGGATGCTTGTTGGGTTGATGTAAATCTTCCTTGTATTATGGTTTACTAATTAATTGTCTCATTACTTGATTCATTACATTAGTAATTGATGAGTGGTGGGTAGTCCCTACACCCAACCATATGAATCATAAGTGTTCACACACAATCCAGTCAAATTCTATGGACTTAGTTACATAAATTGCTAGTATTCCTAAATAATGAATTGTGTAGTTGTAAGTTGTTGTCTTTCCAATCCACACTTATATTAAATTACGTATGGTTAACTATTTTTGAGGCATAAGATATTCATTTTAATAATTTTTTTATTATTTTCCTATTTTCTAGATGATTGAATGAAGATTTAATGATTGAACTAATTAACTAACTATCCTAACATGGAGTATCTATTCCCACTTTTTGTAGACATCCTAAACTTATAATAATGCTTCTAGACTACCAAGTATATAGTATTGGGTGTACCAAGTATCCACTACTAAGATTACCAAACGTTGACATGTTATTCTCGAAGCAATCATACTCACATGCTTATGGATAATAACATAATTACTTAAGAACATGAACATAAATTTTACGTAAAGTATTGAAAAGTAGAATTAAACTAGTCTAAGTGTTGCAATGAATATAGGAAACCTTGATTTTATTTTTGTCCATGAAAATGTGTCTAGGTACATGTAACCCAAATAAAATGCCATACAATCTCATAAATCCACATTGTGGGCACTCAATGGAGAAATATTCTAACTTTCAAAGGAAAAAACTACAAAAATATGACTAAGGCTAAGACTGAAAGGTGTCATAAATGCAAGGGATGTGTGCATTTATACAAGCCATTATTGCATCAGTGTTGATGTATCTAGGTTAACACATCCTAGCATGCATCAATGGGATTACATCGATCCAACCTATGTCATTGATGATTCATCATACCTCCATGACTTATTTAAAAATCATCCTTGAGTGAATAAAAATTGAATCAAGTTTCTTACAAATTTTGAAAAAGTATAGAATTTATCAACAGATTGATTGACTCCAACTAACCCTAAGTGCAAGATTATACAATTTACAAAAAATGAGTACCCTTTATAACAAAAATGGATACATAGAAAAACTTGTAATAGGTGCCTATTGAATGGATTAAGGCATGATGATCTCTCATACTATGACTAGAGGTGGAGGCTTCTACAGCTCATATGGTCCTTCATCTCATCTCGGTGTTGTTGTTGATAGAGGCTATCCTACTACTATAGCTACCTTTGTTGGAAATCTAAAAACATCCAAAAGTGCTTTTATCTTTTCCTCTTTGCTCCATGGATCATAGATGATCCAGGTGGCTTCACTGATATGGGTGAGTGTAAGGATGTTCCATGAGCATGGCATTGAAGAAAATAGTTCCTTCACATTGACAAACTAGGATATGAATGTCTTACGTTCAATGTCAAATGTCTTTACAAGGTTCTATAGCTCCTAGTAGTCATTCATCCTCCTTTCCAGGTTCTTAGAAATAGATCATTGGTTACTGAATCTCGTCTTGGGAACTTGAAGCTCTCCATTAGTTATCTTGAACTTTTTTTCTATCCTTTTATGAAGCTTGAACTCCACCTCATAGAGAAGGTAGGAGCTAGAAACTAACTTCTCAAACTCTAATCTTTGCCTTTCCACTATCAACATTACCCAGTTTTCATAGCACAGGTTGGGAAGCTTTGTATACTCTGTTATCTCCTCAATTTGCAACTCCTTCAAGTGGATTTTTGTCTTATTATATGCATTTAATACATTGAAGATGGGTTGCATTGCTAGAGGGCCTTGTTCATGTTTGCCTTTACCAATTTTATTTCATTCTTGTTGGCCTCCTTGAGTAGCCCAACCTAGTCCATGTACTTGTTTAAATTTCAGAGCCTCATTCTTCCAAAAAGCTACGTCAATTGCAATCTTCTAGTGAAGATTGTGAACCTACTCTATCAAGCAATTTTTCTTTTCTACTACCAACCTTCTCAAATACAAGTTCATCTTAGCAAGCTACTCCTACTAGTGATGGATATATTTAACCAATTAGACCCTCTACTACTTAGCATTTTTGAAGCGGTGATTATCCTTAGTGAAGATCAAGTTCTCCTTATGAATCTGCAATAGGTCCTTGTTAGTGTTTTTGGCCATAGCGTCTAACAAGGATGCATTGAATATTGTCATTTCTTTCACATTATTAACCTCCTGGTATTTTTTTTCAAGCTATTGAAAAACTTCATTCCATGTAAGCTCTAGCTTGAGAATGATGGGATTGGAGTGGCTAATAGTTGATTGGTTACAGTAGCCTCCTTAAATTATGCATTCGTAATTAGTAGTTTACTCCTTATCTCAAGAAGCTATAATTTATTTGTTGTACTTCAATTCAAGAGATCAAATATCTATGGAAGTAATTACTTGATTCCCACTAATCTTTCCAACTTCTCATTGTGTTGGGTAGTGCTCATCCACTCACTTCCTACTCCTGCAAATGCATGCATGTCTACCATGGTAGTGATGCTTGATACAGACTCCATAGGAGCATTGAGGTCCTCCGCTACTCTTTTAGCCATCACCTCTACTATTATCTCTTGATCCTTATGTTGCATCACCAAGACTATATTCCCCTCACCATTCTTTAACATGACTAAGAAAATCGTAGCATTTCCTAAAATCTCAAGACATGTTTATCCAAGAATGGACACTATGACATCCCTAGCACATGGATTGGGTCTTGTGGATGCCTAGTTCCTCTGCACAGAGAATAACAAGGCCATTTCACTATTTAACTAGCTAATGATCCTTGCAATCTCATTCAAATGGCTCATGGCTACATGGTAAATGGATGATTCCCCACCACATGTAGAGCCTTTCTGTTATTGCAGCTACTACTCCAAAATTTTTCTAAGTCATTTGGTAGTTGTGATCATTTTTAGTATAGTTTCTAGGAATGTAGGTCATGGTGGTGATGGTTACTCCTCTTCTTGAAGCTTGGGCACTAGCTTTTCCTTCATCATCTTCGGTCAAGATATGCCTTCATTTTTATGTATCTTGTGGATTAAACATGGAAAGGGGTGTGTCAGAATAATTTCTTGATTTTTAGATAAATGAATTGGGATAGGTTGATTGGGAATCTTTTGCTTAGAGTTGTGCATACCTTGGTGGAGAAGGATATCACCTTACCAGGCCTCACCATTGGGTTTAGGTGATAGGCTACAATCTTAAAATACACTTTCTCCACCTTCATAAGGGTATCATACTCCTTATAGTTCATCTTTTAATGTTGCTAAATCCATTCCTTCTTGGCTTATGGGTCCTTCTGCATTGATATTTTAGCTAGTTTTCCCTAGTGTTGGGTAACTTGAGGGCTTCTACTATAGCCTCAAAAGAATAGAAGATGGTGATGTCCTTGATTTTTGCCAATGCATCCTTTTATCGATTTTTCAAGAATAAGTAAGTCTCCCCCATGTATCATTCTTCATTATTAGAGAGAATGGACCACAAGGCAAACCCCTATAGTTTTGTCTAGATCTTCTCTAGTGCTAATTCCAAGAAGGGTCCAAAGTTCATCTCTTAGAGAATGAAACTTTGGATCTCCTTGCTCTTGATGCATTCCAAACATGCCTGAATTAGGATGACCTCTAGGTTAGGCCTTGGCCCAAGGGCCTCGTCCTACCTAGATTAGCCTATTTCTACAATGGGAATCTACCTAATAAATTCCACTTTAGGTTTCTCCTGAAGAGATCTAGTAGCATACATGACCTTGACTATATTATTGTTGGTTCCTTCCTTCTCAGGATTGCTTTTCCCTAGGTTATGATGCCCCTCCCACTTTTTTTCCTCGTTGTGATGCCATATGTGATCATAAACATAATCCATAATCAACATTTTAAGTCATAACCTCTAGTTACTTGAATGCATTCCTTTGTTAGATTAGGTTATGTTTAGTTATTCGGTGTTAGGCATTGATCATTTAAGTGCTTATTTGTGATCTCGACTAGATGTATTATTTTAATGTTATTTTTTTCTTAGCTATCAAAGTTTATTTGTTAGTCTTAACCCTTTATGGTGATTAATTTAATATTATTTTAATGGGTTGATCATGGGGAGTTAGAAAACACTTGCAAAAAGTTTTGAAGAAAACTAATGATTTTTGTCCCCCACAACGTATAACTTATCTACAATAGCTCGAGGATAAAAAATAGGTGAAATCAGAGAAGCGGTTTGTGAGTTAGAAGGCTCAAAAGGTTCTTAGTCTCTGAAAAATTGAAAAACTCCTCTAGCAGTTTTGGAAAATGATGAAAATTAAGCTAATTTTTATGTGAAGATATATATTTTTATACTGCATTGATGCAACTATTCTTAACTATTTTTCACATTAAGAACCAAAGGAATTTTAGATGAGTTTTACAATAAAACAAGAGCTAAATGAAAAAAAAACATGGAGAAGGATTCGAAAAAACAATGAAAGAAGGTAGGTTTAGCTTAGAAGAAGCAGGTCAAATAGATTTAGATGAGTTTATAATAGCAAATAGAGAAAAACTGAATGTTTTTAATGCTATAAGGATGATAGATCAAACAATCAACCCATGGTAGGAATTTAACTTAAGTTACACCAAAGTGATGTAAGTGGGTCCTCCCCAAAGTAGGCTTATGCCTATCATACCCTTACATACCTTCATCGCAAAGAGTCCGTGGGACTAATGGATGAAGAATTGTTGGGTTAACTTGAATTTCATACTAATGAAAGAAATTATCTAAGGGTTATGCTATCTATAAATAATACTAAATAATTTATGAGGGCATGAGACAGTGAGATGGTAGAACATGAGAGGAATGAATGGTAGAGGAAGAATGGGAAAGAGATCATTGACATCCTAGTCACATGAGGTTCTTGGTGAAAATTATGATTCAGATGATCTACTACCAATTCATTCCAAGTCAAGACCAAGTCCATTTCACTTTTAGTAACCTCACATTAACATATGCCTACCCTACATCAATTGAAAGTCTATGAAAATCCCATAGGAAAACCATCATTCCAAGAGAAGAAGAAAGTAGAGAGGGCCTTAGTTAGAGGGGTGCATTCAGGCATAGGTAACATGTCTTTCTAGCCCCATAACTAGTGGTTGTAGCCATTACTAATTCTCAGGGATGTGCTTTGAATTCCCATTTTTATATGTGTATGTAACTTTTTTCATGGAAACCACCAATGCAAAGACATGATTTATTTTATAGTCGATAGTAGCAATGATAATTTAGCAGTGGAGTCTCATAGAACTTAAGAATAATGTTAAGAGTAGAACCATATCAAATATCCTTAAGGTCACATCCTTTTCCATTCCTGTTTGACTCTTTTCTAGTTTTTTGGGTATTAAGATCATTGATTCATTTTTAGTTGTAATAGAAGAGAATTGTTGTGCTTCCAAGATACTAATTTTCCATGAAACAAATGGAATGGATAGATGTCATGAGCTCATTGGGTGATACCAATTATAAATTGATAGATCATTACTAAAGAACATAATCCAAAGAAAATAATTGATCATTTGGTTAATTAATCATGATAGAAAAGCTGGCTTTAAATAACTTTCCAAATTCACAATAGCAATAACAAAATCAAAGATGTCTAATAAAACTAGATGAGATTAATAAAAGTGAAAAGAAAAGAACAAGAAAAAGAAAAAGATATAAAATAATCAATACAATATTTAAGAAAATGGAAAATATATAAAGAATAGTGCAAAACAAAAGGATGAAAAATAGGTTATTCTTGTAAGGCCTGGAAAATTTGGTGTTAAGAAACCAAAAATACCAACATGAAAATATTTTAATCTTGAATCCAATGGGCCTTGGAAAAGGATTTTGAGCACCTCAAATGGTCTAGAAGATCACTTGAGTACTTTGAGATCTATTACTAGGTGTATTTAGCTAAAACAAGAAGATGAACTATAATACATAAATACACTAGACTTAAGGTGACTTTTTAAAATATAACACACGAGTAGGAAAATATAGCAAAATAGAGACTACAAATTTCATATTTAATTTAATGAAAACACTAGGCAAGTAAAAATTTAGAAAATACAGATCAAGAGCTTTAAAGAAGCCCGGAATAAGAAAATATCTCTAGAATTTGGTTGTAGATGATAGATTGTATCCTACACTTGATTTGCAATGGCTTCTCACATGATCTACACTGTAAATGTGACTAGAAAGATCTAGTTGGGTTGAATAATCTATATTGAAAAATGAATAAAGGGTTGCAAAAATCTACAAATTTGCTATGCTTTTTTTACTTTGGAAAATTCAATTTACTAAAAATTCTGAATTTGGCTACCAATCTAGCTTAAAGAGGCTGTGATCTACATCCATTATAGTTTCATACATTCACATGAGCATTACAAGCTATATGTAACATAAATACACAACTTATAACCTATTTTATTTGGCTTTTAGGCTGAAATGCTAGTGTATTTGGATTTTAGGCTGAAAATATTAGTGTATTTGGCTTTTAAGCTGAAGATATTAGTGCATTAAGCATTTTCACCATCCGTAATTCTAGTGTAATAGGCATTAGCATAAGAGACTTTTGGTGCCTATGCAGTGTATTTACATATCAAGCCTCTTATAAGTTAGCTTAAAATGGATTTACAAATTATAAGCTAGGTTAAATGACATTTATAGCTTGTATGCCAAAATAAGGCCACCAAATAGGATTTTTGACAAGAAAATAGGTAATTGCTTCTACCTACTAATTCCCATCAATTACATTGCAAATCTGGCTATTAAGACTTATCATGCAAAATTGCAAATTTTCGTTGAGGTGTTTCAATGTCCCCTCTTTATTGATATTTTAAGGATTAACCTGAGAGAAATCAACAAAGAATGTAAAACACCACTGTGAATGCATCACTAATGCTTCCCCTCCACACTTGATTCTATAGTTGTCAAACCATGCCAAGATTTCTCACAATGGTGAGATAAGGTAACAATGGGATGTTGAGATTTTAGAATAAGATAAAGATTATATTAGTGATTGAGGGGTTAACAAGGAATTCCAAATGTTGACATCATGGCTATTGAAAGAGCAGTGATATGCTTGCTAAATGAAGAAGTCTTCATGTTATGGAATGCATGCCTACTTGGTAATGCTAGGAGCAACTGACACTTTATAACAAGGCTTCTTTGGTCATTTGACTCTCTCTCTGTGTCTCTTTTCTTCTTTTTTCTTGAGAGAGACATTAACTTACTTATCTTAAGGCTATATTGGCCTTTTTGCTTCCTTGGCATTTTCTCCTTGCTCTCTCTTTTTGGGAATAAAACCTTCATTAGGTTTTCTTGCCAAGAAAAAACTTTGCTTTATCACTAAATGAGATGTGTTACATTTAGTGAACTTGGTTTTTGACTCTTCACTAAATGATATGTGTTACATTCAATGAATTGGATTTATTTTTGTTGCTAAATAAGATGTGCTACATTTAGCAAACTTGAGCATGCAGCATGCTAGAGAAGATGTCACAAGACCATACTTCATGAATGTCAAACATAGGTTTTTAGTGTTAACAAGGTATGGAGGACTATAATTTAGCTATGGGAAGTGGCTATGTACAAGGGGTGATAAAGGTGATGTGAGGTAAGCACTGTTAGCAAGATTGAATAAGCTAACTACATCTCATGCATTGAGGTCACGTGATAACTCACAGCTACAATGAGTCACATCTTTCCAGCAACTTCAAGCTTCATCTTGCAAACAAAAATCTAGGAGGATAAGAAAATAAGTAAAGGAATACATGTGATTATAAGAATTTTCATAGAGCTACATGGGTTAGCAAACAAATACTGGTCACAATTTTTTACAATCAAAAGAAACAAGAGAGATTTGTATTTTATTCCATAAACATATACAAAGTTCACAGTATCTTTTAATGCCAAAAAGAATTATAAGGACATGCAGGTTCACTTTTTGAAGGCCATCGTAGTTGTCAATCATCAACCATATGTTCAAATCTATAAACAATGACAAACAAACGCTATAAGAAAATGGGTCAACGTTAGATGTAATATGGTTTGAGATAGGAATGATTGACTAAGTTGGCCAATTCATTTGCATCTAGGTTCACTAGTCTAAATGATCTATTGCCATAGGCTATGGTGATCAAAAAATGTCCTTCCCCGTGGGTCTAAAACTTATCTACATGTTCACGAACAACCTTGAGGACAAGGTCTCTTTCCTTGACTTTTTGCTTATTAATATCATGATGGTACTATTGTTTCTACCTCTCTTGATATCTTTTGATGTTGGCAAGAATGTGTATCTGCTATTCTTCCATTGAATTGAGATCAATGATATGTAGCTTCTTATTTTGTTCATCATTGATAAAGTTAGACAAAGATACCCTTAAGAATGGAACATGTAATTCAAGAGGAAGAAAAACTTTATATTCATAAACTAAGCTATATGATGTGGCTCCAATTATAGTCCTAAAAGTTGTCCTCTACACCCAAAGTACTTACAACAATTGCTCATGCCACGTTTATTGTTACTTAGCATCTTCTTTAAAAGGTTAATGATGACTTTGTTGGTAGCTTCAACTTGGCCATTGGCTTGTAAGTAGTATGGTGATGAAAAGGAATGTTTAATATTTAATTGTTGATAAAAATTTTGTATTTCTTAGCTACTAAATAGTGGTCCATTATTCGTACATATGATCAAAGGAAATACAAATTGAGATACTATATTATCTAATATGAATTTATAGGCTTATTGAGCTATTGTTTTCCTTAGTGGAATAGCTTTAATCCACTTAGTAAAGTATTTGTTTAAGGTGATGATGAAGCTATGTCCTATAGAAGACTTGCATGTTCTGGATCCAATGATATTTATTTTTCACCTTTAAAATGATCATGTGATCTAAGTGGTGTGAAACTTAGTCAATGACACATGTATCAAGTTACTATACCATTAACATGTATCACAAGTTTTGACTTTCCATGAGCAATCACTTTCCACATAGGGCCAATAGTATCCTAATTTTCTAATCTTCATGACTATGGCTCATAGTCCTATATGTCCTCTGCATATGCCTTCATGTACTTGTTTAAGGACCTTATGGACTTTTACTTTTCCCAAGCATACTAATAATATGCCATCATAGAACCTTCAACATAATGTGTTATCGACTATGATGAAATATTGTTTTGATCATTTACATATAACATCCTTTTGAGGGACAATTAGGCTTTATGGAGGTTTTCCATGCATTAGGTAAACCTTGATATTATCATACTAGTCTTGTTGGAAAACATTGTCAATTATGGCTATAGATGCACCTTCAATATTCTGTGTGATGGGAAGAGCACAATTTTCTGTTAGGGAAGGCAACTTGCTAAGCACATTAGATGTCACACTTAGGGCCATGATTGTAATGACATCTACTAGAGTGTTTTTGGTTTGGAGAATGTTTTAAATACAAGCATATGTAAACTAATAGATCAAATTTTTGGCTAGGCCATAGTAAGGTTGTAGGTGTTTGGGTTTACATGCATAAACATTAGCTACCTGGTTAACTACTACTTGTGAATCATCTTTTTTCATCAAACATGTAATCCCATGGCTGCTAGCTACCATCATTCCTCTGATTAATCCTTCATATTCAGCTATGTACATGGAAATTAAAAACAAGAGGCAAATGGTAGGATCTTATCAAAAAATAAAGTTATGATGATAGTAGTGCTAGCCTTGTGCATAGTTGAAGCTCTAGCAAAGTGCATGATGACCTCATAACCCTTGGATACTTCAATAAAAATGTTGACATCCTTATTAGAAAATTCAAGATATATAGTTGCATTATCCTCAACTAGGAATGTTGTAAGTTTTAAGGCTATAGCTTGACCTTTCATCAAGGATTAAGAGATGTAGTTTAGGTTAAAGCTATTATGGCCTTCCATTAGGCTATACAACTACTCTCTTATATATTGGTGGTTATGACTCTCAACATGTTATCCTTGCATATAACATTAACCTAACTCCTAAAGAGATAGTTTCTCCACTTCTTTAGAGAGAAGATTAGGGCTATGCAATGCTTTTCGACCTCATTGTATCAAGTCTTGTAAGCTACTAATGCATGGTTTAGGTAATAGACAAGAAGCTATGCTCCATCATCTCATTTTTGATAGAGTAGAGAGGCTATAGATTTGTCAGAGATTGCAAGGTAAATGTAAAATGATTTATCCTTCTGTGATGGATACACGGTAGGCAATTAGGCCAACTCTTGCTTAATGTCATTGAAAGCTTTTTGGCATTGTTCTGTCTAATCGTAGTGAACTCTTTTCTTAAGCAAGTGGTGCATAGATTGTATCTTATCCTTGAGCCTTGATATGAACATATAGATAAATTGTAATCGACCTTGTAATCCACATAAGTCTTTAAGGTTACTAGATGTTACTAAGTTGGTTATGGCCTTAACCTTATCAAAATCGACCTGTATTCCTACTTTAGATACTATGAAACCAAGCATCTTACCTATTTTAATGCAGAACATACATTTCTTAGGGTTGAGTTTGATCTCTTATTTAAGACATTATTGGAGCACTAAGTTCAAATCACATGCATGATCATTGGCTACCCTAGACTTGACTACTATATTGTCAACATAATCATTAAGCAATCCTAGTATATAATCACTAAAAATATAGGTCATTACTTGTTGATAGGTTGCACCTAAATTCTTTAGACCAAATGTTATCATGGTGTAACAAATGGTTCTCTAGGGGGTTATGAAGGCCATGAACAATTGATGCTTTGGGTTAATCTTAACTTGGTTATATCCTAAGAATCCATCCATAAAGAACAACAAGGCATGGCTAGCCATGGTATTGATAAGTTGATCAATACTAGGCAAAGAAAAATCATATTTGATTGTTGCCTTGTTTAAGTCATGGAAATCAATACAAATACAAATTCTTCCATTTTTCTTAGGAACCACCACTATGTTAGATATCCAATTAGCTTAGTCGAGAGCTTGGATAAAATCAACTTGGTAGAGTTTTTTGATCTCATCACAAATTACTAGGGCCAAGTTTGGTCTAATCTTGTAGACTTTTTGCTTAATAGGCTTAATACTAGAATCGAGTATAATGTTGTGTTGAACTAATCTTGGGTAGAGCCTTGGCATATCTTCATAAGACCACACAAAGGCTTTGATGTTATCTTGGAGGGCCTTGGTGATATCATGAGCCATCTATAGTTCTAGTGAGAAACTTACTTTTAATGTTTTCTCCTCCCCAGCATGAATGGTAACTAGAATTTCAACTAGAGAGTCCTCAATTATGTTACTAGCTTCTAAATCAAGGGTTTTCACGATGGATTCAAGCCACTCTAGAGATTTTCCCACTAAGGCTATGTAGTCAAATAGGCTCTTGGGCTCAAGATTTAGGCATTCTAAGTCAATTGGCCATGTGACATCACCATGAGGTCATTTTATGTCCAAAGGCAGGCTAATTTGTTCCATGTATCCATGTTTCAACCCTACATATCAAAAAGAGCATGTTACATGATAGTTGTATAATCCAATCACTAAATAATGCTAAAAGTAGGTAAAAATGCTATAGTAACTAAGTATAATAGGATAGATTAAGGTCAAAACAAGGTATCATAGGGCTAAATTAGGCAAAGTAAGGTTGTAACATGCACAATGAGGGTCATAAAAGATAGTTTAGGATGGAACAAGGGCCAACTGATGTAGGGTAAGGTTGAACTAAGATCAAACAAGGTCAAAACCATGCAAAAATGATACAAAATGATGTTAAATTGCCACAAATGATGCTAAAATGATGTCAATCATGGTCAAATTATGTAAAAATGGCACAAGGCAGTATCAAATGGAGCTAAATGATGTCAAATGACATCAAATGACACCAAATGATCTCAAATAAGGTTGAATGATGTATGACAAGGTTGTCCAAGGTCAGATTAGGTCAAATTATGTCAAACAAGGTTAAGAAATGATCAAATGATGACAAAAATGATGAAAATGGTGTCGAATGATATCGAATCATACCAAATGATGATCCAGTGACACCAATTAGCAATTAAATATCATCAAATGATGGCAAGTGAGTATGATGAAGGTTGAACATAGTATAGATAATAATAGTTGTAGGTTTTGAGTTTTAGGTTTTCATGGTTGGAAATCCAATGGACAAAGACTGTGAACTAGTAAAGTAGGGGGATGAGAATGTGACTTATCAAGATGGGCAAAAAGTTGAAGAAAATATGTTGTAAAATATCCAATAATGAAAATTTATGAAAATAGTATGAGAATAATAAAAATAAATAAAAAAGATAGCAAAAATAAAAAATATTTTCTAAACTAGAAAAACTTGTGAAAAGCTAGTAGTGGACTACTAGAAAATTATTATTATATATATATATATCCTCTTTTTGGCTTAAATGTGCAAAATTCTAACTTGACTTCTAGTCTAGGCCTTTCTGGCCCCTAGCTCCTCTAGTCAAATCTTAAACAAACTTAAACATAACAAATAATTTTGAAATTTCTCTAAGCTATCTCTTGTCCCATAGTAGTGTAATTAAATGAGTTCCTAACTTTTGAGGTTTTTGTAAAAAGGTTTTACCCAATTTTGACTTAGTCTTTTTACTACCGAAGACTTTTGGTGTAATGGCTAGGGTTTCAAGCTTGGTATGCTTATAGAACCTAATTTCCATGTCCATTTGTATTTCCCAGCATACAAAGCACTAGATGTGCTACCCCATGGTCTGTGGGGCTTACAGGTAGCTAAAATTAGCTCTGTTATCAATGTTGAATTTGGGTAAGCAAAATTTGTTTAGGTTTCCTATCCTATGGCTTGAGAGGTGGAGATTGGATTTAATAACTAGCATATAAAATTAATTTTCTTCACCATAACTCACCCAAAGCACGTAAGAGATTGTGTTTGGCTTATGTAAGACTTCATGGTGACATATTTACACCACAAGAGGGTTTTTTAGTACCAAACACCAACGTATGAGCTTGTTTTTCATCTAGCTCTAGAGGGTAGCATATGAGAACTTGGTTTCGTAGTTAAAACAAAATTACCCAATGCTTGTAGTAAATTTGAAATTTACTCATCTCTATACATAGCATGTTTGTAGCAGAGATAGAAATTTAGGCTCTTTCATACAATGGTTCGAGGAAAAATAGTGTAAACATTGTGAAGAAGGGAAATCCATTAGTTTGGAACCCTACATTGGACAAACTAGAAGAGACTACACAACTTGTTTCTAGGCTTTCCAAACCTTCTATAGGTGAAGGCTCCTCTCTCAAGATTCCAAGGTACTAAAAAACCAAATCTGTGGAAATGTTTTCTACCTATGAGCTAGTTTAGGTTGAAATTTTTCATTCCAATTACATCAAATTGAAAATCTAGTCTTGTCAATTACATCGGTAGAGAGGTATGGATTCTCTAGTGCTTCTCTGCAAAGATTTTTTTTTTTTTTACTGAGCTTATGCACAACATTGTACCGTGATTTTACCAATTTTTTACTAGTCTTTTGGGATTTTTTCTAGCATCCATATGATCAAATTTTTAAATTTTGACTACATAGGACTATTTTTCTAGGTTTCTAGGCTACACTAGAGGTGGAATCAAAATTTTTAGAAGTTTTTATGGATCTTTTTCCAACCTTATTTTAGCACTAATGCCCAATTTCTATCGAAATCCTCTGATTTTTCCTACAAAAACTAGTATTTAAGGTTTTCTAGACATGGTTTGTCAACATTAATGGTTGATTTTTGTTTTCTAGCACATGTTTTCTATTGCTAAGGTCAAAGATAAATTTTAAATAGTTTTTCAAGTTTTTTTTCTTCCACTGGTCAAATTTTGGTTTCTTGTTATGAAATCTTGTTTCTAGGCTATGTTGGCATCATTGGTGATGGGAATTGATTTTGTGTTGTTTTTTGTTTTTCATGAAGTTTATGGTCAACGTATAGAATCATGTGTAACTAAAACTACAACATATGAGAGCTTTTGGAACTTTTGCTAAGAGTGTTTGGCAACATATAAGCTCTTGAAGATGAGAAAACTTGCAATCTTCATTTCCACTTTTCTTACAAACCCAGTGTATTTAGCCTCCTAAAGCTCATAAACCATAAATTAAGCAAAAACGAACCACCCTAATATCCCAACACTAATAGTATTGGCTTTTTGGTGCATGCACACTCAACTTCATACTAAGGATTTTAAAAAATGAAAATTTTATGATTAAATATGTCAACTATTTGTTGAAACGTCAAAATATTTCTTTTAGAGGTCAAAAACATGTCAAAGTGATGGACTATAATGCTAAAAGGTTATCATGGTATTTAAGTTTATTTTTCTAATTTTTTTTAATTTTTAATTTTTGTTTTTAGGCTATATAATGTCAACATTAGCATAGAAGAGGATATTTTTGTTAATTTTATTTTAATGTTTCAAGGTTTTCTATAAGCTAACTATTATGATTATTGTTATGTATAGGGCATTCTTGAAGCCTATACTCATTATTGTGGAGCTAGTAAGCATCTTGTGTTGCACCAAGGTTGCAACACAAAACACCCTGAAGCTAGATTTAGAACTAACCAAACACACTCGTATATGGTTTAGACCTAGGATTAGTGAATTCTTGATGTACTTGATCCACAACTATAATCTAACTCTATGGTCACAATTTATTAAGGGTTTGGCTAGCAGAGAGTTTCCTATCACGATCCTCAAACTATATCCTTAAATTCATGGTGGATGACTTTGAGACTCAAAGGGATGTAACATGGAATGATGGTTTTTATGTTATGGGTGTTAGGTAGTTGTTCAAAATCTAGGAGATACCTAAGCTCTCTGGTTATAATGCTGATAACACCTTTCTCATTGGTCATAGGATAAGCACACTCTTGAAAAACCCCCTAGGAATTTTCTATCTACTTAATGGGCAAGTTTTGTTTTAAATTAGCATTTTGATTTGGTTTTTGGTTCTCTAGGTTACTTGGTTTTTAATTGGTTTTATGTTATAAATATGTAGGTTTAAGATAAACCAAGGAGGTTTGGTAAGGGTTGACCAAATCTTATCCTTGGTTCGTATGGGATTGGAAGAGTCTAGGCAAGGTAAAAACATGAGATTATAGGTGCTTAATCATCTAGGTGATGAGTTTCATGGATATTGTAGGCAATAATCTAAGATATTCTAGCAATACTTGGATACCAATCGTGCATATAGATGGTGGCATTGTCGAAATTTTAGAGCATCTCTACAAGTCAACAAGAATGTTTTAGCCTTGCCTCCACTTGATAAGTTTGAATCGTCAAGTTATGACTCAATTTTAATATTTTTGTTTGTTTTTTAAAGAATTTTTATGGTTCTATGTGTTTTTATAAATTTTAAGGTTAACTTACAAAATATTTTGCATCATAGATATTGTGCATGAGCATGCGATTTCTTTGGTTGCTTCAAGCCATTCTGGAGAGAAGATTCTCCTCAAGTGGAATGAGGTGGACCAAGTGTAGGCATGGTTAACTAACACGATCCCTCTAGATGTTCAATAGAAAATCATTGATGTCGGTTTGTTTGACCTCTTTACCCTACTTAGTCCATCTATATTACCAGCTAAAATGTTTAATGTAATTAACTCCTTTGATGTTGAGATCATTAAATTCATCACCCATGTTAATGATTTTCTAGTTCTTTTGGGTATTAATGCACCTATGTTTGTTAATATCTTTGGCATACCTTCTAATGGTGTTAAGGTTGTCAAAAGACCTAGAAAAGATATAGGTCATAGGAAAGAAGCAAAGGGTTAGCTCAAATCACCTCCCGAGATTACTTTATCTTTTGCAAAATATGACATTAACGAATGAATGAAATGTATCCTCTTTTTCGTTGTAGGGTCTTTACTATGTTATTTTCACAAAAGAAAACCATTGGAATCCAACAAGCCTGGACTATGAAAAATATTTTAAATGATGACACTAGGTTTGACTAGGCTACCTTTTTTATGAATGGTCTACAAGATGATATCTAGAAGCTCTATTGAAATCTGAATACTATATGTCATATACATTTCACATTTTTCTCTACATATCTTAAGAGGTTTGCAGAGTTCTTAGTATGTAGGAATTATGGAGAGTGGGAAACCTATAATGCCATCTAGCTTTTCAAACCTTGGGCTAAACATATCATTCAAGTAATGCACCTTCAAGATCCACCCATAGAGAAAATTGGAGAGTCATTGTCTATTACTACTAAGAATGTTAGTGGTTATTTCCTTAACAGTATGAGTATTGAAATCCACATTGGACATGGTAACATCAAGAGGACCAAGAGGACACGCAAAGAGGTGAGTGATGTAATGAAAGAGAAGATAAAAAGGCCATATGTTGTAGCAAATGTTCAAGTTCTCAATCAACAAAACTTAAGAACATATTCATTAAGCTTAACAAATCAAGCTATTGGCGGTATGTATACTTTTGCTTTCTTTTATGCATTTTTGTTATTCAAAGGGGTTTACTAATTTGATATATTTGTTATTGGTTTTGGTTTTTTCATAGGACAAATTCAAAAGTTGGTAAACCAAATTGTTGTGGAGTAGCAACAATGTAGCAAAGAGGAGAAGAGGCAATGCAAAGAAGAGGAGGAGAGGCAACACCAAGAGGGGAAAGAAGGGGGCATCTATGAAGACTCTAGATGTTCTTGATTTCATCTTAGGTGACTTGCCTTTAGAAGGAAACCTTTTAATGGATTTTCCTCATGATCTTCCTAGTATGTTTTTGTTGTGCCTATTTCATCCTTAGATGTATTTGTTATTTTTCTAGGGTTTTTTTTGTATATATGTTATCTTTCATCATTTATTACATAGTGCAACTATGGATATTTATGTTTTTTTGTACTTGTTTAGAGTGCAAGAGCCTCCTCTAGAGGCATCTGCATCCACCTTCCATTCTAAACATTGGGCATAGGTGCCAAATAAGATGGTTTTTATGTAGGAAGTGATGGATGACATGATTGAAAAGCTCCAACAGAGAGCTCTTGATATGAATAAGGATGGCTAGAGCGTTTTGTTTCTATTTTTTTGAAATTTTTTTTAATGTTTGTAATGTAATAGTTCCTAAGGTACAATGGGATTTCTCATAAGAGTTTAAGATTGATGACCTACTTGTGCTACCTTCTGATGTGGAGAACATTCTAGGGCAATTGTATGAGGGAGGTACCCAATATGTCATATCATCCTCTCAAGCATTTTGGGAGTGCAAACACTTTAATGAATACATGTGGAAATGAACTACACCATTGCAAAAGTAGATAGAGCAACAGTGAAAGAAAAATAGAAGCCTCTAATATTCCAATGAATTAATAGAGGCTTGAGTGGCTAATAGGGATTCCTTACACATCAAGGAGATCATGTGGTCATGCTACTAGAGCAAGATCCAAAGAAAGATGGAGAAAGAAATGTAGATGGAGCTGAAAATTCATAAGAACAATGATTGGAAGGATTAGTTCGCTTGGGTGCTTAACTAGGGTAAGAAATAGAATGTCCACAAACATTTGTACAAGGTGAAGAAGGAAAACCTTCTAAAGTTATAGCATGAAGAGGTCATGGATTGGCAAAAGTACGAATTATCCATATAGGGGATATGTGCATATGATACCTATAAGTTGTTTATAGAGTCTTTGGTGGTTTCTAATTCTTCTACCCCTTAGATGACTACTACCTTTGGAGAGACTAGCATTGCAAATTTCTCCTATGCTCCACCTAAGTGGACAAATGTAGGGAGGAGGAAAATCTCGATGGGGGCAAACCTAGGAGATATCGAGTGGGCTAACATGAGTGAAGAAGAGATCCTTCACTATTTGGAGACTAGCCTCCAAAAATTCCCTCCTAAAGACATTCCTCTAAAGTTCCCTTAGGTTTGGAAAACATGTTTTAAGTTTTCATTTTTATATTGTTTTATCTTGTTTCATAGCTTTATAGTTCTTAGTTATATTTTGTTTTTAGTTATCATGACTACTAATTATTTGCAAGTTTGTTCTTTACAGGCTTCAAGCAATGAGATTGGTGATGATACAAACAATGAGCCTCCTCCTCCTCCTACAACCTAGTTGCACTTTTTGATTTTCATTAGATGATTGTAGTAGTTGTTATTTGGCTATCATAGCCTTAGAGACTATCATTATTATTTTTTCATCATCATGTGTTTTGCAGTGCAAAAACTACTATTTTGGTTTTTATGTTTTGTACTATTTTTGTTCTTATGTTTTAATTGATAAAAATCATTCTATATTTTTTATGTTTTGTACTATTTTCATTTTTATATTTTACAATTTTTATCAATTTTTTAATGTTCTATATTTTTTATGTTGTTTTAATTTTATGTATACATAAAAAAATTAAACATAAGCAGTAAATATGTACGAAAATACAAACAAGGCTATATAGTAAATAAAAGAGACATAATGCAACTAAGTAAAAATCGTTAAACAAATGATCACACAATATATATAAGAAATAGAAAATAGGTAACATGTTTAATTGTGCAAATATTTCCTAATCTTCAAGAGATTAGGAAATTTATACAACTTTTGTTACATGGTTCTATACTCCCCATTCACTTCGCTAATGATGTTAAATGGGAGTTCTTCCCACGATTCATTCAAGGCCCTAGCATTATCAGTTTTAACTTGGTTGGTTTTGTTACATTTACTAGCTTTGTTTTTGGCTTTAAGAGGTTCTTCTTGAAACTCTACTTGGACCCTTGTTCTACGTCAAGGTTGTTAACAGATAAGGAAATTGTGCTATCTCCATGTATTATTATCTTACCTCCCTCGTAAGGTAGGTGAATCTCTTGATGGCTTGGAGAAGAGACCATCATAGTTTGGCTAACCAAGGTCTCCCTAGGATTAGTTTGAAACCTGGTGTGTCTTCCACCACAAGGAAATCAACAGAGGTAGGAAACTATTCTCCAACTATGAAGTCTAAAGAAATCAATCCTTGCACATCTACACGTGACCTATTAAAGGATTTAAGAGCAAAGGTGGAGGTTTTTTTTTGATGTTTTTAGCCAAGCCTACACACCCTATGATAGAGAAGGAAATAATATTAGTTGTCACTCCATCATCCACATGCACTCAATGTACTTTATACTGATCAATTCTAATCATTAGGAAAATAGGTGTTCTTAGTACTTCACCATTTTGAAGGTTGGTTTTCATCTCGTTATCATGAAACATCAACATAGTTGGCTTTGCTTCTTCCCTAGATGAGGGTAGTACTATCACCATATGGATAGACTCCTCACTTGCCAAAATATCCTTACTAATGGGAATGAAAGTCAACATTTTGACTAACACTTCACGATGGATAGGAGAGGTCATAACCAAGTCATATTAACTCAAAGATGTGTTCTTTTGTTTTAGCGAGAGCTTGTCCAATTCTAGGGTAGTGAGGAAGTATTTATCATTTTAGATGTTTTATCAATCCTTTTGGCCTTAACTTCTTTCATTCTACCAAAGATCTTAACTTCATGTTTTAGCATTTATTGTTTGGGCCCCTTTCCTTTCTCCTATTTTTGATTACCCTCCTTAGGTTGACTAGTAGATGCATGTTTAGTATTGAAATCCATTGGTATAGTAGAAATTAGGGTAGGTTTTAGTGAACCTACTTCTTTTCAAACCTTTGGTTGGTTGTTGTGCTTAGCCTTAGGCTTAGGAGCTAGCTTCTTTTGTTGTTTTGAAGGTGAGCTTTTGCAATTTAGTTGAGATGAGGTTGGTGTTAACTACCATGGAAGGACATGGGTTAACTTGGCTTGTAGGCTCATTAACAGAGAAAGAGGACACTTGTATGACAAAGTATTCTTTGGGAGCCAAAGGTGGTGGTATCCTTATAACAAACAAAGTTCTTTTTCTCAAAGAATTCTATTCATTACGAGGGGATACTAGAACCACAAATGATTCCCTAGTAGTTTTTAGCTTATCATGCATGTTGAAGGTTGCTATGGTGTAGTGGTCATTACTGGCTTTAAGAGGATTCTTATATCCTTACATGCCTTGGTTTTGTGAGCTAACAAGGTTAGATGCATCTGGAATAAACTCTTCACTATCTATCATTTTTGTAGATCATCTAAAAGGCCAAGTAAAAATCACTATCATGGCCAAGTAGTTGATGATAGTGATGGAACTAGTCTAACTTAAAGTATTTTGGCATAGTCAGGTCATTCTTTGTTGCTACAGTGGGATCCTTAGTGATCTCACATAGTTGATCATGTCTCTTACAAGCATTATGTGATAGTTGTTTATATTGAATCGTACCACTCCTTAAGAAAATAGTGAAGCAGCTCCAAGGGCTTCATGGATAGCGTGGAATATTTGGACCTATCTTTACGTTCACAATTAGGCTTCGGTAGGTTAGATGTGGAAGTGCCTAATGTTGATGGTTGGGAAGCAACGATTGTAGTGGTCTTAGGCTGCATGGTCTTAGGTGCTTGGACGGTTGTTTTGTTTTCTTTGGCCACAGTGGCCATGACTATGTGTGCTTGTTTACCTTTACTTCTATTCCATTTTGTATGTTGGTTCTTCCAGGTTATATAAGCGAGATCATTACTAGCTTATATGGCCTCCTCTATGTTCTTGACTTGGAAAAAGGCTTGGCTAGGAGATCTAGGATCTATATTATATAGCTTTGACTTAATAAAATTGTTAACCACCCCCTTGAAGATGGCCAAAGGATGTATTTCAAAGATGGGTTTAGGTATCTCATTAAGAGTGACATTCCATGTTTGGATAAACTTTTGGATAGGCTCAAGGGGTCCCTATCTCACTTTCATGAGTTTGTCTAACATTGTTTTGGGTTTTAAATTATATTTAAATGATTAACAAATTGATTTATTAAGTCATCTAGAGAGGAAATGGATCCTCTCAGTAGCAATTGGTACCATTCAAGAGCTTTCCCTGTCAAGGACATGGAAAAGACATGCAACATGGTATGAGGCCAAGCCTATGGTAATAAGCATTTTGAACAAAAGGTTATGAGATGAGTGTTAGGATCACCTTTTTCATTGTACTTGGTGAACTGTGGAATTGGTACATCTGTGGGAATGGTTATCTAGAGGACATTGGAACTAATTGGGTCATCTTGGTAAAAGTCCATGACCTTTACCATCTAGTTGGCACTAGCCTAAGCTTCTTAAGCTTATCAATGAAGCTTTGGATTAGTTGGAAAGCTTGATCCAAGCTTTGAGGTGTTCCCACTAGTTACATAGCCTATATGGCTAGTTGCACAAGTGGTGGAGTGGCCTAAGACTAGGCTATAAGCATTGGTATTATTTAGAAGGGCTATAAATATTTTGAGTGAATAGGATGAGAGCTAATGATGGTTGGGAGATATATAAGAGTAGTTTATCATGCTATTGAAATAAATCCATTGAAGGCATCTTGTTTTTACATGTTAGAATGTTTTTTAATTATTCATAATACACTTGTAAAAGAACATAATTTAAGCTTTAAAATGAGCTCAAAGAGAAGTAATATCATCCAAGTAAATGGCATGAACTCCTTAATAACTTATTGGATGAGAGCATTTTTCAAGTAAATGAAAAATATAGATCCTAAGGATAAACACAAGGTAATGTAGAGTCAAATACAATAAAATTTAAGGATTTTCATGATACTATTTCATTGAATAGAGTATAATATAGATAGCAATCATAGTCTAAGATAAGAATCTTACATGTATTCCATGTCCATTAATGTCTTAATCTTAAAAATCTGGGAAAATAAAAGGACTTAGATTACCTTCAAAAGCACAACCATGATGATGTGTACATGTGTTACATACATTACCCAAAAATATAAACTAATCAAAAATGAAAATAATATTTGAATTAAATAATCAATTGATATGATTGACTTATTTTCTTTCTTCATTGCAACATGTATTGTTAAAAAATAAATTGAGAAGCTTATGAAAATTTTTCATGATAAAAGAAAAAATACATTAGATCATTATTATTGAAGATTGTTACAATAGTTTTAAATAATTCATCTTACCAAGTTTACCTTTTTTATAGTATCCTAGGATCATTCAAACATTCTTGAACTCATGCATATGGATTACTATGGAAACATTTACACGAGCAGTGAGTGATGTTATTGATAAAGCTACCATAGTAAATTTACAAATAGATAATAACATGTAGGTAAGAACACGTAGAAACCAAAAGATATTTTAAATTTCATTTGCACACTTAAAAGGCACAAGGTTAATTCTTATTATTTTGTAATAAATGCTCAAAAGAGAAAACAAATGCAATCTATTTTCATTTTCGTAATATTTTTAAAAAATTAAGAAGCACTTAAGAATTGCAAATGTAGACATTGATATGCAAATTTATGTTGGCTTTACCTTATTTTGGGCAATGAAACTTCTCTTTACTTACNAAACTACCAAGTTACATTAACAAGGGTAACATCCATAAGCTAATTTCTACTTATTTCTTAACAGTATTGAAATTTCCTATAGTCATGAAAGGGACACAAACCACTAGATCCTAGTTTCAAAAATAAATAAGATAACATGTAGTATCTCACGATAAGGTTAAAAACCCTTTGTTAAAACCTTCTATCATCTTGTCTTGTTGAAGGAGAGAGGTGTCAAACCCCAAAATAATATTACTAATAAGTAAAGAAAATTCAAAGTACATCACAAGCTTTATACTAAGTTGATATCACCAAAAATATTATGGAAAGAAAAAACTTTTTGATTTTAGGACTATCTACTTAAGTGTAACACATTACAATTGATACATTAAAAATAAATGAGGAAATTTAATTGTTGATAGCAAGGAAGGTTCTAGTCCTAAAACAATTTACATTACTTTTCAACATCCATAGTTGAACTTAAAATAATAAAAGGATTCAAAATAGAGAGTTGTGGTTTATTATTCATATTTATTTCAAAGCAAGAAAGTGGTGCCACTAATGGAAGATATTCATTTTGTTGTTTGTTATTAATCTTATATTGAGAATGTTTACAATCAACTATAACCTTCTTGTCAACACTAGTATTAATCTTTAAGTTAACATTTTTCTTGTCAAATAAGGAAAACTTTACCTTGCAAGCTATGTGCCTAGGCTACTTAATACTTTTTCTAGTATTGGGAAAAATATACATTGGAGATTTTTTCTTCTCTAGATTCTTTATAGCTATTTAATCATTCTTATCATTAACTTTAACTTAATTTTTCATATCTCTAGCTTCATATTAATTTTTTCTATTTTAAAATTCAACATATTTTTCCTTTTTTTTTAGAATTTTTTTCTCAAGCAAAAAAGGACAAGCATTAAACAAATGGCCTTCATGGTGAAAAAATTATAAGAATTAGGAAGATTATAATATGTAATTGGTTGAATAAAATATTTTTTTTCTTGCTTGTAATACCAATTTCTTTTTATAATTAAGAGGGCTAATTTAAAAAAAAAGGTTATGAAAATTAAAAGTTATAGAAATACACTCCATATGCTTAATGGAACTAAGAAGACTAATAATTTCTTGCTCAGCATTTTTAAAATCAATAGAAGATTATATAACTTGATGAAACATTAAACTTTAGTAGATTCTTCAAATTGGACATCAAAATTTGGAGGCCACTTACAAATGATCAACATTTCATACTTATTTATAAATGATCCTATATCTAGGGCATGTTGAACCATTGAAGCATTACCTAATTTAACAAGTAGCATGAAGGACTTGGATATCATGTTTTTTATCACATCATTTAATTGTAAAACAAAACCTCTATTAATAGGCAAGTAACCCAAAATTTCAATAAACACAGTGTAATAAAAGGAATGAATCATGTACATCATCAAAAAAAAAGTTAGTTGTCTTAGTTTCATCACCATCACTAGAAGAATGTGTCAAAACTTTTTTCTTTCTAGCTTGTAAATCTACATTTTGAGAATCAATAGAAACTTTTGAATCGATAAAAGAAGCAAAAATTTTAACATTGGCTAAAGAAGTTAAAAGTGATATAGAATCTGTCATAGGAATGTTCTAGTAAAAGCAGATCTGCTGGAGAAAAATCAAAGAGAGAAAAATTTGTACTAAAAAAATCCAATACCTTACCTTATTATTGAGTTATGCCTTTCCTAAAACAACCAAATCCCAAATAGTAATAAACCCAATATTTATATTCCTTTTTTATATTTCAATCAAAATCATATTTAAAAAAAAACAAATTTGAGAACTATATTAGATTAATAAAAAGAAATAAAGCTATCTATAAATCCCCTATAATTGGCTAGTAAGGATCACTAACAAAGAGTTTGTAGGAAAACTAATAATGTATATTACCCTCCTAATCTCTTTTTGAAGATGTGATAAAGTTAGCTTGATAATCCTTATTTCCTTCTTTGAGTGTTGGCCTATCACTTCATAACCGAAGTTAGGTCACTTCGAAGTTTCAATGGCCTCCCAAAGCCATCTTAATAAGGTTAATTTAGCAAAATAATCCATTTTAGTGTTTAAAGGTTATGAAATCTAGTTTATTTTTTGAATTCTAATATCATGTTAAATGTGTAGCACTCTTCAAAATGATTCCAATTGTATTAATTTTATCTCGATTGAAAGAACAATTAAGGAGATATTGTTGTTTCAATTTTTTTGTAAAATGCACTATTTTAAAATTAAAATTAAAATGTTTAATAAAGTTAAAAATTTCAACTGCAAGGGCATACGTGGAAAGTGCCTTACAACTTAGCATCAACTAATAGTCATGGCTTTAGCTATACATAGCTTTAAAAATAGTACAAGAAAAGGGACTAAATGCATAAAATGGTGGAACTTGAAGGAAAATAACATCACCTTATTTAGAGAACAATTACTTCATGAAGGCACTTAGGATTACATTGCAAATTTAATTTAGGACCAAGTAGAGAGTTGCATTTAGAAATTGGAAAGAACATTTTAGTTGAAATAGAAGGCAAAACATGCATCCCAAAGGAGGCATGATAGTAAAGCGATGAAGTGTAACATGCTATCCAAAACAAGAAAAAGTACTTTAAGAAATGACAACAAAGTAATAGCTAAGAAACTAGGCTAATATACAAAATGAAAAAGAAAAAGGCAATCATAGTAGTAGTCAAAGCCAAACATAAGGCCTTAGATAGTTTTTATCATAAGTTAGGAACATTGGAAGGAGAAAAATTTTATTTATAAATTGGCAAAAATTAGAAGCAAGAAATGTAAGAACATTAATCATGTCAAACACATCAAGGAAGCAAATTAAAGAATTTTGGTAATAGATTATTAAAATTTGGAAAGGCAGAAAATCTATTTTTAAGAATTATTAAATGAAGAATTTCCAGAAAAAAGACATCTAAGAAGAACCAAATTTTTATTTGTTTAATGAACTTTATTTCTTTAAGCTGAAGAAAACCTTACCAAATATAATATATGAAAAAGCTATTGGACCAAATAAAATACCTATAGAAGCTTGGAAAGCATTGGGAGATATAAGAGTTTCTTGACTAACATAATTATTTTAAAAAATTTTGAAGGATGGAGAAATTCCCAATAATTAGAGAAAAAGTTTTATTGTTCCCATTTACAAAAATAAAAAAGATTCACAAAATTGTACAAACTATAGAAGTTTCAAGCTTATGAGTCACATTATGAAGCTTTAGAAGAGAGTTATAGAGCAATGTCTCAAACTTAAATCAATAGTGTCAAAAAATTAATTTGGATTTAGCTAGTGAGATCTACTATAGAGGTTATTTTCTTGATATAATAATTGATGGAGAAATTCAAAAAAACATAGAAAAAATCTACATATGATCTTTAGTTACTTGAAAAAAGCATATAATAGAGTACATAAAGATATTATTTGGTAAACCTTGTAAAGAAAAAATATCCCTAATAAATATATTAAAGTGATTCAAGACATGTATGAATGAGCTACCACTAAAATTAAAATAACTTGTGGGACAACATCCAATTTTCCAGTCACAATAGATCTACATCAAGGACCTATGCTTAGCCCATACTTATTTGCCATTATCATAGATAAATTAACAAAGGAAATACAAGATAAAATCACTTAGTGTATGCTATTTGCAGATCATATTATGTTGGTGGATACATCTCAAGAAAATATTACTTCTAAAATGAAGTAGAGACATGCTCTAGAATAAAAGGGCTTAAAAATTAGCAAAAGTAGGATGGAATATATGGAATGCAATTTTAATAATATCATAAAAAGTGGTGAAATAGAAGCCACAATTTAAGGGAAAAAATTTCCTCATTGTAAATAGTTCTGCTACCTAGGATCAATCCTCAGATTAGATGGTAAAACTGATAAAGATATAAGAAATAGAATTGAGAAAACATGATCAAAATGAAGATAGGCTAGTGATGTTATATGTGATAAAATAATACCAATAAAATTGAAGGGAAATTTTATAAGATAGCAATTAGGTCTACTATATGATGCTAAATGTTAGGCTATACAAACAAATCATGAATGATAAATTAGTATGGTAGAAATATGAATGCTTTGATGGATGTTAAATGTTACAAGAAGAGATAAATTACATATGATAGATATTAAAGGAAGACTTGAAGTGACTTCTATTTTAGATAAGCTACAAGAATGTTAGCTTAGATGATTTGGACATGTGCAAAGAAGATTAGACAATAAGCCTATAAATAGAGGTTGCTACATCAATATTTTAGGAAAGTCACAGAAAGTAAAATCAAAGATATAGAAAATAAATGATTGAAAATTATTTGAATAAACTACAAATAAAGAAAGATCTAGCTCTTCATTGAGGCGAACAGTGAAAAAAAAAAAAACTCATGTAGTCAACCCCATTTTGTTGGGTCAAGGCTAGGATGATCATGGTATGATGAATAAAGTTAAAAATTTAAAAATCAAATTTTTGGACTATATAGAATTCAAACATGACATGCTGGCCCATGCATGTTAGTCATAGAAAAAACATGAAAAAATAAAAACCTCGTGTTCTATACCTTTCTTGCTTCTCACCACCCACTACTCATTATTGCTTATCTTTCCTTGTTGTTTAATATCCTTGCCTATTGGCACCTTGCTTATGCCATTTATATTGTTGCAATCATGAAAACCCATTGAGACCCATAAAATTCATCATCTCTTTCTTTCTCATCATAATTTTCAATAGTACGAATCTACGGTATTCATTGTAGCTGCGAACATCCTAGGTCTATACTAAATTAGGTGATGCAAACACTACACTTTTGCACCATAATTAGACAAGAAATGTGAATTTCAAAATTCAAATTTTGAATTAAAAATTTTAAATATAAGAACGTTCTCAAGCTTAACCAACTTGGATCAATGGGTTGACTAGTGTTAAGAGAGATAAAATTTTCATAATTAAGTGTACCACTTTTGGACTAGTACTATGATGGGTGATCTCTCAGGAAATCTTGAAATATATGCCCAAATTTTAAACTTTGAAAACCTACAACCTTTGATTTCAAAAGTATTTCTCAATAGAGAAAATATCATTTCTAATAAATTTCAACCTCTCAAATGTGATGATGAAGTCAAATTTGTTATACAAGACTCCAAAAATTAGTTTAATCCTCGTCTATAAACTATGTCTCAATAGCTAAAATTATCATAACTTGAGCATCTAATATTCTTTTTTAACAAATAAATAGTTGTTTCTTTCATATTTTGACCTTTTGAATTTAATGGTAAGGTTATATTGATCATTCAAAAAGTTGATAATTTGGTGGTAGTTTAAACCTTGCCTTAGTAGATCATAACCTAAGTCAGCTAATCACTTCTAATAAACTAATAGTTAGGTCCAATATATTTGATCCTTTCAATTATTCTAGACCTTAGACTTAGGTAATTAGGTAATAATTATAGTAAACCTAGGCTACTAACCCCTAGTTGATCAGTAGTTATATTTTTAAAGTTGATGTCCTAAGGGCGTAAAAAGGTCATTAAAATTCTAGGGAATGAAGTTAAATTGTTATCAACCCAACAAAATAAGTAATTAGAGGAGTTAATTGACAAATTTGAAATGCAAGAAAGATTTATATCAACCTAATAAGCAATTAGATCATTTAAAAAACATTAAACATCATGGAGAATCGTAACTTTATTCTAGTAAGATATATGATATTTATGTTAGGAAACAATTTAAGAGAGAATCTAGACATGAAGATTGCAAGATATAATAAACTTACAAGGTCCCTAGCCAATGAAAGACAACATCCAGTATGTCCCAGTTGGGCTTTCAACTGGCATGAACACTGATATCCCTATGTTCTAGCAAAATTAAAAGATTTGAATACTAATTTCTCATATCTACAAGAAGTCCTACCATGGGAATGTCTATACCAATTCTACTCCAATTTAAGAAAGTTGAGATATGAAGATATTTATAAGTAAAAAGATTAGAAGACTAACCTACTGTAGATGCCACAACATGGATGATTAAGTTATCTTCTATAAAGAAGCCAAGATTAAGTTAATACAAAGATTCAAATGGAGATAAGAAGACATAATTTTTAAAATTCTAGAACTTCAAGTCATGTCAAAGAAAGAATGATCAAGATTCCAAAGAAGCCACATAGCCTTAACATTGGTACTTAAAATACAATCATAAAAAAGATGTGAATGTATGATCAACATATATTTGATCACACCATGCCTAGATATAAAACCTTATAAGTATCTTCACTTATCATATTAAGAAAAACATTAAGTACAAGCTATTCCTAACCTATACCAATCTCAACCTAGTATCATTCATTCTCTATGAAGACTTCGATGCAAAAGTTAGAAGTGGTATTCACCAATTCTTAAAATATAAACATGTGAAAGAGCCTTTGGGAGAGGAATTTGATTTGAAATTTGAAATTTGAAATTTGATTTTTTTTTCTCAACAAGATTGAAATGAAATATCTTCTGGCCGAAGTTTAAACTTTGGATTTTTTATTACTAGCCAATTTAAATTTTTGTAATGAAATGTCTTCTTGTCCAAATTAAAGTTTAAATTTTTTTATCTTGGTTAAATTTATATTTTTCCTTTGAAATATCTTTCCTCTCAAGTTTGAATTTTGATTTTTTTTCAAACCAAATTGAAATTTTCCCATTGAAATGTCTTTCATTCAAATTTGAATATTCTTACCCCAAGTGTCCACAAATTAATGCGAGCATCCTTCCCCCACTCTCCTTCCATACAAATTTCACTTAATTTTATCTTCCAAATGTCCACAAATTAGTATGGACATCCTCCCACCACTCTTTTAGAAGCTAATTTCACTAGATATTTATGGATTCTTTGAAACCTTTTTTTGTCTCAAAAATCTAGCTAATTAGAAATGCTTTTAAATTTTTTACATTCTATTTGTTGGTAAGATGACTTATAAAATACAAAACAATCCTCAATCAAATATAGAAAAATCAAATAATTAGAAATCGCATGATACTGTAATGAACTTGAAACAAAAAATATTTGCTACATTAACGACATGCCTAAAAAAATTTCTTAAAACAACAAAATTTCAATTTTTTCACCAAATGCTTTCCATCCAAAGTTGAAATTTTTTCACATAAATATCCACAACTTAGTGTTGCCATCCTTCTACTACTATCCTTCTATACAAAATTTGCCTAAATTTCAATTTTTCCTACCCAAATATCTTATGTTAAGATTTAAATTTTTCCACCAAAGTGTTGACAAATTAGTGTGTACATCCTCCCATCACTCTCCTTGCATATAGATTTTGCCAAAATTTAAATTTTCCTACCCAAATTACCTCTATCCAAATTGAAAGTTTGTCATCCAAACATCCTCCTACCATTATCCCTCTCAATGGATTAGCCTCTTGGCGAAAAAAATTTATGAGGGGGATGTTAGAACCTATAATAATTGAAACATAGATATACCCCATGATTTATAGAAGTTTATAACTCAATGCTACTTAGTAGAATGAAACCTATGACCTAGGGTTACTAGGCCAAGACCCATACCACTAGGCTAACACCTCATTGTTGACAATCATCATGATTCCTTAAGTTTGTTATTAAAAAGGACAAACAATAATAATTCATAGAATCTTATTTTTAAGCTTCTAAATTGACCTACAAATTTTTTATTATGCTGTAAGTGAAAACATGATAGCCTAGGATTATTTTGAATAGATTCAATTTCAGCCATTATTTGATGATGATGATGATTTTATTTAAACCCCTAAGCTTAAGAAATATCATATCTTTGATCAAAATGGATTTACAAGATTGATAATGAGGTGTTAGGCTAGGGATAAGACTCTTGATTTGAAAGCTCCAAGTCATAGAATGATGGATTATAAAGTTCTAAGTGGACTATATATCTTGGGGTGTACTTATATTACAATTATTTTGAGGTTCCAACACCTCCCTACAATTTATTTTACAATCTCAATGCCTTTATTCCATTAACATGGACTCAACCATCATTAATGTAGGTAAAAAATTTGATAATGATTTATTTTGTTTAGCTACCTATCCTACATCATAGTCCTTGAATGTATATTTTTATTGTAATCCCACATGACATGTAAAGCATGCTTCTAAAGATGATAATGTATTTGATAACCTAAAACACTTATATGAAATTATTCATATTTTTATCTTTTCATTTTGTGTACAAAATTAGCCTCTTCCTATACCCTATTCAAACTTACTAAATTTGCCTCCATCACCATCATCAACTTAGTGGCTTTATCCCATCTATGATGGGTTGATGGTAGGTGAACAATTTGATTTAACAATGAATTTGACAATAACTTACTATGGTTTATTGTCTACTTGATGCCATAGATCCTCAACATATATTTTAATTGTATTCCTAGATGGCACATATCTTAGCATTCGCTTTGGAATTAAACTTGTGACTTGTAGACCACAAGTTATACATTCTCACTAATTTAGCAATGCATCATTAAAAAATAGATTTTCTTAAATTAGTAATTATCATTAGATAATATCAAAATTAAGAATAAACCACAACTAAAAGTTAAAAGTGTACCCAAGGGTATAGCACAGTGATTAAGAGATTGACATCTTAGTTTCGAGGTTATAAGTTCAATTCCTACTTTGCTTACAAGTGCGACAGTAGAGAAGATGCCTTGTGATGGGACACTCTTGTTTACTGGATCACATCTACCCTACTATGGTGAGGTTGTTGTGCTACTAGCCCCTATATCCGTTTCTTAAAAAAGGAGAAGAAGAAGACATACTAAAAATTAACTCAAAACATGAAGGTGTTGGATCCCAAAAAAAAAAAAAAGGGATTGATAATTTTTTTGATAAAAAATAATAGAGGACATTATATCAATAAGAAAGAAAAGAAAGCTTAAAGAAAAAACTCAAATAATTTTGGGATGTTTTTTTAGATTTTCATCCTTACAACCAATTCTTAAAAACCTCCCCGCTAGTTAGGAAAAGGATCAAGCTTTATCCTAATTTAAAAATACCCTAAAAAATTTCACTTCTAAATAAAAAATTTCTTATAAAGAGAAGGAGAAAACTTTTTCTAAAGCCAAAAGAAAGCATTAACAATAAAAAAAATTAACTTACCCAACATAAGCCTCCAAAATAAAAAGAAATTAATATTGCATAAAACAAATTAATTGTTCAACTCTTATTAGAAGCTTTTTACTTGAAGCTATAACTAAAAAGTGACATCTTTGAGAATCTAATATTTAACTACTAAAGAAAGGGTATAGTTATGCTCTTATTGCTAGTTGAAGCCTCTAAATAAAATAGGAAATAAATTGCCAAAGACATTTCAAAATGTAAAGAAAAGTACACAAAGCAAATTGATCACCAAGAATGATATTATTGATGCTTAGTTGAAAGTTGTTACAAATTCTAAATATCCATTTTCAAGCATGCTATGCAACTAGATACCAAAAAATTATGAAAAATTAAATTTTTACTTCTACAAAGAGGACATTGAAAAACAATTTCCATATGTTAAAGATAAGTGTTGATGGGAAGATCTTGATGAATAAAGCACCATAATAAAATATAATTTTTTAGAAAAATAGAAGCTCTCCAAATATCTTCCATTTTTCTTATCCAAAAGTGTTGTGATAATTAGGTTTTCCAAACCTTTTTAAATTTCTTATGAATAAAATCATTCTTAATAATAATCTTGTATATAACTTTGAACTTAAAAAGAAAAACATATTTAACATCTTTTCAAAAAATGTCTAAAAAAATTTAATAAAACCTATTGTCAACATTAAATAAATTTTCAAAATCCTAAACCATAGAAGCTATAAGCCTCCTTTCATGTAATCTATCTATAATGCATATGTAGATAAGAAACTGCAATGATATTAAATTTGCTCCAAGTGGTACACAATCTAGATAAATGAATAGCCCAAGCTCCTTTATTAAAAGGAAGCCATCTTGGGCTAATTTTATTAATCATATCTTCTAAAATTGTAATATGATTGTAATTCCAATAATTACTAAGGTTACATCATGTCTTCTAAATTATAAAAGAACTCCAGAACTAGAAATAGAAATGGCCTAAGAAAAAAGAAGAAAGTGAAGAAAATTATTAAAAGATCAACTATTATCATTTTAAGGTTTTTCTTACATAAGTTTATTTCTTAAAAGGAGCATTTAAACACCATTTTCATCAATGCATTTTGCAATCCATTTTGCTAAGAAAAAAATACCTTAGCTATAATAATTAATGAGGTTAAATCCTCCATCTTTCTTACTACTAGTGCAAGTATTCTAAAAAACCTTTTTTCTGTTACTTAACAAATAAAAGAAACTGGTGGATAATTTGATCAATTCTATCATAAAAAGCTTTTGTAGGAGCCCAACAACTAGAGTAATAAACATGAGTAAATTGAAACATCCACTTAATAACTAAAACTTTGTTGGTAAGGGTGAGTGTTTTTCTTTTCTTCATTTATCAAGCTTCTTTTCAATTTTTTCAACCATATAATTCCACAAAATATTCAAATTATGCTCTAAAAAAAAGTATTCTTGAAATTTTGAAGACAAAATCATTTTTAAAGATTTTCCAAGAATTGAGAGTAACCCACTAATCCACATTATCATTATCATAAACAACAGGTTTTTGCTAATTAAGAAAGTCAGATAACATGCAATAATCTTCCATTCTAGCTAATAAGATATTGATATGCTGTATAGAATTGTTAATTATAAAAAAAGAATCATTTGCAAAGTGCACATTAAATAGTTACATTAAATAGTTAGAAAAACTTTGATAAACTAATTGTTGAAGAGAAAAGAAGGGGCTTAATCCAAAATTTATAGCAACTTGATCATTAGCTTCAACAAGTAGGGTATAAATGAAACAAATAAAATAATCACCAAATCATACTTTACTAAGATAAGAAGTAATGAAATTTCATTCAAACTTGTCATAAGATTCACCACCAAGTTAATTGAAATGACTTTCAACCATATTGAAATGACCTCTAGTAATCCAAGGAATAAGTAGAGATAAAAGATATTTCCAAACCTCTAATTGATCTCTTGAATTATTAGACGCATAAATATTACAAAGACTAAAGTCTCCTTTTTCACTTTTACAAGTAATCCAAATAATTCCTCCAAGGTTGTCAAAGCTAATTTTAAAACTTTTCCACACCAATTTTTAATAACTAGAATAGTAACACCTCATTTATTAACTTTATGAGTAGCAACTAAAAAAACAATGGATTTTTTTAAAATACATTTACCAACAAAACTAATATCATGTGTTGAAATCTTAATCTCTTCAAAGAAAAGAAAATCTAAAGATAAAACATCAACTTGAAAAATACTCCATAGTAATCTTTGTTTGGAATTTATTAAAAATGCCCCAAACACTCCATAATAAAACAAATATTGAGATGTGGAGAAGGAAATCCCTATTCTTGATTTTTCAAGCTTAATACTTATCTCATAATCCATGTCCCTAATAGTTGAAGAAACACTGTCCAATGAGAAAGCATTTGGAACAATGGTAGAAGTATGGAGAGAAGGAAATACCTTATAGGTTTTTAAATTGAAATCATTTTCTGTCAAGCTTTTTTTTCTCATTACTTCTAGTGAAATCCTTTTGCATTAACACTTTTCATTATTAGCCTTTGTTTAAAAATTATTTTTTTCTAAAGAAGAATTCTCTTTAGATATAGAAAATTTACTAGCATCTTCAAATTTCAAAGGATTAGCAAAAGATTACAAACTTGTTGAAGAAGATTTTATTTGTGTATGTTGAAAATTACCATTCTCTTTCTTTTCTAAAAAAATGTTGTTTCTTTGCCTCATGAACAATTTTTTATTGAGAAGAGGACAATTCCCAATAACATGATCTGTACAACAACAATAGTTGCAAATTCCCTGCAAATTATAATAAGTAATTTTCTAAGCAAAATACTAATTACCTACCTCAAGTTTCAATTTTGACTTCCTTTACTATAAATTAATCTCTACAAAATAATGTGCATGTTGCACACCATTTATTAATGTGTTTTTTTTTTTACTCTGTTTCGAGGATTATGCCAATGTTGCCAACAATATTGCGTTCGACACTTGAAAATTAAAATGAATATTTTCTAATTCAATCTAACAAGGAATTTTAGAGTAATTAGAAAAAACTAAGATCAAATTTTACTGCCCATTCCTCATTCATAAAAACTTTAAGATCTAAGGATTTCTCAACCATTTTAGATTTGGCAAGTTCAACATATAAAAAAAATTGAAAAATATAGCAAACATACAAAACATTAATGTCATAGTATTCAAGAATAGCTTGAATCATTGATGTAAAACTATTATTTAGATGAATAAATCTAATAAGATACAAAAAAAATATGTCATGAAGTGATATCTTTTAATAGAAATTTAATAAATCATTATGTAAAACAAAATCAAAAGCTTCAAAATCCTCTACAATCTAAGAGATATTAGTATTCTCCATCTTCATATCATTCTTCATTCAAAAATTGTGTTAGACTATCTCCATAAGAGATGTTCAATGTTATTTCAAATATGTTCCTAGTTAGACATTTTCTCTTAAGGATCAGTAAGGAAATTAAGATTTTTCCAAGCACCTTAGTCATTGTGAGCATTATCTAATTTAAACTTTATTCTTTTGCATCACAACATTGTAGTGAGTTGCAAATCTGAAGTGAGATGGCATTAATGATAACAAAATAAATAATAAATATTCAGATACACTTTCTAAATCAACATGGTAGATGAATTATGGAAGAAAAACAAAAAACTAGTTAATACACAAGTTATGGAATTGGTAACAAAGTATATCATGTAATGTTATTTATTTCAAAATTGATTACAATTAATAATGAATCTAATATAATTCAAAATGTCTTGAAAAAAACATAATATGCAAGCCATGGATGGTACAAAGTCATGAAATTATTGAAAAATAATTTATACAATTCTAGAAGAAGCTATGGAAATGACAATAAAGAATTTTGTAGATTTTGCTATAAATCAAATGACAATTTAGTTTAGGAAGATGAGACATTTTACGTAAATATAGCAATAAATGCACTATGCAAATAGATTTAAATGTAGAACCACAATTACAAATGTAGTATGACAAATGGACACAATTCAAAAAGCTAATTAAACTCAAGCTCTTTTCAAATATAAAAATGGATAAATTTTTGAATATTTGAACCATTGGTATTATTGAAGGGAAAAATCATAAAATTATTGATTATGCATGCATGGTTTGGAACCTAATATTAAGCAAAGATTTGTGAAAAAATTAGAAAAGATAAAAAGCAATTTCTATTAAATGACTTTAAAATCAAAACTCAAGTTTTATATGCAATATTATTAATAGTTTGATATGCTATCCTTGAAAGTTGAAGTAATGAAGTTGTTCCTAATGCACTATCAAAGCAATAAACCTTGCAATAAGCTCTCAATAAAGGTACTTAAGAGTTATAACCAAAATGTTCAAATAATAGTTGAGAAGCATGGTTACAAAAGTGAAGCATCTAAAATCTAAATGAAATAGGATAGTGAAAACACAAGTTATGGAATAATTATTGAATGAAGTTGAAAATCAAAAGAAACCCAATTCTATTGTGAGGATATTAGAGGAGGCAAGCTTGATTAACAAGTAGAATATCTACATCTAATAATATCCATGCACATGCAAACATTAGAGTTTAAATGGAACATGAGAGAATCTTCAACAAAAGGATTGAATTGCATAATATATGTTTTTATAAGTCAAGTATACAAGCTATGTTTATAATAGATCATAGAAAAAATATCGTAGTTTATTACAATATAGTACATTTTTTTTGAAGAAAATAAAATATTTTAAGTAAAACTTTGGATGAATTAACATATCACCATTGGTATTAAAGTAGTATCATAAAGATCTACTTACATAATTAATGAATATTGAAATATTAATACTACAAATTGATTAATATAACATATGCATTTGGATTAGTGAGGCATTTCACATTGGTTAATGCATGTAGTTTGCATTTTACAAGTTATGGGTTTGATTCCAATAGAAATTAGTATGTTATCCATAAGGGATCTTAGAAATTGACTAACACATATGGTAAAAGTTATATCACATAAAGCTAGTAAAGATAACGATAATGATAATTTAGAAGGTCTATTACATTATCCAAATATTAGTAGCTTAATTAATGAATATCAAGGTATCCTATCATTGGCAATTTCTAGAATTCCAAGAAAATAATTTAAAACATACTCTAAATTACAACCTTATATATGCAATATCATTTCACATAAAAGAAAGGCTTTATCATATCTACGAATTTTGTACATAATGGAATCCATTAAGATTAAATATATGACTCTTTGGATTCAACTTATATACCTTACCAATAAGCTACATCTTATTAATCAATTTGGGGGTTAGCACCTAACAAAAAACATTAATAATATACATATGCAAAAATATCATTATTATTTTACTATTCTTTTGATAAAATACATTCAGTAAAGAAGTTTTAAGAAATTATTTTGAATAAAATGTTTTATATTATTCTTCAACATATTAAAATTTAAATATGTCGAGTGCGTCTCCCAACAACCAACGCTAACTTAAGGTCAACTTTAAGAGAAATATCCAACGCTTTCACAGAATGTGTTAAGGCTCCACTGCAAATGTAATATAAAAACATACATTTGTCATGCATAATTATATATTTTAATTTTGCTAATTAATTACATAATAACCATGGAAAAGGATAGCTAATAATTTGAAACCAATGAAAATGAAGGGAAAAAATAAATAAAAAAATCTACCATGTTTTAAATGGAGTTGGAAAATAGATTGCTTTTCTTACCTACATCTTAATACTAGCTCTATAATATCTTAGAAATGTATGCATTGTCACATGTTGCCTCAATGCTTTGTCGAACCTTCTAGGATGCATCCTAGGACACATATGAAAATCCCTTCTATGGAAAAAATAAATTAGATACACTCTTCATTGCCTATCATGACTATCAAAGTGTAGCAATACTACCAAGTCAATAGGTAGAGTTTAGTGGGCATGAACTAAAAATGATACTTGGAATAGTGTCAATCGAATAAAAGCATGATAAGATGAAATACCAAGGTGGTTGATTCAACTATGAGAAGATATTTTGTATCTACATGGACACATACAAGTATGAAAGGTAGCATTCAAATAGTAAAGTCATTTGTTAAATAATGAAATAGGACAATTTGTGTAACAATGTTGCCCCAACATTGTCTAGCACCCCAAGGAATTCCCTTAGATCTAATAGATCTAGGGTAGAAGACCTAGGGAATATGCCTCTAAGCATGCGTAGCATCCATTTCTAATACTTATGCAACACATCAGCTTCTTATTAAGAGAGAGTACACCTCTAGGAGAACCTCTAAACTCCAAACGAGGACTTAGTGAACAAGTACATAAGCAACCTTATAGACATCATCGGTAGAAGGGGAGACAATGTATCCACAAGGAGCACCTTACTCCTAGACCCCTCACGATCTAGTACAAAGTTCGGCAAGGCACCACACCAAGACTATGCAATTTTGTAAGGAACTCAAGAACGAGTTTTCATTTAGTCATGGGGGTATGATGAGACGCGATATCACGTCGTCCCCTACGATATCGCGTACGCGATATCGCAGTGCGTCGTCATATCTATAAATAAGAGGCGGCTCTCCCTTGTTTCCTCATCCTAGGCTAGAAGTAGGGAAACTCTAGTAGATTGATCACTCCAGAGATAGAATATTTTCCATGTGCCCGCAGTAGGGGTTCTAAAGTGAACAGATCTTTATTCGAGCAACATTGTACCTGAACACAAGTTGTGTACGGCAATAAAGACGAACTTCCTAGATAAACCTTGTAGTGCATGGAATAGGATTTTATTTAATGTTATTTATTGTTTTCTCTCTCACCCTTATCTCCTAGTAATGCAGAATGAGTACGACTTGATTACGAGCATTTAAGGATATGTACGGATAATCAAGGAACGGATGCTCATCGCACTTAGGCTAGATTAGATTCTCT